>OZ010585.1:114317428-114439928 GCA_963932145.1 Acanthosepion lycidas | reverse complement strand
ATATATATATATATATATATATATATATATATATATATATATATATGTATATTCATTCTTCGATCCCAGAATAATCTTCAACAGAATGAAGGAATCACTGAATGGCCGTTTCGTCCTATTTGGACTCATCAGCATATTTCTTTTCACTGTATATCCTTGCTTGACCCAGCTAATTCTTGTGAAGAGCGGCTAAGGGTTAATAAACAGACGTGGCTCTTGGGGCATTGCTCTGATATTATATACTTAGATGAGTATCGCTGTGAAACTGAGTGAGTATCGGCTCTATATCAAGTCTAGTTTGTGACTTCATCGTCACCAAGGCCCGTGCTTCAGATGATATGCCGTTTGTTTTGTATCGAAATGACCCTGGTTCGATTCTTGGTAGTGAATGTGCTCTGTCGATGAGTGTCAACATTCTTTTGAAGATTATTCAGGACTCGATGAATTACTAAATGTCATTAGTCTAAATCCCCCAAAATCTTTTTCAGTATATATAGTATTGTCACTCGTTTTAAAAGTTTGATTCGTACAGCAGCTCATGTCTTAGGACCAAACGCCAACATTATCCACAATGATTTTATTATAATGTTGAAGGTTTGTAAACACATGGCTGCATATATTGTGCAACAATGTCTTCAGTCGACACTCTGTAGGTTTTGAATTCAGAACTGTCTTCCTCCGAGAGTGATTACCAACAGATTCCATATGAGCAAGTCTGCCGTACGATTTACACAAAAGTTGGGATGAGAAGAGATACATTCATTTCATTTTTCAAAGGTGTCTACATGAAAGTGAATATAACGAATTCGACTGGATTTCAAATCGCAGCTATGACTTTGAATATTTTCTGAATAAAATAAATTAAAAAAAATGTTATTCTAAAAAAACGAAGACAATATTCCTTCATGAAAAATAATTATGCTTAAAATTATGTGATGTGTTCAAATATGAAACAGACTGTCGACACTTGCCACTATATGTGCGTGTGTGTTTGTCTCTCTCTCTCTCTCTCTCTCTCTCCATGTGTGTGTGTGTGTTTGTGTGTGTGTTAATAATCTATCGAATCCTATCAAAATTATAGAAATCAGACAAGGTGGAAAGCTGTCTATATTTCTGAAATTAAGTATTATGTATACTGTTAATATTGTCCGAACTACCATCCTCATTTTTCGTCGCCATATTTATCACAAGGACACATTGCACAATGGATAAAGGCGCTAGTTAGATCCTGTTACATTCCAAAAGAATGTGGGTTCAATACCTGGTTAAGGCGGTGGGGAACTTGGAGAGGGGAATTAACAGGAGATAACTGATAACTGATAACTGACATCCATTAGACATGGCACGTGGAACTAGAGCAGTCTGCCGCAACGAGAAAAATAAAGGGTATGGTTCGACATTTCAACCACCTGAAGAAGACCGGAGCGTACAACGACCGAAATGTTGTGATAAATATGGCAACAAAGATGAGGATGATAGTCCGAACAATGTAAATAGTGTAAGGTGGAAAATATTTTTCAGGCACTTACTTAATTACCTGACGAAGGCGAAACGGTTTCTCACACACACACACGCCCAGACATTTACACACACACACACATATATATATATATATATATACACACACACATATATATAGTTTTTCCTCTCAATTCGTTGTTGGAAGTTTTACCTGATGATCCTGAATCCTTAAATAAGGATTTAGGTGAAATAAATTATCGTAATGGTACCTTAAAGTGGTTTGTTTTTCATTACATATATATATATATATATATATATATATATATATATATATATATATATAGAGAGAGAGAGAGAGAGAGAATGAGAGAGCAAAGGTAATAAATCCGTTGGTATATAATCCAAGTTGATCGTAGTAATATAAAATATTAAAACTGATCCACAAAAAGATCTCAATGTATTTATCCTTACAGAGCAAATAATTAGTACGAAATAAAATCTAAAATTACTCCATATGGGGAACAATTTCTCTGACTTATTCAAGCCCGGTATATAGACTATACTGGTGTTGAATAAGACTGACGCATTTTTCCGTCGGTTGAAATAACTCTGTTCCACCTATGAGATATTTTTAGATCTTATTTTGTACTAAATAACTAACGTTAGTTAGTACACAATAAGATCTAAAATATAGATAAAATATAAATAAAACTATATATATATATATATATATATATATATATATATATATATATATATATATATATATATATATATATATATATATATATATATATATATATATTGTTGTCTGCGAGGGCTGATTTATTGTTCTCTTTCCAAAGAATATTTGACCAGTGGGTCAGCTATTGATAAGTGTGCCGAGCCGACTACATTTAGCAGCCACTCATATAATTTTATAAAAGTTATTTCATACCGAACGCGCCAAATTTAAAGATTCTCGTTACGGATTACGACACATGAATATTTACACGGTTTCTACCAATCTGCTGCAAGATAATGAAAACGTCAGCCACTCACCAATAACGACCTTTATGAGGTGGGTGGGGTTTCTCCTGATAAATGGAAGGAACGACTGATGACTCTATCCGGACATCACAGAGGCTAAATGAGGATCAACTCCATATTAAATTTTCTTTAAGTGTTTCAATTATTTTGTCCAACCCCTTTGCACAGCGATGCACAAAGGTTCTTTGGTTGATTTTTTTTTTCTTTAGCTGCATATAAATATCTATGAGTGGGCAACTCGAGGCGGTGTAATAGTTACCAAGCTTGTCTCCTTAGAATAATTACGACGGAGTAGTGACTTCGATCCTCACTGGGTGCACCCTGCTTTTCGGTCTCATGTCACAACTCAGCTACGCTTGGAATATCACTATAAATATTTATGAGTTATTTAAAGCCGAAATCTAAATATTTTTATGCGTATTTTTTATTTTATATTTTGGAAATAATAACGGTTTAGCAATACAAGATTTACAAATGAGTTAATCGGATGGTTAGAAGCGATGGATTCATGCCTTTCTCAAGAGTAGATGCGCATAAGAGAATATAACGAACCCGATTAGAATTGCAACTCTGCTTTCTTAGTACCAGTTCCCGAGTCGTTATAAATTGCATCACTCCTACGTCCAATTTTACAAGATTTCCGAGCGGTCTCCCATCTAGGTACTGACCTGGCTTGACGTTGATAATGGCCGTAATCCTGCTAGAAGAGAGGACTAACTATATTAGAGTCAAGAAAGAATAAAATATTAACTGTAAGAAAAAAAACAGCACGGGTGTCAGTAAAAGGAACAAGTCGAGATATGTGTTTCATATTAGGGATGTCAACATGAAGCAGGTATATGTATTTAAATATTAGCCTAGCGTAGTAATATAATGAGAAACAGAAAAACTATCGTGCAGTGGAATATCAAAATTTGCCTTCCAGAAACTAAGCAGAGAATTGCAGGATTAGCATTGCTTAATTTTTGTAATTGTATGTGAACTGGCGATTTTGTATGACGAGGCTGATTCCTTCCTTCCCTAAGTAGGTTCCATTTCTTTCTGCGACAGACCAGTTGCCATCCAAGGCTATCGAACCCGGGGAGAAGAAGGAGATTCCTACCTTTCCCCATGGGTATTAGCAGGTAAGTTATTGTAATGGATTCGACTGGAATTTGAACTCGGCTCTCCGATTCCTCAATTCGAGTCCCCATCCATTACTCCACCGTGCCTTCTAAGGATGTATGCATTTCTAAACACCAAAATCCTTAATTTAATTTGAACGTGTCAGATAGGATAAATTACTCTCGAGTAAAATTGAAAAGTCTGTATGAAATTGCGAAGCAGTGTAAATTTTAACAAACTAAAACACTTCTCTTTTTTTTTTAGATCATTTCATCCCAATCAGGGCACTAAAGTCACTAAGACGCACGGGGTTACTGAGTGTTCAAGAATATAAGAAAAAAAAACACTATTAAAGAGAGAGAGAGAAGAAAATAATAGGAATTAAGAAGACAGAATATAACGATTGACATTACATTTAAATCTCTGAAGATCAAAGTTGAGTGGAAAGCAAGGAACCAGAAGAGTGTTTCATAAGCTTGTAATGTGATAGAAGAAACTGTTAGCATAGAACTTACGGTTACGTCTCACCATTTTAATTGTAAAATGATGATATATTAGCGCCATTCTACAATTGAACTTAAATTCATAAACTCTTCCGAAAGTTGGATATAATTTCTGTTTTCGCAGAATTTCAAACGAATTATTCTTCATCCAAGTTAAACCATTGACTGACAATCAGAAGTTAACACGTAATTGTCAGTTTTTATTATCACGTGCTTTGCACTTTCTGATACATTTACATTTGCAGGGGCTAATGACGGGTTTATTCGAAGAGATACTTTTATTATGAAAACAATGTCATAAACTCTAGTGGAAAGTTGGAGTTAGACTTGATTTAGTATGATAATGTCAGTCGCTTTAAGGTATTAAACAGTAAGTCCACATATGTAATTCAAAATTTATTTAGTTTGATGTCAGTACAGGGCAAATGCAAAAGAGTAAACCCGCCATAAAAATGATAGTAATCAGGAAACGAATAGTTTTAATGGCATGGCATTTCGGCCAATCATAAACCCCGAGTTCATATGGAATATCAGAAAGTCTTTGGTTTTACTATAACATGGAATAGTTTTAATGTAAGAAGCAGAATCCGATTATTTAAAACAACGTATGAGCAGCCCTGCCAAAAAATGCAATTTGACATTAAAAAAAATAAGAGAAAATGAACGGCCATAACAAAAGACAAGACTGATCTTTACAGATAAAAAAAAAAATCTTAATCAAAACTCGGGAAAATTAAAAATAAATAAATAAATATGCAAATCAATATAATATTTGCAGATACAATTTCTGTTTTCGCAGGATTCCAAGCGGGTTATTCTTCTTACAAGTTAACCCATTGACTGCCAACCAGAATTTAACACGTAATTGTCAGTTTTTATTAACTCTTTCTTGGCACTTTCTGATACCTTTACAACTGCAGCGGTTAATGACGGGTTTATTCGCAACGACACTTTTATTATGAAAACATTATCAAGACTTCAGTTGATGATCTATAGCGAGTCAGTAAAAGATTTTATTGTGTATGTTGGCTATTATAAATTCGGCGTTTCATGTCAGATTTCGTAATTGACCTCTATCAGTCAACATGTCAAACGGATAATTTATTCGGTAAATATGGACAAAACTGCGACATTTATTCAGCAACATTTATTCTTTTAAAAAGCGATGATGAGAACTGGAATAAAAATAAGCGAATTTATGAATTTTCTTTGTTCTTGGAAATAGACAACTTAAATAGTAAACTCTATTCATTTATTAGATTGTTTATTTACACTATTTATATTTAATATTATTCACTGGAATAGTTAACAAAACATCGGCTACTTGACACTTGATTCAGACTTTACAAAATGGTTATAAAAATTTAGGATTTCCTAATAGGCGTTTCACGTCTATATACATAAAGTGCAGTGTACGTGTGTCCGTCCTTCCGTCCGTCTTCCGATTACGGCTAATCATGAACAACCTGAAATAACAGGTAGTTGTGGGTGAATAGGTTGTTTTTATGCCGACACGTGGTATGGTTGATACTTACGCCAGGAGTCAAAAAATGATGTGGATAGTTGAATGTTTTTTTGTACACCTCGGTTTTTTAAGTGGTGTAGTGAATAAGTTTTTTTGTTTTGTTTTCTTTAAACAGGTCGGCGGACAACATAATGCTGTGAGACATCATTGTATAAATTAGGCTTATTTTCACGAAGACAAAAACAGGAAAATAAACAGAAAAATAAACGTACACAATAACAGGAAAAGCATGGTAAATGGTATGCTAATTTCATACAATTTATATAATCGCGTGTATTTTTACGTTACAATTGGTTTATGGTTCATGTTATAAAAGGGAGAAATTTACTTCGCAGTATTACACGTGTTGAATGTCTGAAGGTTTTTGGGAAAGAGAGTGTATGTAACGTCTTTTGGTGGTACGTCCGTATTTTCGGCACGGAGAGTTTTTGTTGTAAGCTGAGAGTAATTTTGTTATTTAATTTATGTTAACAAGGTTTAAATATTGTTTTATCTTGTTTATAATTTTCACTATAATTATTTTATATTTTATTTTTATTTATTTATAATAATAATTATATCCCTACATAGTAACTACTTTAGTTAAACGCGATTACAAATAAAACAAATGACTCCATTTAATGTTAAAATGAAATATCGAACAGAGTGAAAGGTTTCAAAAAAAAATCTTTATTAAAGGTTTTACTTTTATGTCGCTTTTCGTCGCAGTTGCAATTGTTACAATCTAATTAAACCCTAACTGAAACTTAAGCTGGGCACGGTAGGTTGTCCATATGTTGTGTTTTTTTTTCTTTTTCTAGCACGCGTACTGTGACGTATTCGAAATATTACGTAGTTCGAGTTGCTTAATTTCTTTTAAGAGGGAGCACAAGTGAAGATGTAAAGAATGATGATTCTAAAAGGAAATGAAAAATGCACACAAGAAAAATGTAAACAAACTGCGAAGATCGGTTGCGTATACGAAGAAAGATTATGCCGAATTATGCTATCGAATAATGACAAAATAATTTTATTATTTTTAAATTCTTATAATTTTTTCCTATAACTTTAAGACGCTGAAGGTAAAATGCCGAAGAGCCAAAAGCTGTCCGCAGGAGCTAGCCTTAAATCCGCCCGAAAGGTGGTTTCTTGGTCAGTATTTAATAATTTAGTAAATGGTTACAAATTTATGAATAAATTTTCACATTCATTTCTTTATAAATTGGTAAATGATAAATATTGTATTGCGTTAAATCTAATTTTATTAGATTTTACAATGTTGTAAATAAAATAGTATTCTTGAAATTACATAATCTAATAAATAAAAACGTTTAATACTTTTGTTGTAATTTCTCAATAACTTAAAACAATGTATGAATTTACTTTCATCCTGTTTAGTTTTTATATCACTTGCAATCACCACTTTATAAAACACAAATCATTGCTGATGAACTGTTATGTAAAATTCGTCGACCGCCATGCATGATTATGTTTGCCATTTATTCAATGGTGATATATTCACAAGGAGTTAATACTTCTAACCAAATTTCAGAGGATTGCTATCCACATAAAGAGTCAATTGACAATGCTGTAAATACTATTTTCAAACTGGACAAAAACCATAAGTCAACTGAATTTTGTTTAACCTTAAATATACAACAGTTTTGTTTGTAGCCGGAACTGGAGAAATTGTTTGAATACTTACCCTTTAATGACTTTCCAAACACCCTGTAAGGTGGGAGTGGTTATAACTTTGAGTAAATAAACTCCATAATATCTCTATATTCAAAAATACATGAACAAAAGAAAACAAAAAAACAGCAGGAAGTGGAACAATAAAAAAGAGTATTTTTTGTTATCTGGTTTTATGTGGTGTCGGAGACGCGAGAGACATTAATACTGAATAAAATTGTGAATTTGGAGTCATATGTAGATCAAATATTGATCATCATCCGACAGAATGATAAGATAAAGAATAAGTATAGTGTATACGGTCTTCCCTTTTTTTTATATAGATGTGTATAATGAGCGTCTAGATAATTTAGTTGAAAAATTCAAGAAATGTCTGGATTTTTTACCACGAAGTTTTGTTGAGTATGAAGAGATAAATGCTAACATTATGACCTGAAAAAAAGAAGTGGATCCAAAAAATTCATTGACACTCGTGTTGATCGCCTGTCCGATTTGAGTGTCTGCTCGATAGGGCGAGCGCCACGGGTTTGTGCGTGTTTAGAGGAGAAAATTGGGGTCGATTCTCACTGGTTTAGAATGAATTAATTAATGAAGATTATAATTGTTATAATTATTTTATTATAATAATTTTAACATTACAATTCATTTTATTTATTTAATGTTTATTTTCTTTATTTATGTATTTCTTTTTGGACACGAAAACCCTAATCGAATAAATGATAAACTAATTTTAGAATACTTTCCTACCATTCAGCACTGGTTGTTTCTTGGCTGGTTGAATCATAATTCATAACATTGATATACGAAATTACTTTCCGAATAAACTCATAGAAGAGATAACAAACTAATTCTATACAGTTTCATACAATTTCAAATTTCCTATTTCATATCGTTATTTCCTGAACAGCTTGATACTTTACTCAGTTACTAAAACCGCTTAGCAAAAATAATAATCATTTTCATGTATTTAGTTAAAGATACTAAAGACTAAATGTTCTCGGAACAGGCATGTCTGACTTAGTAGCGTCAGTTAAAGATAATACAAAATATTGCTTGTCTGTTGAGGCGGATGGGACAGGATCTGTCCTTTGTGGGAACTACTGATCTATCATTGCGCAAATGAGGTGCGACGGCCTCGACGCTAAAATCTCACCGGATCCGCTCGATTAATGCTAGTCAGCAAGCATTTTTTGTGGGGGGGGGTATTTCAATCTATATACTCTACTGTTCTTGGTTTACTTGCAAATAGCTGTTTCTACTTCATCACAACTGCTAATCATCTCAAGTGGCCTGGGAGGAAAAACCAGCAAATCCATTTTTTTTCCTGGTGTGACCATTCAAAAAATTGGCCTATTTCTACGTAACTTTTTTGTTGCAATAAACAGTACAGAGACTTAGAGACATAAAATATTCGTTAAATCCGTGTAATGTTATCATTGAATGACTATGAAGAAAATGAGACGGAATATTACGTGTGTAAAATGACTGGGTATTCAACAATTTTTTTTATTATTTCATTATAAAGAATACAATAAAGCTACTAAGACTCAAGGGTTACAGACTGTGAGACAATATGGGAAAGAAAAAACATTATCAAAGAGCGAGAACAATAAAAGATCAGGGATTAAGAAAATATCAGTTAACGATTAACTTCCATTTAAATTTTTTAATATCAAAATTGACTGGAAAGCAAAAGGCCGAGAGAGAGTTCCACAAGTGAGATGTGTGAACGAAGAAACTGTTAGTATACAACTTAAAGTTATATCTCGACATTTCAAATGTAAAATAATGAGACCTTGGCCCCTGTCTACAACTTCGCTTAAATTCATAGTCTACGTAATAAAGAGGACATTTCACCGGAAATATTACCATAAAAATATTTATAAAAATGCACAGAGAAGCCCCATTAACGGTCATGGGAAAATGATCAATAACATTGCAGATTGTAATTTGTATTTTATTTAAAATTTCGAAATAGATAGTAGAAACATCAGACCAGATGTAAGAACAATATTCAATGCAATGAGGAATGGTAGCCTTTATAAATATCGGTGTGAACGTGCATGCCTTTGAGGCCTTTCTTCGAACACAAATTTTCTCGCCAAAATTTAAGAGACTATTGCCCTATTTCCCTCTCAAGTGGGGCACTTATACAACTATCTGATATTTTGCAACCCAACCTGTGCCAATCCTGAATATATATGAATCGACCACTTGTTTAGATGACATCCTGTGTGTCATAATTCTGTATCAGGTAGCTATGAGATCACCTTCCATTTGAACGCTGTGAAGAGCCTGTCACCTCTAAGTTTATGCTGTGATATTGAATGCAATTTACTCTTTACGGTGAGCCCAGTAAATATTGGGGTCACGACAGATTAACTGCTCTTACAACAAATGTCCATTATTAACATTAATTTTGATTCAGATCATTTAAGTATCTCCTGCAGTGAGCCACATAATACATGAATACAGATAATTATTTTAAATAAAACGTCGTGAAATTTCCACTGTCTAATGGAGAATTGTGTGTCACGGCTAATGTCCGAAAATAACTAACAAATGGCATGTTGCAACCCGCGGAAATAAATGCAAATCCGTCAGCAGCGTAAATATTTCTGATTTGTTCGTTGTTGCTGTCCTGTAGTGAAAATGGAATTGATGTCAACATGTGTAATTAGAAACAGCAAGATATCATTAATTAAGGTGTCACTGCATTGTCACAAGGCGAACACATCTACAAGAACCCACCACCACCACCACAAGAAAGAAAAAAAAATAGACACAATCATTTCATGTATTTCTACTTTTTTCAGTGAGAATCCATTTGGTTTCGTATGATTCCTCGCTGGAAAAAGGCAAACGATGCTACAAAGAGAATTTGATTGAAAGAATAAATGCTTTCAGTTTATTTCATTGCTTACACATATATATTCGAGAGACTAAAACAAAATAAAATAATTAAAAGATATTTTTTTCCGAAGTTACATGAATCTTCTTACTAAATATCACTCAACACAAGGCTCGATAACCCCTGAAATTAGAGCGTGTCCGAATGGTAATGATGAATGAAGTGCGTGATATGAATAGAATATAAGATAATTAGAAGTGGAGATTATGAGAACAAGAAACTTAGATTACGATTGATCCTTGATAATAATACATCAAGTAAAAAGTGGGTAGGAAGCATTTTTGCTGGTTTGTTCAACAGAGTAGTAGTTCTTCGCAAGAAAAAAAAAGCTGTCTGAGAGATATTTCTTCTTTACATTTGGAACACGAATGGTGACTCTCGGAAAATTGTATATTGTTCTCGAATAGTGTAGAATATTAGAACGTGTTCTATTTTATTTTATTCTTTAATTCGCTAACTAGAGTTTCATACGAATTACTAGCCTGACGTATCTTAGCATTAAATATCTGAATAGAAAGATCTAAAGAAATAAAGGTCATCTGAAAATTTGCCATGGAAATAGCGATACTGTACCGTTGAGCTTGCGAAGTTGTGTCTATAGAAAAGCGATTGTAGATGGAACATCAATCACCCCTATGGGATCGCTTGAAATATTTTGAAATCTAACATAGCTGGAATTTGTATTTTGAGTATGTCCATCCCAGATATCGCAAAAAGGTCCCATTTTTGGCCTAATCTGATGCTTGCTGGGGAGAGATAGAATGTGTCAACAATATTTTCCATGTTCTTTTGCAATGGTCTTTACATGAGTTCCATTTAAATTCTTTAGTGAACATGAACCGTTCAAAACGGGGAGCTTCGTTGAGAATGCTTTCTTCGCTGAAGAAAGTCATTTTAAACTAATGGATATTTCTGAATGTATTTCTGGAATGAGGAATTATATTTTTTTTTTATGTAGATCTTTTACTGTTAGACATATAAGAAAACTGTGATATTAATGTCAATGATCAGTCGGTTAGCTAAACAAAAAGAAACAATTCGGAAAAAAAAAGTAAAAACTAGTTGTAAAAAAAAAAAAAAAAAAAAAAAAAATCTCTATGAGTCCGACGTCTGCGTTGGCGAGAAAAATCTTTTTCTGCAGCTGATGCAGAATAAGAATCTTCATTACTCCAACCCTTAGGAAACATATATCAGCGTAAAACTGATACGGGAAACCTCATATATACCGTGCATAACAATAAAGCTGTCGAAATCGTGTAACAGCAAAGTTGCCCAATTGTTAGATTAAGCGTCAAAACGTTTATCTTAGTGTTGAGGCGTTCTCCCATTTTTTGAATAAATGGACTCACCCAGTATATACATATACTACGACAAGACCGAAGATTCGAGTCCAGAGTGACAGAGTAAAGGTTGTATGTAACCGGAAGAGTGAGGGTGAAGTAACAGCGTTGTAGGAGTCACAGTGAGCAAGCACATAGACTCAGTAAGAAGTCATACTGCGATACTTCAATACCAAAAACTATATATATATATATATATATATTGCTACTAGCCCGTATTCCAGGAACTACAAACCTGCATTACCAGTTTCTATTATTACGTTAATACATTATTTTCATAAATTCATTCGTGGCGTATGTTATTTATAGGCACCGGATTTCATCCCGGAATCCACAACACTTAGAAATAATTAAAGATCTCTTACTGGAACACTCCGAAGTTTTTATAACACTTTTCGATTGTACTTTGAGCAATACGAGAGTATAATTACATTCCGAGCTTAAGAGAAGAATCGTGATGAAATCCTTCATAAACGAAAATGACATAGTCATCATTAATTAATGATAGCTAAGGATCGAAAGCACATGAAGTTCAAATATATATATATATATTTACGAACAAAAATGACAATACGAAAACCAAATTCATAAATATTGTCTCTCTAGTGATTAATTCGGAGAAATTTTCATATATATATATATATATATATATATATATATATATATATATATATATATATATATATATATATATATATTATTCCAGGTTTATTTTCCAAAATATTTAAGATGATCTTCGACCCATCCAACCTTCTTACTTTCTGTCTTAGAGTAACAAGTTGCTTCTGAGTTTTTAGGTTTGATTTCATTTATTTTCGACTTTCATAGCAGAAACTCCTTTCTCACGTGCCAAACGTGTTATGAATTCAATTTACTCTTGGTTGAAATGATGATCTCTCTTGCTCTTGTGACCTCCTGATCCTGTTTTCCTCTCTATTGTTGCCTATTTTTCAAACTTATTTGTAGTTATCTTGATGGTTCTTGAATGGACTTTGAAGACGGAAACCAGAGTACGATTGAGTAGTTTTTTCTGATGTGTATAAAATCTTGGAAAAACAGCAAACAACGTGTACCATCTCGATCCACCTGCAAAAGACTGAGCCCATTCGGTGATCGCTAGCGTATACAGCCAAACAAAACAAGCTTGTAAAAGCAGGAATTTTCACTACAGGATAAGTACAAAGTAAAGCTTTGATTTGGTTGAAATCTTGCAGACAATTTAAAAACCATTCAAACATTTGTCTCTTGTTAAGGAGATTAGTAAGAGGGGTAGATATGTTTGAAAAGATTTGAAAGAATCTTCTATAGCATCCTAATCTAAAAATCTTCTGTGGGTTTCACATTTGTAGAGCTGGATACTCGACAATGTTTTGGGGTGTGGCATCTACTGGGATTATTCAACCCTAACCCTACTATATGTCCTAAATAAGTGACTTTGGCCACGCAGAACTTGTTCTTGGACAGATTTACAGTGAGGCTAGCCTTTCTCAACCGGTTAAACACTTCTTGAAGAAGTTTTAAATGCTTTCCCCATGAATCATTTCACAAAACAATATCGTCTCAATATGAGCTTACATTTACAACGGTTCACCATCCGTTGGAATGTAGCTTGCGAGTCCTTCATTCGCAACTGCATTACGAAGTATTGGTAAAGGCCATGGGGGGTCACAAAAGCTGAAATTTTCTTTTGCGTGATCTGAGAAAGTTAAGCACCAGTAACACTTTAAAAGAATTTATTTCGTAATGAAGGTAGCTCCTTCGATTTTATCAATGCATTCCTCCATCGGGGGGTGGGGGATAAGATAAGAGTCCGTTTTGGTAACGTCATTTAACTTTAGGTAATCAGTGCAAAATCTCTCTGATCCGTCTGGTTTGAAGCCCAACACGCATGTCAACGCCCAATCACTCATGCTGTGTTCAATTATTCCGATTTATACATACATGCATACATGCATACATACATACATATATATATATATATATATATGGAGAGAGACAGACAGACAGACAGACAGACAGACAGACAGACGTTGGTATTGGAGAGCAGGTCGGATTTAGGAATAAGAGAGCCGAGTTCGAATCCATTACATCCACGTACGTTCTTATTAATCCAAGGGTCTCTATATTCTGCCCTTCAAAATGTGTGGCCATGCACAAAATCATCACCACTATAATCAAATCTTATGTGCTGGTGTCTGGTTGTCAGTTCCTAGGAACCGATCTGCTTGGCCCTGATAAGTCGAATACGAATAAGAAATCTGGAAACAGTTTACTGTACTGTTTGACATTCGCGCAGGAAGCTCCAATGCGAATATTTCAGCTTGGGTGTCAATCTGAGGAAAGTGCAGACGATTCGGAAAGACTTATACATGGTCATGGTGATTACGGACGTGTTTAGAGTGCTTGCTAGTGATGGCGATATTATGCCTCCATTCTTCTTCCCACAGGGTATCTGGTTTAACAGAGAGGCCTACATCAAGTCCCTTGAGTATGTAACGCAGCCTTGGGTGAAGAGAGTGGCCGCTGGAAGACCCTATATCTGGCAACAGCACTTTGCGACATACCCCACGAGCAGGAGAACCCAATCATGGTAGTCAGACAATTTCTGAGACCATATTTCTCTTTACATCTTGGCAACGGGATAAATGCTGTTAGGATCAACGTGGGACAGAAGGTCGTGGAGAACCATGGTCAAATTCGATCTAAAAGGACACGGTATATAGTTGAAGAATCTTAAAGCGGAAAAACAAGATGCACATAATGCAAACTTTATTGAATACTATCTGATGAATTATAGTCCTGTGCGTTTTAGTGTTTCATGATCCGAATCACTGAGATCAAAACTCAAGGAAAATAAACCTTTTACCACAGATGCTTTGTAGAAAATACAGGTACACTTTCTTCAAAATAAGCTATCTCTATGCCTTCTCTGTTCATATTCACCTCATTAATTGTTCTTAGTTTTTCAGAAGCCAAAGCATGTCTACTTAAGTTATTTAATCACTGAATGTAAAGAGATAAGTATTTGATCAAGCCAAACATTACATTGTGTTCGCATTTCATTACTGATTTTGTTACACATAGCTGAATCTATGAGGTATCTCAACGAGGAGTAGTAACTAACTACTTAAAAGGCCGAATCTGTTTTAGAGATTTCGAGGATTTCTTAGTATTTTGCACAATTGTAGATTTTTCTCTAACGAATCTATGTTTGCTTCATATGCATGCTTGTGTAATTTTACGCATAGAAATTATTGTACATGATGCTGTCAGCGACATGCATTTTAAAGTTTAAAAAGACAATCATTTTTATTGGCTAGGAATTTTACAACAGAGAATCCGGTGACATCACCTGAAGGTGCGAATCGGCAGCTGGTTATTTACACTGTCAACTCGCTGATGCATCTCTTGTTTCTCTAATGCTCTAGTGTGACGTTGAAAGAAAAAAATAAACGAAATATGATTTATGTTATCTTATTTTTTTTCTATATTTAATTTATTTATTTGTATTTGTTCTTATATTAATATAATATACGCGCACATTAATTATATTATATGCGCTCCAAATTCGGAAAGGGACAACTCAACACCGCCGACTAAGCGCCAGGGCAACTCAGGACTATAAAAACAACATTTTTTCCGAATAAAAATAATTTATTAAGGATTAAAACCTTAATTAGTGAGTATTTTTATACAAATAAGGTATTTAAAAAGGCATTATGTAAAATATGAACCAGTTTTTTGTTTACTAAAGTAAACTGTAAATTATTTTTAAAAATGTTTTAGAATGTCGATTTACTTCATTAAAAATAAATTATCCTTAAATTACGATCTACTTTATTAAAAATAATTAAAAGCTGCTTCATTTTGTTTTGCATTTTTCCATTTAGTTTATTAAAATAATTAAAAACAAAAATTCTGGATCTTATTTTAAATAATGCCTTATTCTAAGAAAAATATTCACTGTAATTTTTATTTTTAACTTTTATTCGGTTATTACAAAAAAACAATTTCTGGTGCTGTGTTTTCGCAGTTCTGAGTTGCCCCGATGCTCAATCGTTGGTGCTGAGCTGGTAGTGTTCAGTTACCCAGCACCCCTTCAAAATAACATCTCGTGTAATAAAGGATATTTTATTCATGGTTTACTCTTTATTTTGTATAGAAATAACTTTGTAGCGTTTTGAGTCTTTCTTTGGGTGATGTAGAGTATTTTGGTATTATCTACTAATATTTGTCTCATGTTGATAGTAGTATTTTAGTCGTGCTTGTCGACGGGTCAGTATAAGAAAAAGCAAACCATGAATAAAATATCCTTTATTTAGCTATAAAAAGATTACCCGCTCGGCCCGGTGGCTAGGATCAAAGTGTAGTATCTGCGCTTTGTGAGCTGCCGGGTCGGGTGTCTGTGGAAATCTCTGCTTGCAGAGAGGAATCCGGACGAAGCTCCGCCGAAGGGTAGGGTTTCGTTGGGGGAGGTTGACGGAACTGGCCCGCCTATTTTTGGCTTGGCCTACGGGCTCAGAGATACCCACATTAAAAAGGCCTTGTGCCAGATTCGGTCCCCGTGGGTGGATTGATAAATACCATAAATACCATAAGAAAAAAAACTTAAAATAAACTTTAATAGCTGCCAGCGATCTTAAAATGAGGGAAGCAGTACAATTCGTAGGCGATCATGACTCTCCCAAACTTCCTATCCTTCGTAGCTCTATTAAGAAAAATATCAAAAATACAAATGTTATTAAACATTGGTATTTTTGCTATTTTTCCTTGTTCCGCTGTCCATTTTCTCATGCTCACTAGTTATGCCTTGTTTTCCTGAGTACCACTTGATTTCATTCCGTCCTGTGAGCATCAGGTGATCCAGTCAATCTTTCCTCATTATGTGCTAGAAGTGACAGCCGTCTCTTCCTGGCGTTAATTTGGTTTCCTTTTTGTTTCCATTTTCTTTGAATCTTCGTCGTTGCTCACGCTCACATGTTCGGTCCATGGTATCCTCAGCATTCTTTTGTAGAACCATATTTTGTCCGTTGTGTTTTCTCCTACATCTCTGAGGAGACTGTCCAGCATTCACTACCATAGAGGAGGACTGATATCAGATAACATTTCAGTCCTCTTTTTAGTTTCTTTAAAATATGATACCGAAATCCGAACTTGAATCGGATAAGCGAAAATGCATCCCGAACGCTAAAGAAGTTAGACAGAAACAGAAAAGAAAAATGAACGAATCATGATTTAACCAATCATTACAACTAACTTGTAACCAAAGCCCACTTTTCCTGGTTGCTTTCTCTTTTTTGTCTCCCTATGTCCTTCTCTTTTTTCTCTTTCTATCGTACTCTCCGTGCGCATCTCTCTCTTTCTATTTGTCTCTCAGACTTTCAACACATAATTTTTGTATTAGAAAATTTCCTTTATATTACAAAAAATATTATAATCATTAAAGAAAGATTTTAATTTCAAAAGGTCACTAGTAGACCAGGAGCCAAATTATTCTCAACAGGTCGTTAGTTCACGAATCATTGTTTAACATCACATTAGAAACAATTGCTTTTACCTACGACGCCTCCATCTCTAATCTTTTTTCTGTAATGCACTATTTTTTCTCTCGGCGTCTCTCGCTCGCATTCTACTGCATCCTTAAAGGAAGCCACCATAAGTACAGGTGTATGAATATATCAATTCTGTATGGCATCAAGATGATTTAAAAAAAAACAATCCAAATAAAATTTACTCATTCATTTAAATTTTATTCTTTCCTTTTCTTCATACGTGAATATGTATAGAGAATGAAAATAACGTTGACATCTGATTTTAACAGACATATTTACCAAAATTACACGAAAATATTTTGAAATAGAATAAATTTATTCAGTAAAATCGCCATTGGCTTCAAGCATGACCACCAGACGAATTTGGAATCTCCTACAGCTCTTCTGCACGGTCTCCATGTTTCAGTTGATGAAGGCTGCCATAATCCTTGCCTTCAGTTCATCTTTGGTATTTCAAGGAATTTTGTTGGTCTCTCATTCAACTGCACCCTGTGCATAATAATCAAGGGGGTTGCACACTGGGGCGTTAGGTGGCCCGATGTAAGAGATGGTCTGGTAGCAGAAATTGTCTGACTGCCATGACTGGGTTCTCCTGCTTGTAGAGCCCTGTTGCAAGATATATGATCTTCAAGCGGTCACCCTATTCAGAAAGGGCAGCCTTACTTCCTCATGTCACTTGATGTAGGACTCTGTATTGAATCTAAAATATGGGATTTATTTTCTTATCAGAACGATCAGTGTATTTTCCGACCCCCCGTACCTTCGTAATCACCATTAGACTCATCGAAGTTCTTTGGGTTGACACCCAAATACACTGGAATGTTCGTATTAGAGTTCCTGGCGAGAATGCCAAGCTGAAGAACATGTCGTTTCGAAATTTCTGGCGGAGCAAATTGCCTCATGGTGCTCTTCTTTCTCAGAGACGGTGCGCAACTGACACTAATATACTGTACAGTGACAAAATCAAAAATCAAACAAGGCGCATGCGTGAAACAAAATTATACAATGGAGATAATTTACCCATCGCACTATTATATATATATATATATATATATGCATATATATATATATATATATATATATATATATAATGGAAGTCCTCTGGTTATGATGGCATACAAACAGTGATATACAAATGTGGCAGCAATCTCCTGGTTCAGAAACTTTTTTTTCTTTAGTCTGGTATTCAGGAACAGCTCTTCAGTTCTTCAGTATTATGAAGCCGCTTCTATTGTCCATCGCTTTAAGCACAAAGGCAATAAGTGCGAATGGGACACTCATAAAGGTATCTCTCTTCTGTGTTTTGCTAGGGAAATTTTTGGTATGATCATCTTGAATAGACTCAGCTCTTCTCAGGCCGTTTCAGTCTGAATCTCATTGCGACTTTCGTTCTGCTAGAAGCACCGTGGACATAATTTTCAGTTTACGGCAACTGCAGGAGAAAGCATGATATGGATTAATTTATTGCTTTTCTTGATCTCATTAAATCCTTTGATATCGTTTTTTTGAGTTTTTCTTAGGAAGGAACTTAATTGTTCCTGAAGTGATGCCCAGTATAATCATGTTTTTTTTTGTTTGTTTTTTTTTTGTTTGTTTTTTTTTTTCCTTCAGGGGATGGTAGCCTCAGTAAAATCCAGACAGATAAATTTTGGAACAAAGCAAGATTCTGTTCTTACACCTCTCTTTTTGGCACTATATTTTTCTGTCATGATGGAAAGAACATTTTGAGAATATTAAAGAAGATTTTAGCCTATATCAAGTGGTGGGCTGTTCGACCAAAACTGCTTCAAAGCAAGAATTAAGATCATTGTACGAAATCTTCGTGACCTGCTCTTGTCAGAAAATTGCGTAATTGGAACCCAAAACTTTGAGAATATTTAGTGGATATTTAACAAATTCTATCAGGCATCAAATGCTTTTGGTCTGATCATCAACATAAATAAAACGGTACTTGCCCCCAGCCAAACTGTAACCATACCTAGATACGGATCTCACTGCTTATGTTGAGGGAAAAGTCTTAAAAGTCTTTTCTTGTTTCTCCTGTTTTGGCCCCATTTTATCCAAAGATGCTAAAACCGACAAAGAAATTGAATGGTATATTGTAAAACATAATTCTGCCTTCGGTAATATTTATGACAGGCTTTGAAATACCCTTGAGGTTTCGTTAAAGGTTGAAATTGATACATGAAATTACTAGAAGTGACATTACTATTCTATTGTACAGGATCTTCGACTCTGTACCGATGACACATCAATCAACTTGACGCCTTATACATGTTTTGCCTATTTACGATCTAAAACTGGGTGGTCGCATTAGAAACATTGACGTTCTGATTAAATAGATCATGACGGGTATTAAAGCTATCCTAATCAAAATCTAACTCGGTTGGTCAGAAAAACTTTCTCGTATGATTTCTAGCAGACTTCCGCAACTCATTTGGCTCGCTTCTTACAATCAGGTAAGTTGGAAGACAAACTCAAAGACAATCTGAAGTGGTGCAACATCGCTTCTACTCCCTGGGAAAACAAAGCGTGAGAACGAAGGAGCTGGCGACTGTCCTGCTTAAAAGAAAGCAGTTCTTTTTGGACGCGTTAAAATTTACATGCCATTCCTTGCCTCAATTAACGACTGATTGGAGGTCGTTTTCGATAGAAACTGCCAGTTTTACTTGTTCGCATCTGTCGCATCTGCCGGACTCTCTTCTAAAACAGGAGTAACTAGTTGTGTCGTCAGCATAAATACGTAGTTGGGAACTGATGACACCGTGAATGTCATTAATGAAGATTGGAATCAGAATAGTACCCTGGACGACACCCGCATTAGTATGAAATAATGTAAAAGAGTGCGCGTTAAACACGACCTAAATTACAGGATTTATTAGGAATGATTGGATTAAGCCTAATATTCGTCCCTTGACACCGCAAGACCGTAAGCTGGTGGAGATGGACAGCATACCAAACCCTGTCGAATGATTTGGAAATATATGAAGCAACAACCCGATATTGCCTGTACTTATCTAAACCATGACAGACAACTTCAGTGATGGTCGAAACGGAGCCATTTTGATGATCCGAAATGAAGTCGTGCGAAGTAATTTTTTGCAAACAATATGGCTTTCATTAGAGAAATGAATGCATTGACAAAGTGTTAACATATTAATATGCCAACATGTAAGAGGACAGAGGCTTCCTGGAGATTTTAAAAACGGCAACTACAAAAGAAGGGCCTCCACTAAGCTGGGAAGCAAGAAGCAGAGAAAAATCTGTTGTAAATTTTAGAGAGACAAAAGAGAAATCAGCTGCCGGCTTTGATCATCTGAAATTTTGGATTTGTACCTATATACCTTGATATCAACAGCACAGATTTCCACAGAGAATCGGTGTATACTCTTAGGCAGATCATTAACGTAAAGAAGAAGGAAGTTTGGAGTGAGAAGTGAGCCTTAGAGAACGTTTGATCGCTTGGGCCTCGGAAGACCGACTATTAACAACTCTATAAAGGAACCTAATCGTTTGGCAAGACTTGTTAACTGAGAAGATTCTTCCAGTAATTTCATAACTAGATTGCACAACAACAACCTATGCCACACCTTGTCAAAGGCCTTTGAAATATGTAATGCGTTTTTCCTTGAGATGTATTTATTGTCTTGTATCTTAATGAATCTGTGCGCAATGATGATGCGATATTAGCAGTGAACGAAACCGATCGAAATCCGTATTTCTTTTCACTCAAGAGGTTGTTCCTATGGAGGTGATCAACATGCCTCTTGGTTATTATGACTTCAAAACGTTTGCAATGACTTCAATGAGATTGATGTATTTACACAGGTATGTGCGCTCACTCACATTCTAAAAAAGAGGACATATACTTGACACATTTCACAGACATTGGAAGGGTTTCGCAAAAACGTTTCGCAAAGATCAGCAATAACTCAGGATTAATATTCGTAAGGACAAATAGTTGGATTTTATCTGAAGCGGTAGATTCTTCAGGGTCAAGACGTTTGATAAGACTTGAAACTTCCAAATCTGTTACAAAAATATTACTGAGATTGTGCTCTGTGTGACGAGTGAGATTGGGGAGCAGAAGGCCCTTATCATCTAACATGTCGAAGATCGTGGTGAAAGGCTTTGCTTTATCTGATGATCACTTTAGGACTATTTATGATAGTAGATACTGACACTTTGCCTCTATTGATAAATTGGTTGGAGATTTTCCAGAACTTCCGGAATCCAAATTGATTGCTTTCTACCTTGGCCTGAACTGTTTTTGCATAGCTGCATTTTTCATTTTCTAGCATTCTCTTGCAATTATTTCGGGTATATCTGAATGCAGTAGGTATCCTACTGATAGATATTGTAGGCGTTAAGTTGAGCTACGGTTGCTTTACATTCAGGAGTAAAGCTAGGGAGACTGATTGTTTTTTGCTGGAACTTTTTTCCGTGACATAAAAATCATCATCCTCGAAACGATTCATTCCGAGATGAAGGGGGCAGTTTTGGAGGCAATATGTTTTTAGAAGGCTGAGGTAAAGCTTCGCCCGTGTATGATCTGAATGTTTCCCAGTCGGTTTTCGCCTACCGAAAAATAATTCTACAGACGGCATATCAGGGAACACCTTTCTTTTAGCATCGACTTTGAAATTGGCGCTGAATAGTGAATGAGCTGAGCTGGTTGTGGTCGGATAAAATGCAGTGAAGCTTTTCTCAGGCCAGGAGAGGTCAAGGAGATTCGCCTGACGTCCTGTTGCATCGAGAAACAGGGTGATCTATTCAAAGATATCAGTCAATTCATAGGCACCAGTAAAGTATCGGCTATACCTGCCTACCTCCACGGTTTTGTTCAAGTGGACTAACCACTTTTTGTGGTGAATATTGAAGTTAACACAAATATGAAAATTAGTTGATGGCTTTACAGAGAGGATATTATTAATCTTATCACATATTCGTTAGAACTTACTGTTCAATTATATCTTTTTACTTGATCAATTTTGGTGTCTCCAATGTACAATTTCAATGTTATGCTGCTTCTTGTACTTTATCTTCTCACAATTGTCAGGGTTTCTTTCTTTTACTGGAACCATTCTTAAGGTATGCTTGGTTCCTTTGTTCATTATAACCTACTAGACGACATAAATGCTTATGAAATCTGTCAAAACTATAAAGTGGGGAATGGGCAGCTCCAGCCCAGATATGGCAGCAATACTCCATTTTGGTTCTAATCTCACTCTTGCATACATAAAGCATAACAATGTTGCGTGATTTTTGTACGTTTAGGTAAATATTTAATCAACATTATGTTTTGGTAATCAATGCTTTAGACATTAAATATTTTGGCCTCCTGGAAATTTTATTGCCGAAACAATGTGAATCCAGGTAAAAATGAACGACACAAAACAATATAAAACATAACACTTTCTTCTCGCTTTCTTTTACTGCATTCTGTAAGAGTTACTGTAGTTTCTTTTCTGCCTCTGCTTCGAAAACTTTCGCATCTGCATATCTGATGTTGTTAAGAGTGTGGCTATCGATAATGAATTCTGGTAGGGCTCAGTATTTGACTCGCTGTATCGATTGACAATTCGCTGAGAAGATATATCCTGGTCTTACAACCCTTTCTATTTTCGTATATTTACCAAATTCATTTTCTATCCGTATATATACGGTTTGCTGCCAGTTTCTGTATTATTCTCATATCCTTCCCAAAATATGCCTATCAGCTCTAACTGTTCTTTGTGACGTACGTTGTCAAACGTTTAATCTATCATACATAGGTATACATACTGATTCATTTCTGTTGCTCTTTCTCATAGTTGGTCATTCGTATTCGAGGTTAACCGTCTAGCCAAGGCCTATTGAAGACATTCTGAACGTGTGTGTTTTCCCGACATGTGTGCTTGCCCGACACCCACAGAGGTTTATACTGCAACTATGATGAGGAGACCTTAAGAACAATTTGTGGGAGAGAGCGTGTTATCTAGCGTGATCCACATTTCGACCACGCTCAAACCCTCGGTCACAGCTATCGACGGTCCCCAATTTCGCTCACAAGCGTTGGGTGAACACTTGGTATGGTTTTCAGGTACTTGTCAATGGTACCGCACGCTAATCTCGTCCCATAACATCAGGAAGTCTCTTTCATTTCAAATCGACCCTGGTGAGATTCGAACCAGAGTTTGATGGTCAGAAAGCGAACCTTTTAACCTCGAGCCCATTTGATCAAACAGTAATATTTTTACAGTACCTTCATACAGTGTCTAAGTCACTTTCCTTGTGCACTTATTTCTACATAAACAGACACGTGCCTCTACTATGCAATTTCAATGTATGTACAAAGCATACTTAGAGCAAAATCTCTACCGTGCAATTTTAATTTGTGACTGTTCCTTTTCTGACAAACATGCATTCTGTCTTCTTGCAATTGATGTTTAGTCCTTTCTTCTCGCTTTCTTTATAGATACCTACGTACCAACATAGATAGATAGATAGATAGATAGATAGATAGATAGCCTTAGAAAGATGGCAATAATGACGTCCTTGTTAGCTTAGGTAAAATGATTTAATGTTTCTTCATGGCGGATTATTAAATCCAGTCGAATCCATTACATTCACTTACACGCAAATATCCTTTAGAAGCTATGGCTCCTCTTTATCTCCCTAGCTATGGGTAAATAGCAAGACAGATCGGGTTCTATAACCTTGGATTGCAACTGACAACCTACTACGGGGAAAAATCCGCCTCGTCAGTTATGTATCGAAAGATACATGATCGCCTACGTGCGTATCATGCATGACACATAACGGGCTGACTGAATTCTTAGATAGATAGATAGATAGATAGATAGATAGATAGATAGATAGATAGATAGATAGATAGATAGACATACATACATACAGAGAAAAATATATATGGATAATGAACAGGCTGAGATGATTAACAGACTGAAATAGATAGATAATGGACAGATAGATAGATAGATATATATATAGATAGATAGATAGATAGATAGATAGATAGATAGATAGATCGTTACCGACCAGACTGGGATAGATAGATAGATAGATAGATAGATAGATAGATAGATAGATAGATAGATAGATAGATAGATAGATAGATAGATAGATTGGAGAGAAGGATAATTAGAAAGAAAGAAAGAAAGAAAGAAAGGTATAAACGGCAAAGATAGATAGATAGATAGATAGATAGATAGATAGATAGATAGATTAGAGAGAAGGATAATTAGAAAGAAAGAAAGAAAGAAAGAAAGGTATAAACGGCAAAGATAGATAGATAGATAGATAGATAGATAGATAGATAGATAGGAGGGTGAGCTGGAAAGATATGAAGAAGTGATATTAGAGCTGTCGAAACTTGCATACATTTATTACAACTCTTTATATTAATATATATAGATAGATACATTTATATATGTTATGGGGTCCACCCCTTTTTGATATAAGTGGACTCGACCTGCTGCCGTTAAATACCCTCAGTCAGACAGAATATAGGGAAGAGGAACGGAGTGGAAAGGACATAGACATTGTGATTGAGTTAGAGGTAGAAGTCACAGTTATAAGCACACACGACTCTAAGGAAGTTTACTTCGAGACTGTATATAGCGATCTTTGATTAATACTAACTGGCGTTCCTGGATTTACTAACAGCATTACCTTTTGTATTTTGTGTAAATACATTTAATTTCTTATCTTAAATATTAGGTTGGTGCAAAAATAATGACGTAATAATGTCGGTTTTTGACGTATTTTTTAACGTCAAAAAACGACATTATTACGTCATTATTTTTGCACCAACCTAATACTTGCGTTTGTCATTTATTGGAGAACGATTTTTCGTCTCGGAATCCACAACAATACACTATGCCCACCCAATAAAAGCCCCAAGAGCCACTGAATGTAGCGAATTACTGTGTAATGTTGTATGAGAAAGGGAAAAAGTGAAAGACTTGAAGAGGTCAATTTTATGCGACTGGGGAACAATCCTGCCTAGAGTCTGTTTCACAAAACAGCAGTTTTTGGGAAGAAGCAGTCGGAAAGGAACATACTTCATGCTATAGGATCAAGAAAGCAATTGGGATAATTCATTCTTGTGTACATGGTACGGTGTGTCCCAGATGTAGAGTTTATTGGTGGTGGAACCTTAGGAATGTAGCCCGTCAGAACACCTGCCATGGAAGTAATAATAAAGCAGCGAAAGACGCGCAATATCTCGCCTGAAGGAATGGGATTGTAGGGTGGAAAATACTCCATCACCGACAAAGACGAGTAAATTCTTTTGAATTCTATCAAGAAAATCATGTCAGGACTGGGCAACTCCATCCAAGATATAGATAGATAGATAGATAGATAGATAACCAAAAATAGTTTAGTTACGAAATTGTGCTTCCTAATCTTCCCAGATTTATACATTGGCCCTTAATTACATCTACTGTATTATAGACTATATTTCACTGCGCTTGCATCCACATTGTCTGAACCATGACGAATGCATATTGTATTAGTCTCTAATTTCTCTGCTACTTACCTTGTTATATGTACGGCAACTTCCGTCAAATTTACCTCTTTTTCATCAGGAGTTTTATAGTCTTTCAATGAAGTATTTTCTTGCGTTCCAAAGCATGCATCAACGGACTTACGCTTGCACTTAATTTATTACAAAGGCATTGAATATCACCCATTGTACTATCGTTCATATTAAACATATATATTAATTTTATAAACTGTCATTATTTTACCAAAAAGAAAAAAAATAATACATTCCGTAAGCAATTATCCAACGGTGTGTTTTTTTTATAATCAGCAGAAGGCTGCTAACAATTTAAGAATACTTTGTGTACATATTTGGTGCTGCGAACCTTTTCAGAAAGCTAATGCAATTACGTCTTCTTCATCATTTGTTTCTGCTTTGTTTTATTTGCTTTAATATGCGCATTTTACATTTCACTTTCATAAGACTTTGATTACTTCATTGTATCCTAGTTACCCACAAACAGAGTAATTTTCCAAAGATTTACACAACGTAAGGTGAAAGAAAATATTTGCTTTAATCTCTTTGATATAACGATCTGCTGAAACGGATTATTCTTTGAAATATCGTCACTTCATCATTGACGGGGGAGACCTAAAGAGAGAAAGAAAGCAAAGACGACGCTCTATTTTTTCCCTCCTTAAAATTCTCTTTTCTTCTTCTTCTCTTGGAATCATTTCAAGTAGGTTTTCATGTCTGCATTGAAGTTGTGTAGCCTTAACTAAAATATTGCGTGGATAATTAAATTGTTTGTCTCAGAAGTTTATTCACCATTTTTTTTAAATATGTATATATTAAATCTTCAGTTAGACGATAAGGTTTCGTGGAATCGTTTTTACAAAACAGAAAACCGTTGCGTGCAAATAAAAGAAGACACACACACACACACACACACATATATATATATATATATATATATATATATATATATATATATATATATATATATATATATATATATATATATATATATATATTACTGTTGTTTTTCATTATATACTACTGAAGAATACCATGATTTCCTTTGAAAATTAGTTGTCACAACAAAAGAAAGGCCATTCTTTTAATATAGCCATGTTTAACATTTCGTTGCAGTCTCATCAATGGCTTAGGGAAATTTACGCTCTCTCTCTTTTTGTTGGAAGAGAATACCAAGAGGCTAATTAAAATTGCACTCTTTACCTCCGTCACTAATAATGAAACGGAGCAAATCTGTATTATCAATCTAAAATAGAGATAATTTAATTTTCAAAATAAATACATAAAAACTACACCTCACTTTATTTTTTCGAAACATTAATATCTACAAATTCTATATTAATCCTTTATGCGAAAATAATCTATCAGTCTCATTTTAGAAAAAAAATTCAAGCGAAAAAAAAAAAGGAAATACATATTTATAGTAAAACAATAAATCTCTTATATAAAGTTATAAATAAATTTAGTTTTTGTTAACCAATTATATTCGTTAAAAAGTAAAGAACAATTTGTTTTTATTCAATTACATATTCACCATTATGGCTAATGACGTGATGCCATTTATAAGGTATTAGGTTGGTGTAAAAATAATGTCGTTTTTTGAGGTATTTTTTAACGTAAAAAAACAACATTATTTTTGCACCAACCTAATAGAACATTGATATTGTTTTAATATGAATAGTTTTTAACGAAATCTTAACTCTGATTTTCATGAGAGAAAGATTTCACCATCATAGTGTTTAAACGAGAGAGATTCATGGAATAAAGGTTTATTCATCCGATATTTTTTCACCCATTATAGACATAATTATATCCATGATAAAATAAAACCTTAGTTCACGAACGGAACAGAATGTCTGACAGGCAAACGAATGACAAACCGGTTTTGTTCTCAGAGATACTTTTATAATACTAAGATATACACAATATATATATATATATATATATATATATATATATATATATATATATATATATATATATATATATGTGTGTGTGTGTGTGTGTGTGTGTGTGTGTGTATGTATATGCATACGCGTGTCCCACACGGAGAATATGTAAGATAATTCTACACAGCGAGAAGAGTATAAGGAGAAATAAAAATGATGGGACTTACATATAATATGGAGATTCTCGTGTTTCTGGAGAAGACATGTTTGGGACCAGATTCAAAGGAATCAGGTTTATTTACGATGTCTGAAGTAAGGACATATTCCACTAAGAGGAAATGGCGACCCTTGGGTTTTATCAATTTGTGGACTGCGAGCCGGATGTTCTTTCTTTATCTGGCAAAGATATATTCCCAAAGGAAAACGGCACCATGGACTTGTAAACTGTAGCAGTTGCTGGAGGAGGCAGATTTGGCCTCAGCCCGGACCCTTTGACACAGGCTAAAATGTCAACAGATTTGTTTGGCTGCCGTAAACGAACAGAATGAGTGAACATTCTTGACATCTCCACTAAAGTGAGATAATCGTCTTCTATATCTCTACATTGTTATGCGGCACCCATAAAGGGTGATAATCGTTTGGTGTAAGGTTAAGTGAATATAGCGATGAGTTAGAAAATAAACAAGCGACTTCCACAATGTTTTCCAGTGTTATTTTTGCATTATGAGGCCTGATATGATTTCATGTAAAACAACAACTGTTTCCTGTTGACGGGTGCAGAATGCTTTTGAACAAACATTCATGGACGCTTTACACCTGCGAGACGTATGAGCATTTACGGTTTTGAGGTATTATAAATGATTAATACCTCGACAATTCCAACAAATATACGGCGTTGTTTTTCCATGTAGCTCAGATTCACCCCAACCCAGGCATATACACATATTAAAACATTTTTTCCTTTTTGCATATATACACTTACATATCCACATTTTCGTAAGCATATCACCCCAAGCAAGCCGGGAGTGCCACAAGCATGCAGTGAGGTTACAGAGAGTGGGAGCAAGAGTAGAGTGGCGTGATAGTGGAAAGGATGATGATAAGGACGGGGAATAAGTTCAAGGCATCTGAAGATGCCGATCGACATTGTATTTGAATAATTGAAGTTTATAGGTATCAGGGAAGCAGGTAAGAGGAAGGGAGTTCCACAGACGAGAATTGCGAGACATGAAGCTATTTTAAAAGAAATGATGGCTACATTTAACAGTTTCGACAGTGAAAGAGTGGGACTGAAGTGGCAAACTAGTAGCACGCTTAAATTTACGTAGTTTGGGAACCAGCGAAAGTTGCTCGTCGGCGCAGTTACCGTGAAAATGTTTGTAGAAAAGACAGAGGGAAGCGACGGCACGTCTGTGAGAAAGTGACTGTAGACGAAATGACATATCAGGGTCAATCACATTGCATATCCGTCTCTAGATTTTTTCGAGGGCCTTAAGAGGATGGGGTGGGGTTCCAGACCATATATGGAAGCAGTATTCCATGCAAGGACGAATGATTGACTTATAGATATGAAAGGTGGATCTAGGCGAGAAAAACTTTCCAGCGACAAATGAAACCAACTTTCCTTGTGGTAGATGAAGCTATCGATTCAATGCATTTTACCATCTCTGGAAATATATATATATATATATATATATGTAACAGTCACCGTCTAATAAACTATTAACGTAGACATAATATGTCTATATTTCTGAGATAAATTATTGTAATTATTTATTTATTTATAATAATTTTCTTGAAGCTTTTATTTTATTTTTATTTTTCAAGCTAATAGACTACATTTAAGTTTTTCAGTAACCAAAATACTTTGCTCTATTTAAAAAAAAATAAGTAATTGAAATTGACTGGAAAAGATTTCTCATTTTTCTTCTCATTTTGTTTTACTAAAATACCCGATTAGGCTTCTTTTTATAGTCAACAGTCATCGCAATGTATTTCTCTTTATTAAAAATCTTCCAGAAATATAATATATATTACTGAAAGTTTATTTGAGGACCATTAGCTCATGTAAAGTATTATCAATCTGACTTGAAACAAATATTATTTTACTTTATTTTAAGTTTAAAATATCGCAGAAATTCATTTTTAACCCGACTTTATCCGTGTGCTTAAACGACAGAAGCTGTTTTACTCACTGACAAGTTGATGATGTCAGATATAGTTATTTTTAACTCTAAAAGATAGTTAAAGAAAACGACATAATCGCCATTTATATTTTCTTTTTAAATACATTGTAGTTTTAAAATTTTACGAAATATTCTTCGTAATCTATTGAATTATCGAATTTTAGAAATATTGACTTTAATTTTATTATAGTGGTCGCTCTTCTTTTTCTGATAATGCCGTGTATGGGCGATCAGACTTATAAAAATTGGCACGTTTTACACTATTAAAAAAATTCAAAATTATTGTTTTAAACATTGGTGTTTATCGATTTGTATTAAAGTTTTTTCATTCAGGATTAGTGACTATGGTTTTTACGTAATAATAATATCATCAAAATCATTGAAATTTCTAATTAAAATTTTAAAAACATAAAACACTTCTTGTAAGAATTTATTATTTATCGAAAAAAAGAATCTCTTAAAAAATTGTCCTTAATATATCTTATTTATAAAAGCAACTGAAAACCTTCGGATTAAATAATCTCATAGTTTTATTACATTTATTATTTTATAATTAAGAGCAGATTTTCGTAAAATAATATTTAAGCAAATTAATGATTTAAATCCCCACCAAGGACTTCTGATTTTACCTGTTATAAATACGAAGATCTATTCTTTAATTTCTTGAAATTTTATAAAAGTGATGGTAATAGATGTAAAAGAAAATAAAATTACCGATACTTTCTAAAAGAAAATATTTCAAAATTAATTTCATTCATTCTTGAATAAATCCTGAAAATTTAAATTCGACTTCTTCTATTTTGTTTAGTGTTCGATTATAAATAAACAGTAACTATGTGCGTTTACACCATAGATCAAGAGGTAGAAATCAGTATTAACATTAGAACGATTTGAAAAAATTCAATGGCTCAACAAAAGTCTTTATACCATCCGCCAAATTCAAAACAAATATTACAAAATAAACACAGATAATTATGTTACTGAACGAGCAGTTAACGGCGTTATAGAATGAAATATTAATGAGGAGTCATATGAAAGGTAAACATCGAAAACCGTTTAAACCGTTTAGCTAAGTTGCAATCATTCATGATGTAGAATGATCATAAAGGTAAGTCCTTATGAAAACCCGTTCATAAGGTGATAAATGCCATTGATGGAGAATAAGTAAAGTTATATCTGAAAAAGGTTGGTTGACTAGAAGAAGGCAGGCGCTGCAAATAAATGTGACATCGCAAATAAGAAAAATTGTGCTTTTGCACAGATAAAAACGTAATTCAAAATGAACAGCAGAGAAGGAAATTCTTGATATAATCATTGATTTGTTAAATATGGTTTGGTTTGGTTTATTTTGTTTTACAGCATATCATCCTCAATGGATAATTTAATGCCGACATTTTTAGGATAGTTTCGTATGAATAGAATATGTATTCTTTGGTTTAGATTGGTTTGGTTTCTTTTCTTTTACGGCATATCAATCTCAATGGGTTATTTAATGTCGACAACATTTTTAGGATGGATTCGTATGAATAGAATATTTATTCTTTGGTTTAGATTCATTAGGAAAAATAAAAAAAATATATAATAATATTCAAGGACGATATATGTAAGGGTAAGACCTAAAGAAGAATTAAAATATAAAACAGAGCAAATTTTAGTGAGATTAAAAAAAGGCAGACATGACTGTAAACAATTAGAAGTGTAATTGTGACTAAGATGATATCATGATATCAAATATCAAATGAAGGCATATCACCCAACGATAAGAAAGAAAACAAGAGAAATAGCTACTCCAACAAATAAAAAGGAATTAGAATCCTTTTGGGGACTAATATTTTTTTATACTAAATACATATCAAAATGCAGTGACATAATAGAGCAGGGAAATGAATTGCTAAAAGTCATATCGTCAAGAATTTTAAGATGGCCAATGAAAATCGTAGCATTTGATTTTGACATAGTATACGTAAAAAGAGACACTTTCTCTCACGTAGACATTTTATCATGATTAAAGTTCAAGAATGAAATAGAAGAAAAACAGGAAAATGCTGAAGGTAAAATAATACAGTGGGTAGAAACAATCTTCCTCTAAAGAGACCCAAAACAGAAACAAAGACTGAATGTTAAGCAGAATAGTAGAGGGAATAAAAAAATAATATATGGAGCACTTGTCCGTTGGAAGAGCGACCCTTTAAAGAAAAGAATCACAAATTAACCATAGAAAAGGACATAATGTGCAATGGGCATATAATAGTAGCTCCATAAATATTGCGAAGAGATATATTAAAAGAGTAAATGACGAAGTCTATTGTGGTATAACAGCAACACAAAGAAGAGTAAAGTTACGAGCCTGGTGGCCAGGATATTCAAAAGATGTAGAGGAATATGTTATGATGTGCCTGAAATGTGCGGAAATAATAAAAAAAGTTCAAGTAAGCAAAAATTCACTCACGATCTAAGGAAGCAAAACCATGGATTAGAGTGCACATGCATCATGCACGTATCAAAGATAGGGGGTTGTTCTTAGTATTAGTGGATTCATATTCAAGGTGGCCAGAGGATGTCAGATTAAAAGACAGAAACGCCAACAAAATAAAGTAAGTACTAAGAACTATATTCTCCGGGAATGGAGTACCCCAGACAATAGTCACTGATAATGCAGCCGAATTTTGGGATGAAAACTTATGTGCGTGGTTAAAACAGATTAGATACATCTCATACAAGACACCACCATATCACACACAATCTAATGTAATGGTACAAACGATACAAATGGGATTAAAAACATTCTCACCAATTAATGGGACCATAGAAGCATATCTACCAAAAATACTCCTCAGTTGCAGATCCATTCCACATGCTGGAAGAAAACTGAGCTTTTCGGCATTAATGGGTAAACAAATCAATTCATCTATAATTATGTACTTTGCAACAAAAGAAAAAAGTATGGTATAGAAAGAATAAAGAGGCTACTCCAGAAGAAGCAAATTTCCTGATACAAAAAGGACATAACGCGCTATACTTGAGAAAAAGGGACAACATATACTGGCACATGAAGATTAGTTCAGAAGCAGAAACGAACTGGATGACGTAGAAATGGAAGATCACGAACAAGAAGAGACAGAACATTATAAAGGTGGAACAGAGCAGGAAATGGAAGAATGTGAGAATGAAAAGACAGACGTGTATAAAGAAGAGAATAAAGAAAGACTGATATCGCCATTAAAGTGAAAACAAGCAAGACAAGAGGAAGGAATAACACAATACAAAAATAATCAGGATTATTAAACGAAAAAAAAGGGCATACGACATCTGCGATTCAGCGAAGTGTAGTATCGTATGCAAATTAGATAGACGAGAATAAATAGAGAACAACTGACAAACATAAGGGTAAGCCTACAAAACCCGGTTGCTATTCAAGACACGGAGAACTGTACTACGACTAATACGCAGAGAGCTATGCAAAACATAACAGAGGCAGTATAGAAAAAAAATGGCTCGCTTGTTTCGTTACATTGATGTCATAGTCGGCAGCTATGGTGTTTCTTTTAAGCCAATGGAGACAGTGGGCCTTACAATTGAAAAACGAATGTTAGCCACAATCTGATACCATTTGTTCTTGGCTAGATTCTCCTGAAACTGTGTTCGCCATGATTGCTTGACAACTTTGTCTTGATTAGCTATAAATACAATCGCCGTTCACTTTTACCCTACCAAAACTCATTTCCAATCCTACATATTTTTCTAAATATAATTTATTTTGTTAATCATAGGAGGTAAAAGAACAAAATTTAAAATGCATTGAAACGAACCAGAATAAAAAAAAAACAATTAAATTCAAATTACCAATTTTAAGAAATGGTGATCAGGGCAAGTGTTATGTCTCCTAAAAATAATTATAATACCCGACGCCAATTGCAAATTACTTTTGACGAATTTGGTCATCAGGCTAAGTATTGATTTAACTTCATAAAATAGGATAAAATTCCATTTCCTTCTTGTCGAAATTTGATATATTTAATATGTATATTTTGTGTAATTTCTTTGAGAAAATCAAACAAACACTTTATTCACATGTCGAAAAAGCAAGTTATTTTTCTTATTATAAACGTTACATTTAGTAAGTATATGTGTTTGATTAGAACGCCTCATTTTTACACCCGCCAACATAGTCAATCAAATGTTTTAATAAAGACTAGATTAAAAGACGCAATCGGCCCAAAACTAAACGTACCTCTGCTCCACCTTAGAACACAGCTTTGATAATTTTGAGGAAATAATTTTGAATTTCTGAAGTAACTTCTTGGAACTTCAAAATATCACTTTATCTCTTATTCGAAGAATAAGTCCAATTCCGAACAAAAGAGCGATTTGGGCCGTAAACCAATTTAGTCCTAAATACTAATTCAAGCAGAAAATTGAGTTCTTCAACTTAAAAAATCCGCGGAACTTCAAAACTTCGCGTTATGAAATCTCTAACTTTAACACTTCCTTGACATTTCGAAGAATGAAAATTGACACTTCGAAGAAATAAAAATGATTTCCTCAATTCACAAAGTTTGGGCGACATTTTAAACTGAATTTCACACCAATTCTTTTAAATTCACAAAGTTTGTGTCTTTTTTTAAACTCAATATAAATTAAACAATTTTAAAATCACTAATTATTTTCACGTATTTTGAAATTTGAATTTTTAACCGTTCCATACTCATCCGGGCCCAAATCCCAATGCTAAATGTTCAAGCACCAAATGAAGATCAGATTTTCAGTCCTGGTTCATCCTGATTTCAAAAAGTTATAATATACCTGTGTAGAGCGAGTGTGACCGGAGTTAGTAGAGTTTTAGATATACGGAGGAACAAACACAATTTGCCATTTATTTATTAAAATAATGTACCTCGGAAAAGGAATCGGACGTGCTTTCCCTTTATACTGGAAGAAACGCTTTGAATGAATACCTCCTTTAATAGTTGTGGTGTTGCCGGTCAGACCAGAAACCAGGTTCTTCCTCAGGATGCAGCTTCGTCCAATCCATTGCTTGCACCTTAAATATAACTCTTTGACCTGGTCGTCACCATCGAAATAAAACTATAAAAAGTAATTGTAGCAGTAGGAAAATTTTATTCTGGTTGTAACCATCTGCTGAAGACGAGCAAAGTAGAAGTGGTGAACGTGTTTTGCTTTCGCGTAGCGCGTGATTAATCTTTTGTCCCTCCTTGTCCCCTGTTTTTTTGTTTGTTTTTTTTTGTTGTTGTTGTTTTTGTTTTGCTCTGGGGGGGTCACTGTCTTAAGGAAAACATGTCCGCTTGTCTTTCCAGCTCTGCCTGTTAAAGTAATTCATGAAGAACTCAGGGTCTGGCTTCACTGAAGGGCATTTGTCAGGATAGTTTGTCCTGGTTCTTAGGAAGTCCACTCCATTAAGCTTGCATTCTTTGCCAAGACAATAACTGTTGAACAAATTCCTGTAACAATTTTCAGTTGTTTCCTTTTAACAAAATAGCGGCTGAAACTGCTATTGCTAGAAAGTGAAACCTCACAGAAAAGAAATATGGCTAATTTTAAGTTAGAACATTCGGAAGACAACATCTGCTAACTTCCAATTTTATCCTCGAAACGTAATCAACCTAATATTATTGATTTAAACATTTATTTCATTTCTTAATAATATTGCCGTTTGTTCATACCTGTATGTGTAAATTGTAAATTAACTAAATATAACTGTATTAGTAATATATATATATATATATATATATATATATATATATATATATATATATATTTGTTAATAATATATATATATATATATATATATATATATATATATATATATATGTTACTTCTCTCATGACTTCCTTCTCTCTTTTTCTTTTGATGTCTTTTTTTCTCCTCTACTCCTTCTATATCAATATATAACTTCCGTTGAGTTAACCTTTTAAATGTGTCAATCTATGGACCTCATGCTGTAATTTTAAGTATGAAAGAATAGAAATATTAAATTACATCTAACTCACTCATGTCTTCTCTCTCCCCCTCACTTCCTCATTTCGTTAATTTACATATGCTTAATACGGCCCATCAGAAATGTGTAAATTTCTTTTCATTTTTCATTTCAACTTTTGAAAGTAAATCTGATGATCTGCACTCCTGTAAAAGGGCTGTGATGAAATAATTTATTTCATGGAATCTTAAAGTGGTCTTTTTTTATTTAAATTATTTGCTCTGTATTTACATTGAGCTCACTGGATTTTATCCTCCTTGGGGTACCCATACGGATTACCTAGTGTGCCATAAACTAACTAACTAACTAACTAACTAACTAACTAACTAACTATATATATATATATATATATATATATATATATATATATATATATATATATATATATGAAGAAATATAGTCTTAAGGTGTGCTATATTTATGGGATAAAGTGCTCAATATCAGAGATAGAGCGTGTGTAAATATAAAAGTGAACATAGAAGTCAACACTTAGTCTGTTTCATGCTATATGCAATCGCCAGGCCTGGCGTTTGCATATAGAATGAAACAGACTGTCGCCTCTAAGTGTTGACTTCTATGTTCACTTTTATATTTATATATATATATATATATATATATATATATATATATATATATATATATAATGAGAGATTTAACTAAATAATTTACACATGTTCTTTTTACTTATTCTCGATAGGATCTTGGTTATTGAAAGACGAGAGAAAAACGCCGTAGTGGTTCATATTGTATTTTATTTTTCGAGTAATTTCGCCATAGCATAATGTCATTATCAGGGTATTGTTAATTATATGGTAAGTTTTGAAGTGTTGATAGTTGTGAAAGACAAAATTCTGTGATCATCTTAAAATTAACTGTGGAGTCAGGAACACTGTCATAGTTGGGCTTACAAGCATCGTTTAAGGGGAGATAACCAGGCATGCATTGGTGAGGTTTTCCGACATGAGCATTCAAAAAATAAAGGAAGAACTATTAGCACGAACATTGACATTTAAAAACAATCTATTGTACACATTTTAAAATGTTTGTGGAGTATTAATTAATTTCATTGAAATTTAATTTAATTTTTTTATATAAATAGCTTCAAGAATGTTCAGTTTATGTTTATTCTTTTCGTGGAAAAGTATGGCGGTTTTTTCGACGAGAATTTTTTTTGAATTGCGAATGTAGACACTTGTGTTATTGTAAGTATTTAGAAATATTGGATGTGTTATTCATATGAAGACTTAGCCTTGAAAGCTTTGTTGTCGTGTGTCCAACATAGATATTAGTTTTATCGTTGGATTTACAATTTCCCAGAGATCATTTAAATTTATTAACATTGTTGGTTTTCTGCAACACTCTAGTTGTCGTTACGAATGATCGTAACTAGAAATAGTTGATTTAGTGTAGTTTATAATTAATTTTATTTTTTCACTAAGATCTGTATACACACACACACACACACACACACACACAGGTGGTTGTGTGTGTGTGTGTGTGTGTGTTTGAATGTGTAAAAAAACCCAAAAAAGACATGCCAAAAATAGAATTTAGTGTTCGTAAACACTATTTAAGGCAACAAAGGAGAGGATATAGTGGAGTGGCATGATCTTGCGCGTCTTAAGGGGATGTGGCATATTAATAAATTCATGGGACTATTGTAAGAGGAAAATATCTTTCTAGTATAATTGATGCTGTGTTTTATTTTTCAGTAACTATCCATACAGAGCATGATTTTGTGTAAAGGTTATGTTTCAAAAAGCTAAGTCGATTGAAGGGGATTGTGTCTGTTGCGCGTAGCCAAATGAACGTAGCGTGACCTTCCTCTTTGACAATAACTTAGAAATGAAAAAAGCCCGCTCAAAGCAATAGCCCAATGGCGGTTAATTTCATTGTCGTGACAAAGCTGACTGATTAAGCCGCATTAGATATTAACAAAAATAAAACTAGTTTTATTTCATAAACCCATGACCATATGTATGTACAAGCAGGTATGAAGACATCGAACCAAGGTTGTCTACTACTACTACTACTACTACTACTACTACTACTACTACTACAGCTAATAATAATAATAATAATAATAATAATAATACACACGAAATCGAAATGAGGCTCCTGGAAAAATACTTTGACCAAAAATTCACTGTTGATAATGTATAAAGTGCGCATGCTCACAATGTGAGCGTATGCTGAATGGATATATGAACAACTATATATATATATATATATATATATATATATATATATATATATATATATATATATATATATATATATTAAGCTTTACTTCTGTATCGGACACTTTTGAAAATAAAAACTTCAATACTGAAGTACTTTGTATCAGTGATCTGTTTTTTTCATATTGCATGAATACACACCCAAACCAAGACACCCACACATACAGACACACACACAGACAGATATATATATATATATTCTCACTATATAAATAGATAGGTGAAAGCAAACTATCAAGACATAGATAGACAGAGGAAAACAAAATGTCAACAGATAGATAGATAAATAGATAGATAGACGAAAACAAAATGTCAATAGATTGATAGATAGATGCAAACAAACTGTCAAAAGACAGATAGACGTAAACATACTGACAATAGATAGGTAGATAGATAGATATAGAATCCAATGATGAATGATTATAATGAGTAAATCTTCCAAGTAAAGCGCTACACCTACAACATCAAGCTGTATATATAATGTATAGTAGAAAGTTCATAACCCGATGAAAACGGAATTTCTCAAAAAACAAATCTGATATTTGGTATTTCCTTAGATCCTCACACACACACGCGCACACACACACGCGCACACACACACATTTTTAGATAAACTGAAAAGACATCTGTAAAAGGACAATTTACACAATGTATGTTAATATCTCTTTTGATAAGTGTGTCTTTTTAAACAGAAGTTGTAGTTTCACTTATTTCCATGTATGACTAATGTCTTTGTATATAAAATCTTTTTTACTTTCACAGATACGTTTTTTTTATTTTATTTCTGCAGGTTTCCCCTGTGTATTGTGAAGAGCAGTTTAGACGGTTAATTTTATATATATACCGACTTCAGAATGATTATTTTTATGGGTATTTTTGTTTTGATCATATCCATAAAAGTACGATGTGGTTGTAATTAGAATGATATTGTTAATATCGGATAAATTGTTTTGGATAGTAGATATGAAGGACTTAGTAGCTAGCAGTATTTTTTTTACTAATTTATTTTCATTGTTGTTGTTATTGTTGTTGTTAATAATGTCATTATCTTTTTTTCTAGTTGTATATTTTGCATTACATTCTCTCAACATTTTAGATGCAATAATGAGGCAATTAAAGAATGCGTTTCGCCATAAAAACAAAAAGAAAAACAAAGTGACTGGTGTATTTTTGAAGCATACGGCTTTTAAGTTAAGTACCATCTGTAATTTAGTTTTCAATATCAAGAGATTGATCATTAATTGAACCAAACTAAAAGACAAAGTGAAATAAATAACAAAGAGGAAAAGTTTATAAATATAACGTTTCAATTTTATTAAAGCTTCATCAGAGAATAAGTTATAGAAAAAGAAGAAAGAGAGAGAAAAAAATATGTTGTTTTTAATTTTTGTCTTATTTCTTCATGAGTTAAGTAGAGTTCTCATTCATTTGTCTTGTCAAGCAGAGTTTGTGTGTAAATTATCCTGTATATAAGTGTATCAGCATTCTAGTTTGTCTATTCGGGATTCAGATGATAATTTATATCTGTTCCTTTGTGTGCGGGTGTGTGTAGTAGTAGTAGTGTGTAGGATTTGTAGTATTAGTAGGTGTAATAGAATTATTTTTTATTTATCTATGGTAATTGCCAGCTCTATGACTTGCATAGCACCGATTATAAAGGTGCTAGTATTACGTAGACATATTTTACTTTAATTACGTATGAATTTTATACAATTTGGTGATATAATATAGTGTGTTTGGCTTGAATGGTATGATATTTATTAGAACCCCTACGAAATATCACCTATATAAGGAATTATGTTCTTTTTATAATTAGCTTAACATTTATAAAATTAATGTTATAGCCAGTTTTATTTCAGTGTATTATGAACAAGGTTAAAGGGTTGTTTCAACGTAGATCTCTCTTATGCTCATATCTGATCCCTTGATGTCTCGCCAATATAAGTATTTCTACATTTTAGGGAATAATTCATAATTCCCAAAATCTGAAATGGTGTTGGATCTATTTTTCGTTCCAACTCCATCACTAGTTGTCTTATAAGTGTGATTATAGACCCTATTTTCAAAGTTTATAGATAATGTGTTGGCAAGTAAGATTATGAATTTTGCGTTTTTCGTATTAGAAGTGGCCTCCGCGGATCTGATTTTTGAGATTGCTGACTTTACATTTCTAAAAAATCATAAATAAATATATCTCTAAAAAGAGTATGAATAAAAAAGAAAACAAGAGGTCAGTTATTTTTCGTTGATGAACTAATCACACATACCATGATAACATTCCTGAAGGAGCGAAACACGTTGTCATAAAAGTGTTTTCTCTTTTCTCCTCTTATAGAATAGGTTACGTTAGAGGTTCTTTTGATGAAAAACGAAAATTGCTGCACAGCTAAAACGTCAACCTGAAAACTCTAGTTCCTAAATAGCCTCGTCATATCTAGACATTCAGACAGATGTTATGCACGGCTTCAAACCCGGTCAGAAATAGCTAAACTGTAAGCTGCATACAGGCGTTTTCTAAATCAATTTTTAAAAAAGGCGAGTGAATTCTAACAGTTTTGGCAAAGGTAAGCCACGTTTGAACAGAGTATATTAGCGCTACAGAATGCCAAACAAAGGATTGAAATAAATAACTGAAACGATAGCACTTGAGGACTACCACCAAATAAAGTGGATATCACATCTAACTCTAAATGTTAATAAGGATATGATCAAGATTTGGGTATTCCGTACTACTTCAAATAAAGGGTTAGGAATGAAACACCCATCAACGCTGAAAAGAGTGATAACACCTATAGAAATAGAGAAATTTATTTCACTGATAAGTTGTTTTTAAGAATTTTTAAATACTAAGTTTTACCTTAACGGGAAACAGCTAATATTGTCATATATATATATATATATATATATATATATATATATATATATATATATGTGTGTGTGTGTGTGTGTGTGTGTGTGTGTGTGCGTGCGTGTGCGTGTGCGTGTGTGTGTGTATTCACGCTACTTCAAATAAATTTTAAGAATGAAGACTCCATCAATAGTGGACTTGAAAAAAAAATTTCCTTTAAATTTTTTTTAACAATAAAAAATTTATAAGCTTTAATTTAGGAAAAAAGCTGAACTAGCTGCTCGGTCATTGAATGTTAACTTTTTCTTTGTACCGAAATGTTGAATATATATATATATATATATATATATATATATATATATATATATATATATATATATATATATATATATATATTCATCATTTTTGGTACAAATACAATTTATATCATGAAGAAACAATTTATACAATGAATTAAATAGCAATGTTAATGTGATTAATGGTGATATGACAACACTAAGGGAAATTAATGAGACATTACATTAATATCAATTCCTTGAATAACAAGATCCTTATATTCAAGTTGTTGTCAGATGCAAGATATATGGTAATTACTTTCGACAATTTAAAATTATCATCTCCAGGGTGAAGTCTTCCTATACATAGACAAAAACTGAGATGAAATATGTGCAGACCTACTGATTTCACTTTAACATATAACAAGAAAAAATCGTGAATTCATAACGTTTCGAAATTCAAATAAAATTGTCGTTTGATTTGAAGAACTCTATCTTCGAAATATATATTCAACTGTCAATAAACAGCATAATTAAAACATGTACATACACATATAGTCATATACAACCAGAGAAACGTCAATAAACAATCTAACCATCACTCTAGAATTCTCAACAATTATATATATATATATATATATATATATATATATATATATATATATATATATATCGGTTCAATTTAAGATTTCTAGTCATAACATAAATTTCTACAAGTGTAAAAGCAAATAAGTAAAAAGCTTAGAACAAAGTAAGCATAAAATAAACCTAGACTAGATAGAAATAAAACAAAAACTATATTAATAAGCAGGAACATCGTAAACGCAATATCATGTGGTTTAACTCATCATTTAGCAGCAACGTCAAGGCAATTAATCTATAAACATTTTAGTGATTCCCCAACGATAAAAAAATCTTCTCCATAAATACAACATTAGAGATAGCTACATCTGTGCTAAAAATATTAGCCAATATATAACACAGCCCAACAATATCATATGAAACAACAACTCAGCCAACCTACAAGATGAATATGACCCGACAATAAAAAAAAAATGCAACTGCTGAGAAAACTAGACCTGCCGCTGAATGGCAAGTGCATGACTAAATATATAATTTATAGAGCTAGCATCAAAAATGATGGCGAAGTCAAATTCTATTTTGGTTCAACTGAGAACGATTGGAAATCATGTTTCTAATATCATGAAATGACATTGCGCAATTTTAAATATAGTAAAGCCATCTTTAATTTTTTTCTGGAAGATACAAAACAGCATTAGAAGCCCCATTAATCTTACTATTATTATTACATTATTAATATCAATATTATTAGTAGTAGTTTTTAAGATATTAATATTATCTATTATTTATATTACTATTACCTATTATTATTATTATTATTATTATTATTATTATTATTATTATTATTATTATTATTATTTTATTACTGGTTACATATTTTAGTTATTATTATCGATATCACCTTTAGTTTACCACAAGCAAAAATGAGTTACCCCACATGGAACTCAGTATTTACACTATTTCACACATATTGATACTAGCGGTCCGCTGTTTAAATTTTAAATTGAAAGTGGAATTTTTAATTATTAATCATGAGTGATAGTTTGAAACTAAATTTAAATTTGAATTTTAGATTATAGTATATTTAAATACTTGATAATACTTATAATTTATCCGACTGACACTGCTTAACCCAGAAATTGTAACAAGATAACGGCCAGTTCATTTATACTTGATGATTGCATAGTACATGAAACATCATACTGTCAGCGTGGGGTATTATATATATTTTTGAATATACATATATATATATATATATATATATATATATATATATATATATATATATATATGTATTGTCACGCAGACCCGATTTTATAAACTACATAGACGTTAGGCTAAAAAACCTTAAATTCTCGTCGAAAATTAGTTAGATATAAAAGAAAAATAAATATAGAAATTTAATCCAATGCTATCGACTTGCGAGCGAATATGTTCCATGATCACCCATATCCTCCTCTTCTTTTCACAAATTCTTTCCCTCCTTATCTATGTTATGTGTGTGTGTGCGTGTGCGTGTGTGTGTGTGTGTGTTGTAACCTAGAAAGGTTTACTGAATGAGGGATAACCAAAACGGAGGTTATTTTCTGTCTAATATGGATAATTATTTGGGTAAATTATAATTATTTTCGTTATTGACTTCAGCTAAAATTAAAAATACACGTGTCTAATCGTGTCTCCCCCAATAGCATTGTTCACTGCCTGGTGTCGTTTGATTATTCTTCTCGCATTTCGAAAGATAACCTTTTCTACATGTCATCCATTGTGACAGGTATTGCTCAATATCAAGTGGTGGAGGATGTGGATCATATGAAGGGCGTTTAAATTGGTCTGGTAACATGACATGTAACTCCGTTTGCGAATCATCACCATTTTGAAGACGTGCAGTAAGGAAGCGATTACGGTGAAGAATTGCATTATCATCCACGAAGATGACGTTTGAACCTTGTTGCTACCACTCATCAATGATAATCGGATCAATAATATCCCTGAGGTAAGAATGGAAAACGAGGGTTTAATCAGCAATACCCAAGTCCGTTTTCCTATTACTGCTTATTCATCTGCACAATGTTGGTTGTAGCGCAATGGTTTGAAACTATATTAACCGCGGCGGAACTTTCACACTGTTCTTCTTGTTGGTGGACATTGCTTCATGTAAAATACTTTTACTTTCATCATTAAAAAAGAACCAATCGACCATTGTTACAATATCTACTTCAGATTCGCATGGATTGACTGCAGGCGTCAGTGACGATATCTGTCTGTTAAGGGGGCTGTCATTGTAAAAATGAATCTACACACAATATAGGGTGGTGAGCATGTATGAGTGATATATATATATATATATATATATATATATATATATATATATATATATATACATATATATGCGTGTGTGCGTGTGTCTGTATGATTTATATATATATATTATTTATATATATATGTGCGGTACTTATTATAAAGGGCTCAATATCATTGATAGAGCTAACATACTTAGTTTTATGGATGTGAGTTTGTAACCCTATCCTATGTGACCCTCAAAGTATGTCTGAAGATCGCAAAAGCGTAGAAGCTATGGTTACAAACACATACAACTAACTAACTATATATATATATATATATATATATATATATATATATATATATATATATGCACGCACGCACGCACGCACGCACATACCCACCTAAACCAACCTACATATATATATATATATATATATATATATATATATATATGGGGGGTAGGTGAGTGTGTGCGTGCGTGTATATATATATATATATATATATATATATATATAAATTGATGATTCAATAGCACGTTCTTTTGATTTTATATGTAGTAATAGGTAATATTTATATAAATATGTTCTTCTCAATTAATGTCTAAATTTACCAAAGATAGACATAACTGAAAAAAAATTACCTATTCCTAAACATAAAATTTTAACAATGCGCCATTTAATCCCCAGTAAATTTTTCTTCACTTTCGATAAAATCTATCTATCTATCTATCTATGTATGTATGTATGTATGTATGTATGTATCTATCTATCTATCTATCTATCTATATATATATATATATATATATATATATATATATATATATATATATAAAAGAAAGCTCAACAGTATGCAGGAAGCACTGGACGGTCGTTCGGTTCTATATTTCGGTAAGGGAAACTCGGATGAGTTCCACCACGGAATATGTAATCGAGTGGCGCTATATCGAGTCAAATTCCTTACCACTTAGTCAACTAGGCCTGTTGATACAGTTGTTATGACGTTTGCCTGATATCGAAACTGTCCGGGTTTCAATTCTCGGTAGTGGATGTACACTGCTGATGAGTCCCAAATATATAAGACGAAACGTCAGTCCAGTGCTTTCTGCATTCTGTTGAGGTTTCTTCTAGACTCGATGAATTAATTATGATTATTCCAAAGCCTCCTAATAATTTCTATCACATGTATATCTTTTCTTGAACCGTCTTCTAATGATCTGAATGGAGCGGCTTGAGGATAGTAGTCGTGGCTCATGGGTTAGGGAAAATCAGATGAGTTTCACCACGGAATATGTGATCGAGCGGCGGTATATCCAGTCTAATTCCTTATCTCTTCGTCACCAAGGCACATTGGTATATTTGGTATGACGCTTGACTGATATCGTAACTGTCCGGCTTTCAATTCTCGGGTGTGGATGCGCACTGCTGATTAATCCCAAATATACGACGAAACAGCCGTCCTGTGCTTTCTTTTGAGGTTTCCTCTAGACGCGGTGAATTACATAATTATTTTTTTTTTTATATATATATATATATATATATATATATATATATATATATATATATATATATATATATATATATATATATATATATATATATATATATATATATATATATATATATATATATATATATATATATATATATATATATATATATATATATATATATATATATATATAGATCCGATAGTATGACAAAAATATGGAAAACAAAAATCCGAATCTGCAAGTATGCTGTTTTAATGTTGTTTCAATGTCTGACGTCGACATTGAAAAAACATTAAAACAGCATACTTGCAGATTCGGATTTTTGTTTTTTCCATATTGTTCTTCGTACATATATATATATATATGAACACTCTCTACTCATTTTTATAGCCTAATATATATGATCACAGAATTTTTAATTGAGATTTTTACTAAGGAACACACGTACTGTAAGTGAAAATGCTTGAACCGCCTCTGCATGCAGACTGTTGGCTTCAGCTTTATTGTCCCTATCCCAACATTTCGGCCGTTGTGCCATCCAGGCTTCATAATTCTTATGTCGGTCCAAGTAACCTGCAGGAAATTACCAACTAAACACATTTATTCTACGAAGTTAAATTGTTTTTATTGTAGTGTCGATGAAAGGAAGATCTTCCCTTGTTTTTATTTAGTACTATATTGCTGTTTAACGTAAAGTTGTTTTGTGGGTTTGTGTGGTAAGAAGATATGGTTCAATCGATTCCCAAAGCCATTAGTCCAAACGCGAATGCAAGAGACGAGGCGGAAGTGGCAACTCGTATCTATATTCGATGCCCATAACCGTTTCACGTCTTGCCTGTACTGAATATAGCTAAATGAGTATATATATATATATATATATATATATATATATATATATATATATATATATATATATATATATATATATATATATATATATATATATAACTATTAACCTAGATTTGCTCTACTTAGTGTATTGCTTAGTTATTTTTACTTTACTCGTGCCGGAGGTTTTTTTCTTTGGACTTTGATCTTGAAATTTAGTCGATTGTTTTCGTTTGAATTTCATGTTGTTAGTTCTTTTTTATTCATTATTTCTCCTTGGGTATTAGTTTGTTCATTTGCAGGCCAAAACATCTAAGGTTTTTTTTTTCTTTCGGACGTGTATACTCACTTATATTTATAAGATTATATATATATATATATATATATATATATATATATATGTGTGTGTGTGTGTGTGTGTACAATCGGATGCAACCATGAGTGGAAATAAGCTTCAATGAACAGCATAGTATAATTTGATTTAAAATGTCAAAAAATGATTCAAACATCCATAGAGCAATCGGTTCTTTTTTTAAATCAACTTCCTAGACTCTTAAGAAAAAAAAAATCCATCTCTTAAAATTTCCAAATCAACCAGATATACGGTTCCCAACCAAAATTGAATTTGATCCCTGCTATAAGACGTAGAAGTTTGAGCTAACCAATTCATCAAAGTATTTTGATAGGCTAAAGCACTTTGGCAGACGACCTTTTGATCCTCCTAGTCTGTACGGCTGAGACCTGGCGCCAAGAGTTACAAAAAATTGATTTCAAATATACGCCTAAGATCAATCACTGCGTAGGATGGGAAACACGATGCCGTATCCAACTTACACAAAATCAGTACAAGAAATTAACTTACAATATAAATAAAATACAGAGTTGTATCCCTGTTAGCCATGTTCAGATCTTTGGTTGTGAGATTATTATCACTGCTTGTAACTTTTAATAATGTTATGAACAATTTTTACCTAGTTTGAGTCGAGCAAAACATTATATTCACTAATATTCTGGAGAATGTAGCGATAATCAAGCCGGAATTATTTGTTTGTGATAAATATTTATCATTAAGCCGTAGTTCTAGAAGATGAATAGGAAATTCTAAAAAGTTTCGCCATATATAAGTGACGCGAATTCTTGTTATGTTTAGATAGAAAACACGCGACTACAGGATTTATTAGTTCCGTAACAATTGCGGCCCATATGAGTCTAAGTTGATGCAAAAATAATGTCGTTTTCTCACATAGTAACATGTGTGAGAAAACGACATTATTTTTGAACCAAAACAATAAGTAACACAAAACAATATAAAACAAATGGCAATGCATGTATTAACAAAAGAATTACAGTCTATATATTATATAATATTAAAATCAATTATAATACATTATAATATTAAATTTATTATAATCTATTATATTATAATTATTATAATATATTATAATATCATAATCATCATATTACTCATTAATCATTATAATCATTATATTATAATATAATATAATATAATCTGTCTATATTTCTGAGATGAGGTATTCTGTACACTATTTACATTATTCGGATTATTGTCCTCATCTTTGTCACCATATTTATTACAACGTTTCGGCCGTTGTACACTCCGGCCTTCTTTAGGTGGTTAGAATTTAGAACTGAACCTTTTATTTCACTCACTGTGATAGACTGTTCTAATTCCACGTGCCATGTTTAATGGATGTCAGTTATCTGTTATCTCCTGTTAATTCCCCTCTACAGATTCTCCATTGCCTTAACCGAGTATCGAACTCACACTCTTTGGGTCCTGTCACTAGATCTAACCAACGCCTTTATCTACTGTGCTATGTGTCCTCAATACTCAATTGTCCTGATCTTCTCTTCGATACCCATGTGCTAACCATTTTAGCTGTTGCTGCTGTTGGTATTCCTCAAGTGATATTGTTTCTGTTTTTTGGTACAGTTCTTTGTGATTCTGTATGGCTAGTCCAAGAAAGAGGATCTATGCCACGACTCTCAGCCTGGCTTCATTCGCTGAAAGCCATTTTTAACCATTGATCTTAGAAAGCCTTTGTATACAGCTAACCGGTTTTATATTTCTGAACGGGTTTGGCGGCATGCATGAAACCATATGAAGTCTCGATTTGATGAGGCTATTTAAGAATATTGCCTAGAATTGGAAGCAATTTGTAGGTTTGGGCGGAACTATCTCTGGCGTAATATGATCTATGCTCAATTTCCTTGAAATAGCCTTGGACATTAACATCTTGATTATGTTATTAGGTTGGTGCAAAAATAATGTCGTTTTTGACGATTTTTTTTGATTATCGTTCACCCATTTATCCAAATTTTTTGACTTCCCTATTTGATTTAAATGGCGAACGACTGTTGAGTGGTCGACCGCGAGTTCAACAGCAACTTCTCGTGTGGTTTTGCGAGGATCGGCTTCAATTAAGGCTTTCAAATGTTCGTTATCAACCGCAGTCGGCCGGCCGTGACCGTCTTCATCTTCGAGGCTCTCGTCACCATTGCGAAATTTCTTAAACCACTGTTGTGCCATACGTTCGTTAGTGGTTCCTGGGCCAAACGCATCATTGATATCACGAGCTGTCTCGGCAGCTTCTCGGCCTAGTTTGAACTGGAACAAGAAAATCGTGCGGATTTTAATTTTGTCCATGCTGTCGAAAAGCCTGCCATAAAATGAATGAAGAAATTGAGAACGGTAACGAATAACAGGATTCGATAGAGCGAAAAACGCGCTTGAAAATGATATATAACATGGCTATATATATCAATGAATTAATTCAGAAATCATATATAAAAGTAACATTTGTGAGAAAACGACATTATTTTTGCACCAACCTAATATTTCACTTCGAGTTAGGCATGGTATACGTTTTAGTTGTTTAACCCACAATGGTTTCTGTTAATTGCTTCAGTTCTTTGTAATTCTCAAGCACTTGCTATGATTTTCGAAACAGACTTCTCAGAGAACTACAGGCTTCATTCTCTAGAAGCCATTCTTACTCATTGATCTACAGAATTCGGTTGTATACCGATGAAATCATATACATTAATGAACGGGCTGAGCACCATGCATGTCATCTAGGTTTAGGGATGACAAAATTATTTAAGAATATGACTTGAGTTCATTAGCTAATGTTTTTGTCTTGTAGAATTTTGTGGTGTTGCGCACAACTACTCCAAGAGACAGGCTATGTTCAATCTTTTCATCTGCTCTACTTCATGAGTTATGTGAGTCTTAGATTCCTCTGCGTCTTATGATTCAAAGGAGTCTTATTTATACATCGCTATATCTGAATTGGTCACAATAATATTAATTCCATGGTTTTTATGAATAGACTCTGTTTATCTGACATTATTGCTTTCATTGTTTCGTATAAGAAAACCCGACCTCTTTAACCCGAAACACCATGATCCGGTAATTCTTATGCACTTTTATTTTTAAATTACCCATTGTTAGTTTGTGAGAGGCTACGATGCCAAGGACACAGGTTGCTTACAACTCTCCACACCAGCTGCCAGCAGCAGAGAGTTTTCCTGATACGGTATTTCTTATAAATAGCTGTATGTTTAACCATTCAGGATAGTAAACATATACTTATTTTTTTTTTTTTTTTTTTTTTTGGCTTTTGTAATGCATGAAAGGAGTATAATGGATAGCGGCTCATATTGAGGGATCGGAGAGACGATTTTGAATTCTAGTCAAATACATTCCATTCACTTACGTGCTAATAGCCGTGCGAACGGTATGAATCCACTTATTTTCCCCTCCAGCTATGGGTAAATAGCAAAACAGTACGGTTTCCATAGCCTTGGATGGCAACTGGTCTACCGCAGAAAGAAATGGCAACCTACTGCGGGAAGAAAATCTGCCTCGTCACACATGTATCAAAAGATACATGATCGCCTAAACTTGTAAAATGCATGGCACATAACTGACTGACTGCATGAAAGGAGTGGTGGATAGCGGTTCGAATCGAGGAATCAGAGAGCCGTGTTCGAATTCCAGTCGTATCCATTACGTGTTAATACCCTTGGGAAAGGTATGTCTTCTTCTTATGGGTAAGTAGCAGGGCAGACTGGATTCAATAGCCTTGGATGGCGACTTCTCTAGGAGAATGAAAGTCTGAATTCAAAACCAGCCTGGAGAGAAACGTCCCTTTACTGCAGTACATATGGTACTCCTCCGAACCTGATGGGTTATGGAATTTGGATGAAACAATAAAAAACTTGTTAGGAAGCATTAATAATTGTGTTATTACCTGTTTTAAACTTTGTTTTATTCTTTGATAACTCATCAATATATGTCGAATGATCTGGCAAGTTTATGTTTACATTGTTTTTTTCTGTTTTTTTAAAGTGATTTCTCTCATTCAGCAGCGGCATGGTTCCAATGTTGCCGGATTAAAGAGGTCGGACTGGGAGTTGTATAGAGTTGTGTTAAAAAGAACATTTCTGCTAGTGAGCAGACTAAAAGAATAGCAATGTCACTGGAGTCATTAGGTTGGTGCAAAAATAATGACGTAATAATGTCGTTTTGTGACGTATTTTTAACGTCAAAAAACGACATTATTACGTCATTATTTTTGCACCAACCTAATAATATCTGGTATATCGTAATATTTAATATCAGGTATGTCATGGTCCAGCAACACTCAAGTCTGGCACTTTTTTCAATCAGCAACCATTAAGTCATTGAGCGGCTATGAGGTCAATGCTACATGCTCCTTACAACTTTCCAGACCAGCCAAACAGCAGCAGAATGCTTTGGTGATACGGTCTTGTTCATTTCTTATGTATAGCTGCATATGCAACCATCCAGGACAGTAAAAACATTATTTCTTGGTTTTGCGCTTTTTTATCCTCTGTATTGCATGAAACAAGAAAAACCTTGTTTGGAAGCATTAATGATTGATTTATTTCAAGTTTTAATTTTTGTTTTACCTTTAATAACAGAATATATATGTGGAATGAGCTGATACGTCTTTTTTACATAGAGTATTTTGTATGTGTTATTTCTGACATCCGGCATTTTCTGTAGTACGGCAGTGGTCCCAAGAATGCTAGGTAAAGGTGGGTCAGCTGTATAGTTCACTGAGATTGATTCTCACTGAGTACATCCTCAAGCGGCACTATGCCAGACAAAGTTCAATTTTGTAAATAGCTACTCTGACGTATTGATATATATGAATGAATTTATTCGTGGGTAAATGTTTCATACGTACTTCTGCGTGTATATATTTTATGTTGGTCGCCTCCCCCACCCTTGTACATGCGTCTGTAAGCAAATTCATGTCTATTTACAGAGGAAAGGGAAGTCTTTTTAAACTTAACGTAATTAGTTCCTCTAGAAATCCAAAGTAATTTGCTTTCTATGCTCGCTCCCAGCGCAGAAAAGAGTCATTAGTTAATTTATCAACGACTCTTATCTGTACATGAAACACTATTTAAAGCTTGGCAACATTTCCTTGTGACCCGGGAAAATTGTCTCTGCCGGTATATTGTTTGTGTATTTTTATATATTTGGCTATTTTTATGAGGTATAGTTAGTTTTGGGTGTGCGAAAACAAAAGAGAATAAAAAGAAAGCGTACTTCTTTAACTGATTGAATAGAGAATATATTCTTTAAGTGACAAACGTGTTGATGTTTACTTAATAACAAATGTCCATGCGTTGATAGAAGTGTGGGAAGACCTAAGTGAATGAGTGCATTCGAGTATTTAAGAAGAGGAGTGTAATACAAAGAAAGAAAGAAAGAAAGAAAGAAAGAAAGAAAGAAAGAATGTGCATAGATGTAAGCTCAAACTAAAGCATGAATAAATAACCCTGGAAAAAGCATGAGTCCAACAATTCCCCCAAAGGCTATCAGTTAAATAGCTGGGTAAACTGAAGAAGAAGTTCGGTAGAAGTCAGTTTAGGACAAGAACAACTCTGAAATAATAATAATAAAAAGAAACTGCATAATTGGCAACATGAAACCAATCCATTATCATTCACAAGACATTGCAATTTGCAGAGAGTAATTTAAAGGAGTCTGTGGATTAAATTAAAAACGTCATATGTGTATGTGTGTCTCTACGTGTGTGAGCCTGTTTAAATGTATGTTTCTTTTTATACATGACTACATGTCGTCTAAATAAGACGAAATTATAAATAACACTGACATCTTATTATATCAGATATATTTACCAAAATTACACAAAAATGTCATAAAATAAAAAGATTAAATATATTCAGTAAAATTGCCATTAACTTCAACCACGGCATTCCGTCGACTTTCACAATCTCCTGCATCAATTCTGGCCGGTCTCCTTGTTTAATTTAGTGAATGTCGGCATAATCCTTGCCTTCAGTTCACCTTTTGTGTTACAACGAATTTTGTTGGTCTCCCACTCAGCTGCGGCCCACACATAATAATCAAGGGTTTGCAGTCTGGGGAGTTATGTGGCCAGATGTATGGATGACGTGGTCGCACAACTTGTCCGACAGACATGACTGGGTTTTTCTGCTTGTGTGACATGTTGCAGAATCCTTTTGCCAGAAAATAGATCTTCCAGCAGCCACCGTTATGACCCAGGGCAATATTACCTCTTCAATGGCATCGTATCAGAGGCAGTGTGGCAAGATGAATGGAGGTATAACGTCGCTATCACTAGTAATCACTCCAAATACCATGATGCTTAATGAATATATAATCCAACTTTTTCGAATCCTCTGCACTGTACTCAGATTGACACCCAAACACACTGAAATGTTCGTATTAAAGCTTTCGGTACGAAGGCCAAGCAGTACATTATGCCGTTTTCAAATTTATGGCAGAGTGAATTGAGTCATGGTGCTCTTTTTCTCACAGACGGTACCCAACTGACCCTATTGTTGAGGTGTCTTCACTCTAATGAGGTTATTGTGGACTCTTCTTCTTTCTATAAATTTAGTAGGAAAAGTAAGTCTTGAGGGAACTGTGCTATAGCCTGTTCAACTCTCGAACTATCTGCCTCGATAGAGAAAAACCCGGACGAGGCTTTGCCGAAGGGCAAAGTTTCGTCTGAGGAGGTAGACAGACCCTGAACCCGTTTATACGGCTTCTACGGGAATATTTTTGGCCGAGACTACGTGCTTGGAGAACCCACGGTAAACTCGGCCTTGTCCTACATACATCCCCCGTGATGTGTGTTAAATATTAACATTGCTATAGCCTGTTCAACTCTCGAACTATCTGCCTCGATAGAGAAAAACCCGGAGAAGGCTTTGCCGAAGGGCAAAGTCTCGTCCGAGGTGGTAGACAGAACTTGAACCCGTTTTTACGGGTTCTACGGAAATATTTTTGACCGATGCTACGGGCTAGAAGAACCCACGGTAAACTCAGCCTTGTGACAGATGCATCTCTCGTGGTGGGGGAGGCTGTTAAATATTAACAGTGATATAGACTGAACGCTGGTCAACCGATACACACTCCCAAGTCGTGTAACACACTCTCTGTTGTATTTACTGTTTAATACACCATTTATCTGCAACCTCTTCTTTTTTTATTTCTTAACCATTCTTTGGTCACAAATCCCGCTGTACTTTGCAGTCGACAAAATCAAAAGTAATCAAACTGTATGTGATGTTTATTTGCTTATATTTTGGGATGTTTGAATGGCTGAAAACCTTTCATCATTTCCTTATATAAATACATAGAAGAAAGAAGATAATTCTTTTATTGAATATCACCGTTTTAATCTCGAAAGTACTCGTTAGAAATATATAGTTGAAGTAATCATGGTCAGTGATGGCTGAAATATAGTGGAAAAGAAGGTAGAAAGACATAGACATCATGAGCATAGGGACAATATTTAACGACTAACAAGTGACTTGCTGAATTCTGTTCCACAAACTTACAATTCTTGGGAAAACATACCTGTGGCAGAACATACTCTTGGCTAATAATACTTGGCTAATAATACTGTTAACTGTCTATGGATTGAAAGAAAATAATAAGATAAAGTTGTACAATCTTATTTACTAAGGAAGCCAGTCCTTCCCGTCGTAAATATTATTTCAAATACTACTTTGCAAAAAAAGCCAATGACGAACGTTTTTTTTAATTATTTCGCCCCAAGCAAGGCAATAATACCACTAAGACGCAAGGGGATCATGCAACTGAAAGCGAATGTAAAAACTTTCAAAGGAAACGTAAAACGAATATTAAACATGGAACATGATATAAAACTCTACCCCCGTTGAAAACCGGAAGGCGTATGAACCTAGCGTCAGGCGAACCTATCTACTCCTGTTGAGGAGAAAAAATCAATAGTAAATAGCATTTCAAAGTTCAGGCGGAGACGTTAGAATTATAGAATTTAAACAGACTTTAAAAGGATCCAGAAACTCAATCCAAAACAGAAAACAAGAGAAAACCTTCTTCCCCTGTTCAATAAAGCAGAGTGGAGTATGAACCTGCTGAAGGCAAACCTATCCGCTTCTACTGAATGAGTCGAATAGTTCCAAAAGCTTCAATAATTAAAATGATTAACGCATGTAACTTAAAGGGAAAACAGTGACATGATTATACTGTTAACTTTGAACATTATGTTAAAAATTGCTTAGAAAGGACACTACTATTAATTCTAGAAAGGACGATGACACTGAACTTGAGAAATCTCTATTGTCAAGATTCGACTCAGTATTAATAGGTAACCAATCTAGATAGTTAAGCATTATTGTTCGCTTGATATCAGACATTTACAAATAGAATAAACACGGAATAGAATTTACACGGAGTCGATACAACCTCAATAGATCCTCGTTCCAAATGTATGAAGAAATTACTACTTAGACTTTGTGGGACAGATTCCTGCAAGGTTGCTTCCCCAAGATTAAAATTTTAACCCCCCACCCACTTCAAGAGTGAATCGTTATTCTTATCCTCATTATCTTGACTTTCTAAAACCTCCACTTTTCATCAGTATTACATCACCATTTCATCATGACATCATATTACATACCACGTGATCATTACCTCTAGAACACTAAGTTGAGTGCCTCTCGAACATTTTACTCTAGAATTTCAGTATAAAAAATCTAAGATACCCAGCCATTAACTAGCATTTCTTACATAAGCTTTCCTTAGCTTGCTTGGCACAACGCCGAAATCATAGGCCATTCAGTAAAGTTCTTACACACTCACTCACTCAGTCAGTCATTTATATGTCATGCGTGATACACGCTTAGGCGATCATGTATCTTTCGATACATGACTGACGAGGCAGATTTTTTCCCGTAGTAGGTTGTCATTTCTTTCTGCGGTAGACCAGAAGAAGCCGGTCTGTCTTGCTATTTACTCATAGCTTAGAAGAAGAGGATTCCTAACGGTATTAGCACGTAAGTGTATGTAATGGATTCGCATGGAATTCGAACTTGGCTCTCCGATTCCTCAAATAGATCCGCTATCCACTACACCACCGAGCCTCCTCCATTCTTCCTCTTACGTACTTCTCAATAATATTAAATCATAGTGTTATGGTTTCCCTGCCGGAATTAATAAAGATCATTCAATTTATGTATTAAGCTTAACTTTGTTTGACACAAGAACACAAGTATGGAGCGCACACTGCCATTCGAAGTTATTAATGAAGTAATATGAAAAACCAGACTAGTTTGCTACCCTACGCCAATAGGACTATACATATTTACTAGTGTTAGTGAAATTTGGCATAGATCCACCCGTTTGGGGCGCACATTTACGATCGAACTAATTACGCAGGAGTAATGGTCAACCAGACAAGCTCACTAACAATTATTCCCCACGGAGGCACCCAGTTCATTGACTTGTAGGTCGATAAACAAATTCAATATCATCTATGATATTTGATCGATCGGGCTGGCTGTTAATTCTTTATATGCAAATTTATCTACAGGAGGTGTGCCGCTGTATAACATTTATTGGCACCAAAACGAAATTGTCGATCAGAATTCTAAGCTATTCTTGGGTATTTATTTTAATTTCTAAGCCAAGGTTATCTTTAAAACAAGGATACAAATATAAGGCAATTAGTAAGGCTGACAGTGTTCGTTTCGCGCTCTTTTGCTTCGTGCAGAAGGGATATCAACAAAACCTAGCGTGGCTTCCCTACACGCATGTTGCTAGTGGTCCGCTTGCAGTCCGCAGATGGCAACGTCAGTGGTCCTCTGGTGGCAGCCACCAGCGCGCCACCGACGGGCAGCCGGTGATCCTCTAGCGATTCACCAGTGGTAAAATTGCCGAAACGAACACGCCAGTGGCCTGACAGCGGGCCATCAAACGCTAGTGGCATGCAACCCAGTGGCAGATAGGTGGTTTGCATGTAGGGATTGATTATTTCATCTTCTATGTGCCGCTAACCTTCAAAATATAGACGATCATAGTTCTCCAAGACTTCCTTGTGGTCCTTAGTAATTTCTTCACATTTTTTATTACCTTTGCTGAGGTACCGCCTCGCCATCTATTCATGCTTAGCCGTCAGGCAGGTCGCTCGATGCCTATCCCTGAAAATGGATTAACATTTCAAAAGATGGAATTGACGAACTGATTTTCTAATTTCGCATAAGACTGAAATCACTTCACAGGAAATTAATTTAGAAATGCAAGCATCCAACTCACCCTATATCTCTAAACAAGCCCAGATATCGTATAAATAATATATCACGATCATGAAAAATCCTTGAGAGAATAAATCGATTTTCGATTAGAGAAACCTCTCTTCCATAGCTATTGATTTATTGATTTAATTCTTACAGTTTATCAACCCCTTGTGGGTTATTTAAAGTCAGACATATTTTGGATTGTATGAATAATTATTTTGTGCAACTAAATATTGACACTTTCTCTGTGATGATTAGGTTTTCCAAGCTTTCTTCTATCATTATGTATCAAACAATTACGATATATTATTTGAACCAGTGATCATAAGAGCGAAGTTCCAAATTCGATATGACCACCTATGGCGGTAAGGTCAAAGAGGAAGGCCCAAACTAAACGCGACCAACTATCGAAGACCCCCAACGGCGGAATGTAGAAAGCTCTACACGATTTCAACGCCCAAACCAGCAGAAGTGTGCAGGGCAGCGTAAGTCGTGCTGGTGTAACCAAGGAGGACCTTGAGAGACCAAGCTTCCGACAGCCCGAGGAAACAAGGTTTGCCAGATTTCACCTGCCTCAATATTATTTGAGCCGCGAGGAAATCTTCTCTCTACAGGTGTTGCGCACAGTTGTCTGTCAAAATCAAATTCAATCAAACTATCTCGTCAGACTGTATTTGACTAACAGTCATCAACACCGATAAACTACATCCGGCAGCAAAGCCTCTGATCGGGAGTCTCGTGGTTTCGTATAGCATGAAACCATCTCTAAATTGCTCTCGTTCTCAGATCCACCCTGATTCTGGTTTGTAGAATCTGTTAGGGTTCCAGCTATGGATAAATAATAAACATCCGACAAAAGCAAAACATTCCTTGTAATAATCTTTTACAAATATTTCCGGTATTAAAACCTATTTTACACTTTTATTATGCTTTTTACCTCATTTTCGGCGTTAAATATTTTCCCATTGCTGGGACCCTAACAGGTGCTACAAACCCGAGTCAGGGTGGACCTGGGAACATTAGCAATTAAGATCAGAGGCCTTGCTAATGGACGTAGTTTATCGTCTTACCCAGGACACGGATATAGTTTATCGTCATACCCAGGACGTCTTTTTGGAGAATTTATCCCGGTACCTGATGTTAGTTTAACGGTTGCAGAATCTAAAATGACCTGAACTTTTCGATAAGAAAGCTGCAGAAATAAGAAAGAAACGCTGTTAAAATTTTATGAAGTGCTGGCGATTACTTTGGAAAAAATATTGATATTTCACAGAGTGAAATATTATGAATGATGATAAAACATTAAAGGGTATCCTGTCTTGAATCTTGTTTATTTGGAAACAAAAGAGACAGAATTCCAATGGCAGGGAAAGTTAAATTCATTTATTCCCAAATTTTTACACCATATTTATTTGTACTTTTATGTGGAAAGAGAGGAAAGACATTATTCTGTAACCTAATGAGTAACCTCACACAAAAAGCTGCGTCCGCAAGGTGCATTTTAAACAAATTAAACCCTGTTGCTACGAGTGCAATAACTAAGTTATTTTCTTTAAAGCAGAAATATTTGCGAAGAAAATGTAATATTGAGGAAACAACAGAAATTCGAATTTTAAATTCATAGTAAAAATACATAATACATTCCAAAATGTAAACCCCTTCAACTACAGAAGTTAAGTTTGGAAGAGAAATAATTAAATTTCCAAAGAATTATGTCCCTTGGTTTTACTCCGTTTAAGAAGCGAAAATTGATTTGATTGACAAAAGAATGAAATAAAATGACGGAAAATTGGAACGAAAGCCTTTAAAATGGCAAGAAGTAAACAAATTTAATTCACTTTGTTAAGGCCTTTGACCTTTAAATACGCTAATGTTTCGCATATTTGCCACCAGAAAAAGCAGCTTTCGATTTCCACAAGTCGAGATACCGAATACCGATTTTCAAGGCAGTATTTTTTACTAGAGTATTGGAAGCAAAAGAAAATCCTCTTTTATTCTAAGATACACTTTTTTCTAACAGATTTTGTTAAAGTTTTGATTTAAATAAATCCTTCAAAACTTTTAGAATTCTCGACAAAGAAATTAATTCACACAATTTCATATATATATATATATATATATATATATATATATATATAATGATAATACGAAGACGGTGATTTTATTTATCCATTTCGGGTGTGTTAGTATGTAACAGCAAAATTGTCCATTTGTTTTATTAAATTTTGAAACGCTGTATCTATGAAATGATTAAAGATATCTTAATGAAATTCTCCGAGATTTTCCAACACTCGAACTTGTGCAATTAGAACGTATAATTACTCTAAAAACTTAACAGAAATATCCAGATGAAATTGATCATAAACGAAAGAGACATGTTCCTCATTATTTTATCATAGCTAAGGATCGGATGCTCAGGAAGGATTGAAGTAATATATATATATATATATATATATATATATATATATATATATGTTATTCCAGGATCATTTTCCAACATTTTAAAAAATGATCTTTGCTCTCTCTAACCTTCTAACTTTCTAACCTGAAGTAACACGGTGCCTCACTGGTCTCGCGTACGATTTCGTTTTCAATTCTTTTTTCAGAGCTCTTTGGACTTTCATAGATGAAACTCCTTTCTCACGTGACAAGCGATTTATGGACTGAGTTAGATCTTTTCTAATAGAAATATTTAGCTCTAAGTTGAAATGATTTTTTCTGTTCCTGTTGTGACCTCCTGGTCCAGGTCTACTCGCTGCTGTTCCCTATTTTTTAAGCATATTCACCGTTTTCTTGATTATTCTTGAATGGACTTTGAAGATGGAAGCCACAGTATGAATATAAATGCCATTACTGTAGGCCTGAATGATCATTTTCCCCTCAACATTGCTCATTTGGGTAGAGAGCGGAACTTGTTCTGTACTTAACTAAAAAATTCAAGGGATTTTTCAGTGCTTCTTAAGAGGAATGATGTCAAGTTGGCTCAATTAGTTTAGTTTTTTTTTATTTTTTGCTTTTTAGATATTAAACATTTTGTGGGATGTACAATTATGCCGTTACATGAGTTCAAGAATTTTGCAGTTACTCCAGATATATATATATATATATATATATATATATATATATATATATATATATATATATATATATATATCAATGTATTTTTTATCAACATGACAGAGCTATATCACGTTAAACATTAGGGGATACTCGTATTAGAATAGACGCCTATTTTATTTATGAAACAGCATATTTATCAATTTTCGTCAACCTTCTTGAATTTTCGAGAAATCTCCGCCAGGATTTGAACCTCCGTTCCTCAGGACAGACGAAGCTTCCGTTAAAAACAGTACTCCTTAACAGACAAAGAGAGTTCGCTTGAAGGCACTAAATTTTGCCTCGGTTGCTCTTCTAGACCAACTTGATTTAGGCATAACATAACTAGATGGATGGCCGCTTGGAGATACCAGATGTTGTAAGGTAGGATATGCTGCTGGTGTTACGGATAATGCTATTGTAAATCGGAGAGAAGAATTTAATTTACAATTTGCTTCTTAATATTAACTCAATCAATCAAATAATTCTGTGAAAATTATGAAGACACTACTTAACCCCCAGTTATGTGGTAATTAGTCGAACTTGTATCAAATCATTATTATCTACCCACCACCCCAACAATAACAGCTTTTTTGTTATCTAAAATTATTTTCTGGTGTTTAGATAACCTGCACAGATTCATAAGCTATAAAAAACATTTAAGTCAAACGAATTGTTTAAAATAACAAAAGATGCATCCGTACAAGAACAAACATATAGATGATAAAGATAGATATGGAGATGTTACTGCTTAATAGATAGATAGATAGACAGATAGATAGACAGATAGGTAGATAGATAGATAGATATCAATCGATTGAGATAGATAGATAGATAGATAGATAGATAGATAGATAGATCGAAACGCTTACTTAACATTGCTATGGAAAGATAGAAAGAATACATACATACACACACACACACACACATATATATATATATATTTATATACACATATGTATATATGTATGTATGTATATATATATATATATATATATATATATATATATATATATATATATATATATGTATGTATTAAGAAGTAATGCGGCTTAATGAATATTATAAAATAATTATTCAAAGAATAAATCAAGAAAGTTAATGTAATTAATGGCGAATTCAATTCAAGTTAGTGACCATATATATATATATGCATTATGAAATGGATGAATCCGAAAATTCTTTAATACAATTTATTTAAGTAAATGCAGTTTTTTTTTTTTAATTAAACAATATTAATTACATTTACCGGCCTGAATGACAGGGATTGAACCTTTAACTCAAATGTATAGCGTCATTTGATCTGACATGCTATTAATCATTCAGCCACAGAGAAGTACCGGGTTCACCAAGTCCGAAGTATAATTTATAAACACATTACCGACAATTTTTCACATTCATGAAGAAACACACACACACACACACACACACACACACACACACACATATATATATATATATATATATATATATATATATATATATATATATATATATATATATAACATTAATTGGGAACAATTGTCAATCTGAATATAGAACACACTTATATATCGGGGTTGAATATTCTTTATTAAGATACCTACGTCAATGTTCCTGAATATTTCTTGATAGATATTCCTCTTTTGAATTGGCAGAGAAATAAAATCTTTTAATTAGTTGAATGATGTCAAGGTTCAAACTGGGTTTATGTTAAAAGGCCATACTTCGAAATTTTGCACCATACTCTCAAAATGCTAGCCGTAAGTTTGGAGTTTACTGACGTTTTCATTCTTAGTGTACTCAGCAATCGACATGTAGAAGTTGGTTGCATCCGTTTGGAGCTATAATGAAGTTAAAAAATACGTGCTCCAGATGGCTGCCATATCTGTTCTTACTGAAAGGCACAACGAATTCCCGTTAAAATATTCATCTTCTCCAATTTTGTTCAGAACTTTTAGACTCAACAGTCATTGACAATGTAAGATGAGTTTGTTACCAGAATATAAAAGAAAAAGAATATTGTTATTCTCAGGATAGCTTTAGACATCTCAGTTTAAATGGAATATTTAGGAGTAATATTTCTTCTCTGCGTCTCGATAGACAGAGATGGAATAAGTTATTTACAAACAGAAAAGAAATAATTAGCTGAAATTTCTGGGATATATATATATATATATATATATATATATATATATATATATATATATATATATTGAAAAATAAAAAAAATATTAGAAAAATTAAAATCTTCAGATACACTGGGTTGTAGATTAATATTCTTTCGTTTTTTTATCATTATTTCATTTAGATTCCTCGACTAGTTTCGGCCGAAATGTCCATCATCAGGAGAAGAAATATTTCTACTTGCTGGTACAAGTGAGCTACAGAAATGAATGTCTTGATGGAGAAAATGAACTTTTGTCTGTAGTTTTCATTTTTTATCTTTTTAACATGAATCTTTTAACATTCCTTGTGTTGTTCAAACAGTCTCTTTTAAGTTGTTATTTGAGATATGAGCTGGATGGATCTATGCTGCTCTGAATTCCCCTGGTCAGTTTGACAGTCCTCTTGGTCCTGGAGAGGGTGTGTGTCTCTGTTAAGTGTTTGTGTGTGTTATTTGGTACTTAGGGAGTGAGTTAGTATGATATGTGTTAGGGTGTATATTGCTGTGGGTGTGTTATCATTTGGCTCATTAGGGAGTGAGTATGATGTGTTTAAGTGTGTATGTTCGTGTGGGTGTGTGTATAAATGTGAGGCCTCAACATCTCCGTAAGCGTGTCTGCCTTGTGTGGGGGAGAAATGTGGGTAGGTTTTGATTTGTAGTGATATATATTAGTACTATCTATATTGTTAAATCTATGGTTTAACCCGGCTGGATATTGTGCTTTTAGACGTTGTATCCACTTATTTTCATGGGACTCTAAAATCTTTCTAATGTTATATGTTCTGAACATTTATATCTATATATCTATATCTCTATCTATCTATCTATCTATCTATCTATATATATATATATATATATATATATATATATATATATATATACAGGGTGTTTCAAAAAGAATACGCCAAAATCCTCACGTGATGTGTCAATAACGAAAAAAATTACAAACCTCTACCATGAACACATGTGTTGTATATACATTCAGGTTTCATTTCATGTTTTATAAGTGCTCAATGTGGCCACCACCGGCAGCGCGGACAGCATCAAGCCGATATGAGAATTCCTCACAAACGCGTCTCAGCATGTCAGGCTCCACCGTGTTGATTACAGCTGTTATTCGATCGTTCATGTCATCGATACTTGCTGGAAGTGCTGGAACATAAACTTGGTCTTTAACCCCCACAAGAAAAAGTCACACACAGTGAGGTCCGGGGATCTGGCAGGCCAAGCACAGAGAGCAATGGTCTTTAGAACCTCTCCTCCCAATCCATCACTGAGGCAAGTTTTCATTCAGATAACCTCTAACCCCAAGATGCCAATGGGGTGGTGCTCCATCTTGCTGAAAAATAAAGTCATTCGAATCTGCCTGCATCGTGACAATGGCGTTTGTTTTCGCGACCTCAAGCACGCAAAACGCCTTCTGCTGAGGAGTCGCCATTTTGACTGATCTTCCCACAATTCAGCTGAACCGGAAGTTATACTAACGACAGCAGTGAAACTGATACCCAATCAATCTTTGATAACTACTCTATCAAATAACCACTGATTGAGTCCACTACAATGCTACAGACCTGAAAAAACACCGCAATGATTTGGGCGTGTTCTTTCTGAAACACCCTATATATATATATATATATATATATATATATATATATATATATATATATATATATATTCACGAAACAAGGCTTGGGTAATTTGACCCTCACAGGATATATCGAAGTGAGACTGGGTGAAATGAGCTTGTGTGATTGGATGGCATAATAAAGGATGTCTGGGAAAATAAAATGGAAAACATTGCAAAAGGAAGCTGCAAACGATAGGACACGTCTGATGCAATATTAATATTTCTATTTGGAAGTTGATGCTGGAAAATTTCTTTACAAGCGAAGAAAAAATTTGAGCGAACAGACAAAGAGACTGAGAATAATACAGACGGAACGCGAGAGTAACCAGGAAGCATTAAGGAAATGAGAACGAAAAGAACACTTTTGCTCAGAATCAGAAAGCGATAGGAGGAATCTCTGGAACATATGAGAAAAAACGGCTTGGTAAATTTAAGGCTCACATTAAATATTGAATGCAAGTGAGAAAGCGGGAAACAATATAAACCAATTTTTAAACCGCTGGTAGAACATAGGAGAAATCGTAAGGGTTAAGCATTGCTTAGAAGTACTAATTGTAAGGAGTTCTGGGAAACCTACATCTTGAAGTGACACGGTAGAAGAAGTAGAAGAAGAAGAGTACCACTCCAAATACCACTCCAGGGTACCACTCCAGAGTATCACTCCAAGGTAACACTCCAGTGTACCACTCCAGTAAATACCTGATTCCCCATGCTATCTTCTACATTTATAAGAGTCAGATCAGGCCGAAAATGAAATACTGTTGCCATATATTTTCTAGTCTTGATAGAATTACTGAGCTGTGGTTTTGTAATTATTTACATGGTACAGTGGATAAAGGCGCTGGTTGAATCTAGTGATTGGACCCAATGAGTTGTGAGTTAAATACCTGGCTACAGCTGAAATAGCAATATGTAACCGTATACTTTTATTTCTTTTCTCGCACTTCTTGCCGCTGTGGCTCACTTCCAGTCTCCTGATTTCCCGTCAGATACGTTCTTCTAAAATTTAAATGCAAAGTCAAATGCCATCGTGTTTGTTATTGAAAAAGTATTCTTTCATTGTCCTTTCTCTTCACTCTAGTTCTTCCATTCTCTTTAATTCCTCGGAACACCTTACGTCTTAGTGGCATTACCGCCTTAGTTTGGATGAAAATGGATGGTAGATAAACATTACTAAAAGCAACAAAGATAGGACGTTGTAGAGAGTCAATATCAGCTGAATGGGTAAACACATAGAAGAAGAAGAAGAAGAAGAAGAAGAAGAAGAAGAAGATGAGAGTTCGTGTTACAGTTTTTTATATATATATATATATGTATGTACTAGTGAGCTAGCCAAAATGAGCTGACTCATTTTATAGTCCACCAAGAGAAGGGTTAACTAATCAGAAAGCTCAAAATATTCAATCCGACGTGTATAATGGCAGCCATTTTGTTTTTTCTCACAAAAGATCTTCACTGCCAACCAGATCTCGAAGACTTAAAGAATTAACAGCCGCTACTTTCTCCGAATCTTCACTGCCAACCTCTGATATTGAAGACATTACGAACTCCACTGGATTCCATATTCAGAGACTACGGCAAACGTGGTCAACAGTTCGTCACAGTAAAAGTGGATGAAAAACTTGCGAGCATATTTTCTAAATAGAGCTTGATATAAAGCCAGCTTAGCGATTCACCCATTGAACCTCGTATTCTTCGCACGAATAAATTGCTCTTCAGTTATAGCTTCTTATGAATAGCTCAACGGGAAGTGTGAAGGTTGCTTGGAAATTTACTTACATTTGAAGAAGTGACTCCAAGCGAGGAGATATAGAAAAATATTATGTGAATATGAGAGCAAGGTACAAGTTAAATGAACATGCGAGTCAGAATGACACTTACAAGTGAAATTAGAAAGGGACAGTTGCAATCTCAAGGAAAAATAGTGTGCAAAGAGGGCAAGGTAACACACCCATAGCATACTGACGTCTCGATGGCCACCGAGAAACATCGAGTAATCAATCTAACGAGTTTGCGTGAATGGAGAGTAGAACAGAAACGAAGAAGCAGAGTAAGACGACAGACATTGCTGAGAGCTACAAAGGATATTAAATTAATAGAGGTGACATGGTACATAAAAAAATCGGTTTAATGTTTTCAAGGATATATAAAATCTTTTTCTTTTTTTTAAATATAGCACCAGGCCGAAAATTATCCAGAATAACACACATACATTCACACACGCATATATATATATATATATATATATATATATATATATATATATATATAGATAGATAGATAGATAGATAGATAGATAGATAGATAGATAGATTGGGCCGCTACTCGAGTTCCAGGCTTTCGCGATCGTCATGCCAACAGAACGGTAGCGTGAAATTCGACTACGGGTGCGAACTTTATTTTTTCTAGAGTCGCGTTGCTGCGAAGCGTAAATATTCTGTCTTGGTAACTTAAAGTACTTTCTACTAGTGTTTAGGTAGGTATCTGTCTTTTGTCCTTTCTTTCTAGTTTATGTTCTTTTCAGTTTTTATTCTATCGTTTTTTCTTTGTTTGTGTTTTATTGGTTGTTGGTGTTGTTTTTTCTAAGTTTTACCAATAGTTTGGGGTTTTTCTAGATCGATCGATAGATAGATAGATAAATGTCAATAACTCAGATAAGTAAAAAGATAGATTTTACTGTTATATCGTAAGAGAATGAGATAAAAAAATAGATAAAGGGTCAGAAGAGTTATCCAATGGATTGCTCATTAAATTACTGAGTTACAAACAAAAGAGTCATCATTTTTAATTGTTAAAAAAGCTATTTTACATGAAATACCTACCAAACAAGATCCTTCCCATCCCCGATAGTCGTAAAACCCTTACTTAAAGAATGCAAGAACAAAATACTTACAGCTATGTTATTTTAACATTATTCGACATAAATCAATATCATGTTGAAACACGGGTTCTCGTATAATCACCGAAGTTAAACAGTGTCGATCAAAATCGGTATCAGCCTGAGAATAGCAGATGACGTAAGCTTGAATGTGCAGGTGGGTTAATGTATAACGGCTCGGAATTTGAAATCATAGAGCCAAGTTCTAATTCTAATGTATTGCTGATAATTTTAATATGAAAATATATTTTTATACTTTCATAGTGCTTTGATCCAAGTTTAGCAATTAACTATTTGACCGTAGCTGGGACCCTAACAGATGCTGCCATCCCGGGTCAAAATGCACCTGAAAACAACTGCAATTAAAACGTAGTTCGACGCTACACAAGCTTTCTAGATCAGAGGCCTTGACACCCGATGCAATTTTTCGTCATACTTAGGACTGGGAAACGTATGAATTCATCGTTTCTCTTCCATTTTAGTAATATTTATTCATTTCAAATATTTATCAAACAATTAAAATAAACAAGTAAACACATTTTAATACAAACTTAAAATATTTTAAGATTTCAAGAATCAAACAGGAACGCAGTGCCACGAGGTATACACCTGACGTTCACACAATCGATAAATATATATATATATAATGTTTAAAAATTGTAGAGACATAAACAAAAACGCCATAAGATATCTAAGCAACGTCTACATAACCAATGAAAACAAAGTAAAATGTAATTTAAAAATTGAAATATTACTACGCATGATTAACTTCCGCGAAATACTTATGAACCGAAAGAAATCTGGAAAATGTTACGTTTTTAAAAAAATATTCTTACTTCTTCCTTATTTAAATATATTTTTATAGCAATAATAGTAATCAATACAGTTCCTATGACCTATCTATCTCTCTATCTATCTACACACACACACACACACACACACACACACACATATATATATATATATATATATATATATATATATATATATATATATATATATATATATATATATATATATATATATATATATATATATATATATATATATATATAGGAGTAGGATGCCTGAGTGATGGCAATCGGTCAGGGTTCGATCCCGACTTGAAGCAATCGGACGTCTAGCCACGCTGTAGTGCTGTGATACAGCGAAACAGCCTGTCTGTGGATGACAATATATATATATATATATATATATATATATATATATATATATATATATATATATATATATATTGAACTCTGAAACAAAATTATGCAACTAATTCGTTTTATGATAAATCTAAATGTCATTTTCTATGATGGAAATCGTTTTCTTATATTTATGGCTAAACGCGGTCTGTCTCAGAGATAGAGGGTCTGTACACTTTTATGTTCATATGATATTTCTCAGAATTACAGAGCCATATAAGAAGTGATGTTTAAAAATGTTTCCATAAAAATGGAGCCATGTCCTTAATTAATCTCGTCAGATCGTTAAGTATGGTGTCAAAATAATTCGGATACTTCTAAAGTGTACGAATACCGATTTATAAAATCAGCAGTTAAAAATATGTTAGCGCAAATGAAGCCTGTAGGTATTTGCAAAAAGCATCTTTCTTCGAACGTCCGGGACAGAATCACAAACAAAGAACTGTACCAAATAACAGAAACGACATCACTTGAAGACTATCAACAAGATGATCATCGAAAATAGATAGCCCATGTGAGAGAGAAAATAACGACAGAACCAATTGATAAGCTACTTCAAACAGATGTTTACGAAATAAGACCCAGTCAGTACAGGAAAGTGCTATAACCGCCTGTAAAAAATCTAATTTCCTGAAAAAAAAATTTAAGATAAAAAAAAAAATATACGTTTCAAATGAAAGCGACACTCGCTTCTCAGTGAATGAATGCCTTGCCATTATTATTCTAGTCCTGGGTATGATGATAAACTACATCCGGCAGCAAATCCGATGACCGGGAGATTGGAAGTTTTGTGGGGTATGGAACTACCACCTAATTGCATTGCCATTATTCCCGGGCCCACCTTGACCCGTGGTGGTAGTACATGTTTGGCACCATCTGTGGGAAAACAGTGAATCCCCAAACGAAAACAAAATTCTACGAAAGTGTAAAAATATATTTCTTAGTAAAATAAATACCAATTTATCTTAAAATTACCAATAATGCATATGTATAGTAGAATTACTAACAATAAATTTTATATTAAAATTTACCAAAAATACCTATTTATAGTAAAACGACGAAAAATACATATTTATATCAAAATGAATAACATTATATATGTGGTTGAAAGCATTCAATGACTTTCAAAATATTTAGATTTCGGCTGCAATAACGCTAAAGGTTAGTATGCCGCTAAACAAAATCAACCGACCATTATCATTCACACAGTACGACATGATACGAATACGTAGATATTCAGCATAATATATTTTAAAAGATCAGTCAGTTCAGTACGCGCTTCGGCGAAAGATACCTGACTGACGAAGCAGATTTTTTCCACGCAGTAGTTTGCCATCCACGGCACGCGGTCTGTCCTGCTATTTACCCATAGCTGGAGAAAAAGGAGGATATATATATTTGCCAAGGCTAGTAGCAAATAAGTGAATGTAATGATTCGACTGGAATTCGAAATCGGTTCTCCGATTCTTCAATCCGAGCCGCTATCCATTACTCAACCGTGCCCCCACACGCTTGAACGATAACACCTCTAAAGGATCATAATTATATTCTTCCAGTAGCCTGACGTTTCGTGCTCAAATACTGACTACGTCAGCAATTACTGTTACCATAGTTTGGTTTTTGATAACGATGCCGTATAAAACAAACAGATAGTAAATTCTGAGAATCTCTCAAATACAAAAAAATGTTTCAGTCAATGCGAAGAATCAATGTTGTTTTATAAATAAATAACAAAATATACGTGCAGTTATCCCATGTCCAAGTACACACGTTTCTGTATCCATGCCGATTACGAAGAATCCAAATGCATCCTGATCAGTACACACGAGAAAATCCGATCAGCTAGATAATTTATTGTTATCAATTGTCTTATCTGACTGATTGTAGAGTCGAAGCGAGAGAGAAATTCAAGAGTTTCGATATAGAATCTACATTTAGAAATAAGATACGGCCTTAATTTGAAAATGTGTTAATACATATTTTTTAGACGGTGTCTGCTTATATTTTGAACGAAACTATTTTAAAATTCCCGTATTGAAGAATGACTTAATTGGCGGGTGTCACCACGATAATCTCCTTTACCCTTTCAGGCATGTCAAATGTAATTGTTGTTTGCTTGTTGCCTTAAAGGTCTAATACATGTGAATATAGTACATATTTTTATCTTGGAATCAAACGTATTATTTGAAATGCCTGTGAAGCAACGTCTTTGTAAGAAAGAAATGACTGACGTACATGCTCTCCAGTTTAAAATAGTTAAGGACAAGTCATAAAAAAAACATCGAGTAATGTAAATACAACGAAATTTTTATATAATGCTAGAAATAATGTCGAATTTACTGATAGCGACGTAGAAAATAAATGACGAAACAAAAAAAAATAAAGTAACTAAACAGATTATAATTATTCTAAATAAAATACCATCACGAACTCTCATCCGAACTAACGTTTCTGCATGAGATCACGTATCTATTCTGATATTAAAGAGACACATTTTTGTAAATGTCTGCAGTTATATACATGAATATTGTACTTAACGCATGTCTGATAAAGTTGCTTATTATACAAATAAAATTTTTTAACAAATTTGGCACCAAATTTAACAAACAAAAATGTTCACTGAACAGCCAGTAATTTGCAACTGAAAATGATTATATAAATTTCAAATTACTTTAAATTAACATTTGTTACCAACTCTCATCCCAGGTCACGTCTTTGCGTGAAGTGATATATTTATTCCCATAGCGACACACTTTCACGTATGTCTACTTTAGTACATATCTCAATGCTACGTAGGATATTTTGCAGCAGGAGTTCTGATTAGTTCAAAACTTTCGGAGCTCATTTGAACCAGAAATTATGATTTTAATCTATCTCAGATTCCTATACTGGATTTTTGGTGCTTGATCCTGATTCAGAGTCTGAATGACCTCTCCACTTAACAGACATCTGCTATATAGAACTTATTTCACTAAATTACACGAGGAAGAGCTTACATTTCTTGATCACCTACCAAGGAAAGCAGTATGGAAAAATGTCACAGGACGAAATGCAAACAAGAGAAGCAGTTGACATTTTTGGTCACATAAAGTGAAAAGAAGATATAGAAAATATGACACTGACACAACATACACAAGACAAGAGAAACAAGTGTAGTTTCTTGGACGAATAATGGTGAAAGGAGATCTGGAAAATCTATACATATGAATATTGAAGTCAAGAGAAGCAGCTCATATTTTTGGGACACATAACGAAGAAAGATGGTATGGAAGATGTAACACTGACAGGACATTCTGAAGAAAAAAGAAACAATTGTCCTTTCTTGGACATATGACGAGAAATGCTGATATGAAAATACTAATTCTTACAGTAAGTTTCACCCTCTATAAGACCCGGGTGCTACTCGAGGTAGAGGGTTAACTTTGGCAGTTCTTGCTGATAGGAGATGAATATAACGATTAACCCTTGACTTGAATATGTTAAGATTGTAGTGAGTCTTGGGAGAAAGTTTCATAAAACAATGGTTCACAGGAAGAATCTGTTCGAGAGAACCTTATTTTTCACAAATGGAACAAAGATAGAATGTGGGTGGCTTGGCACAATGTGAGTGGTAAGGCGGATCATCGCCAGGAAGACTTGAACTGGCGGTACAAAGGAATGTAGCTCGAGGGGGCACTTTTCGTGGAAGTAGTGATGAAGGAGCGAGAGGCTTGTCACGTCCCCTCCTTGAGAGAGATATTGGAGGGTGGAAAATAATCCGTCACACACAAGAAATCAGAGACTCTTTTAGACTCTGTCATGACTGGAGAGGGTGAACTGGGGAGCTACCACCCAATTATGATAACAGTACTCTATTTTCGGACTGATCAGTAAAGCACGAAGAGTCAGGCACTTACTGGAGCGATAAAGGGAGGCGACCATTTTTCCAGCATCTTTTGCGATGGATCGTATCTTCCACTTGAAGTCACGTGTGATTTTAAGGCCTAATAGTCTCTCAAGGCAGGGGGCGTCCAGGGTTTTCATCGTGAAAGATGCTGGTTAGTGGTCCGATCGGCGATGATTCAATGACATTTGTGGAAGTCATAACGAGGAAAATTAAACGGTGGCGTGAAAAATTTAACACAGGGCGCTTTGGAGACAAGTGAATCTAGATGAACCAGCGATGAACTAGTTAAATATTTTTTCCTGAATAAGCGGCACATCAAGAATGCAAAAGAACGACAATGGTACAATTTGAAGAAGTTCGTGATCAAACATGTGCTTTCGGGACATGATATATAGAAGAAAAATGATTTACAGTCATCTTTTAAACCAACTAGTTAACCAGGAATTTGAATTCTCCACTCGAGAATACAATGACGATCATCGAACTTAATGGTGAGGTTGAGGCAGCTGAACTCTTTCATGCACAGTTCTTAACGCTCAACAGGTAAGCAAATGGAACTGGTATCAAATTTTCGAAAATTTTCAACTGCCAGTCTCAACTGGAATTCTTATCTCGCAACTATTTGGCCGCACAGAAAAATATCATCGGCTTCCCTTACAACGAATGCCTTTCTTCACCAAGACCTTTTCCTATTCCTTCGTCTGTTTTTACCACTAGTAGTCATATATGAAGTCCGACTGTGCTTTATTTTCCCAATGTTTTCGCGACATTATCCATAAGCTTAAGCGGCGTCCTATTTCTTCAACTTCAAAATAACTAATATTTATTCATCACAAAACGATATATTCCGTTCTGGAAAATTATTTTCACAGGCTTTTTTTAAATGCTAATTTTTAAACATACTTCTAAATTAAAAACATCATTGAAAATAAATTTTATATATATATATATATATATATATATATATATATATATATATATATATATAATAAAAGGCTTAAACAGTAATATTCCATGGTCATAATTTATTCCATTGGATTCGTAAATACGATTCAATTTATCAGACCTACAATTTCAAAAAAGTAAACAGAAAAAAGCAACTGGAGTAAAAAATAAAATTTAGTGAGAATGTATGTCTGAGAGTGTGGGACGAATGTTAGAGTAAAGGAAAGCTATAGGGTGGGGTAACAGACGAGAGAAGAACAGGAGAAGAACAGGAGAAGGACGGGAAGGTCTAAAGATAAAGGTGGGGATTAAAATTTAACAGAGTGAAGTTTTAAAGAGGGGAGTCAAAGACGACTTAAGTGAGAGAAATATGAATCTTCTCGGATGTCTAATACATTAAAGATATACCGGAAAAGATACATTTTATGTTGACATACATACACAATAGACGATAGAATCTTAAAGACTAGAAGAAGAGGGCGGGAGAGGAAAAGAAAAGAAAAAGGGATAGGAGAGAGATCGGGTGGGGAGAACTAAATCCGAAGGGAATTTATAAAAGGGCCGCTGTGTAATCAAGAAAATTTGACAAAATTAATATCGACAACAGGTTACAAATCAAATATAAACATCTATATAAAAAACAAACAAATATAACGGATATCTAATCCAGGAATGACCTATATTTCTATGTTCAAAAACACATGCGTATGCACACATACACAACAACATATTTATATTTACACGTACATACATACATATAGGCGTGTACACACATACCCATACATATACATATATATATATATATATATATATATATATATATATATATATATATATATATACACACACAAACACACACACATACATAAATATACGCATACATCCCTACACATCCACTCCTACATATCTATACACTTACACACATATATGCATACAGACATACACATACGTGCACATAAACATATATACATAAAGCCTAACATCTCCATACATTTATATACACGCATCTAAACAAATAAACATTGTATCCCTTTATCTAGCCGTCTAACGATACATACGTACATACATACATTTACCACTAATATTATCAATATCTATCTATCTATCTATCTATCTATCTATATATATATATATATATATATATATATATATATATATATATAGCGTGTGTAAATATAAAAGTGAACATAGAAGTCAGCACTTAGAGGCGACAGTCTGTTTCATGCTATATGCAATCGTCAGGCTTGACCATTGTATATAGCATGAAACAGACTGTCGCCTCTAAGTGTTGACTTCTATGTTCACTTATATATATATATATATATATATATATATATATATATATATATATATATATATATATAATTTATATAATAAATTTCCAGTGATGATTCCAATATATATATATATATATATATATATATATATATATGAATTTGATTCAAATATATATATGAATGAGAAGCGACTTAATGCGTTATGTGTACGCTCGCGTCATCGAGAAGCTGTTAAAGTGATGACTAAATCATTTCAGTAATGCCCATATTTGAGTAGAAGTTCCATTTATTTAGTAAACTGTATGTTTATCGGTCAGAATATTCGAGTCATCTTATTAAAGGAAAATGCTCACCCCTGCAACATTCGAACATAAAAATATTTTTAAAGTGATAAAAGTATGTGGGATTAAAAAATTAATAATTAGGTTTGTGCGTGAGAGAGTGAATGAGAATGAATAAGTGTGTGAGAGGGAGACTGATAGCGGGAGTTAGTATGCATGTATGTCCTGTGTACATTTCATGTTGAGTCATACATTATAGCCTTTCTTTCTTATGAAATTAATTCTTCAATAAATATAGTACAGTTTATATTTTTTGCAATACAATATTTTCCATTAATTGACATGAATTTTTAACCCTTTCAGGCAACGCTTTACACATATTTTGAGTGAAATACCGCAGGTTTTGATGTGAAACTATTGAACTTCTTTTTCATTAAAGACATTTTCCCTAATACAGCGTTTAACTGAGATCAACTAAATTAATAATCGGTTAGTGCAATATCGGATGAAAATTACTGGTGAGATAGAAGAGATGACCTGTGTTCCAATTTTCTTCCTTCGTTATTGTTCATTATTTACATTATTCAGACTATAGTTCTCATCTTTGTCGCCATATTTATTACAGCGTTTCGGCCGTTGTACGCTCCGGCCTTCTTCTGGTGGTTGGAATGTCGAACGAACCCTTTATTTCGCTCACTGGGGTAGGCTGTTCTAGTTCCACATGCCATGTTTAATGGATGTCAGTTATCAGTTAATTATCCTCTTCCACATCTCCACTGCCTTATTGAACGGTTATTGAACTCACACTGTTTGTGTCCTGTCACTGCATCTAACTAACGCATTCATCCACTTTGCCATGGGTTCCTTGTTCTTGTTGCCTCATTTCTCTTTCCAATGACGTGAAAGGGATTTCTTTTTCTATTAACGGGCGCTTAGCACTTTTCGACCAAATTCTTATAGAAACGTTTCGGCTACCTTTAGTGTTTCACAGCGTTTTAAGAACTAAAATAATTAGAAAACTCTTGGTATCATTTGTGGAGAGTCACCCAGGTCAACAGATTGCATTTTGTGTTGTGTAATATTTTTTTCACTGCCTTTTTAATATATTTTATGAACGCCTCATTCGGATGGCACAATGGCAATGACAATTGTTCCCTCAAAACAGGAATTACGTTTGACTCTCCCTGATATAACCTTTGACCTAACGGATTAAAACGAGGTTTTATGAATTTAGTGAAATCATTTGCGAGTACTAGGATGGAGAGTACGAATATAATCATATTCAGTGGAAACAAAATAAGCAATAACTGACTAAAAGATATCATCGGATTTTTTTCAAGAACAAATTTGTTATTTCAAATAATATGGACAACTTACACGTAAACCTGTTTAAAACATATACGCTGATATTTCCAAGTTATCTAGAAAATCCAGGATGTTTACATCCATAATTCTCTAAACATTAACAAGAATAAATTGAACAAAATAAGCGTAGTTATCGAACTTTATATTTTTTTCATTATTTATATTATTCGGACTATTGTCCTTATCTTTGTCGACATATTTTCTACGTTCCGATCTTTGTACGCTCCGGCCTTCTTCAGGTAGATGGAATGTCGAATTTATTTCGCTCACTGGGGTAGACTGTTCTAGTTCCACATCCCATTTTTTTGGCCATGTTAATGGATGTCAGTTATCATCTCTCTCTTGTTAATTCCTCTACTGCCTTAACCGTGTATTGAACTCACACTCTTTGGGTCTAACCAATAGGACATATGTGTATGAATTTCTGTGTATTATAAACCTAATGTCTTCAGCCCATATTTTTTTACCAGTGCTCATATTTCAATTTTTGCTGTTATCATTGTATGTTTTTACTAGAGGTCATATAGCAGATTTTGTTGTTATTATCCCTTTTCTCTGGCATTCTTTATTACAAGTTCCCATATTTTTTTTATTTCTTATTTTTACTTATTTTTTACACATAAATATTGGTATAAACCTTAATAAAATTAGGAGCATATAATATTAAATCCATCAAACTTACGCCATTATTACTCTTGACGCATACCTTAGAAAATCAACATGCACACAAATTAACGATAGATAAAGTGATTCTCATACCAACTAGAAAAAATGGCGGGAAAATTGAACGACCGTAAATGTGCAAACGAAGACTTCAGTAACTACAAAGCCAATTATCATTGACTGAATTCGAAATAAAAAAAACAATAGAAGGTCAGGTAAAATTTCGCGGATTCAACGTGAAAAATGCCGGGCAGTTGACCTGGAAGTTATCGCTCCAGTCTAGGCCATCTGGAAGAGATCATCTCATAATTTAGTGATCCAGGAAGTAATATTACTGATCAATGTACCCGAGGTACATGATGCTTAAGATACGAGTGACTATATGTTTCTCGACATTGAAGACTGAATAAGTGCAATGCATCACCGTCGTATAGAAGTCTTTAAAACGGAAATTCCATGAAAATTACCTGTCTTGACAGGCACCTGCAGCAAGACAGTGAGTCAAAGAAATGTTGACACCGTAATAACAAAAAAAGTTGTATTACTGAACTGGTAAATATATTTCTCTAATACTTCATATTTTAACACATATTGATAGTTTGATTCGTTTTTTTTACGGATTAACAACCCTTTGCAGGATATTTAAAGCCAGAATATATTTTTATATTGTAAAAATTTCATTTTTGGAGATAACGATTTACTAATTAATCCACAAGTAGGAGAAAAGATGTGTATTAATAACTTACCAAACAGTATTTCCGTGTAAATATATATAACGACACCAACAGGAATTGGAATTCTACTCCCTGATTAACAACTCCGCACACCCAAACTTGCATCACGTGTTATTCCCAAACGGTTACCCATCTAGGTACTGACCGGGATAGATGTTGCTTAACTTCGATGATTTTTGTTCAACCAGTATTTCAACGTTATGTATCCATAAGCTTTTGAATTCATAGTGATCACGAAAATTTTAAGATTATTTTGTCTCATGATCTATGGCTAGGATGTTCAGTTAATACCCATTGCAGATGAATACGCAGACCCATTTTATACTTCTTCAACTCCTATAGACCCGACTTATGGTTTTATACTGCAACTATCTTGAGCAGACGTTTCTTGGAGAGAACACAAAATCTATTGTTGCACAAAACCAATGTGCTTGTTATATCTTGCTAGCCCGACATTCGAACCCGTTTATCTATCCGTTTCTCTCTCGAGACTTGGGTCAACTCAAGGTATGATTTTAACTCAAGGTGTCCCTCATTGGTTTGGCCTCCACAGATATTACAAGTCACAACTCAACCAGATTGAGATTGGAACCAGAGCCTCATTATCGGAACTGTAACGTTCTAAACATTTAGATAAACATCCACTTCTGGAATGACATTTTTTTTTAATAAAATAATAATGTTTTACTATAAATATAATAAATGATAATGTGTTGGCAGAAAAGAGAGCTGGAATATAAAATGGAAATATATGCTTATCCAAGCTTAATGCCTCTTTATACAAATACAAATCTTCTGTCCATAGATGCTGCATATATGCATACATGTATGTATTTATTGCAGCGAGTGAGTGCGCCGTTTAAATGCTTTTAAGAACCACGTTTATAATTAAAAGCAATTACATGAAGAGAAAATTGCGCTAAGAGAGTGCGCTTTCTTTAGGCGAGGAAAGTAAAAATGGAAATCAATGAAAACGTTTTTAAAACATTCCTATTAAAACTATAAAAAATTAAAAAAAAAAACAAAGTTTATTTATTCCTCAAGCAAAACTATTTCTGATTTTATTTTTAAGGAAAGTGCAAACGTTTATCCCTGTTCAATTGATGCGATTCTTATGAAAAACGTATTAGAATATTTCTACTTCTAAAAACCCGAATAGATTTAATTATTTGTAGTCTGCAGTAAGTTTCATTTCTTCAATTTTGATCCTAATTTGCTTGTGTATTAAGCTTCATTAAGAAAGCCTTTCCAACGTACGTGACATTTTAAACGCATTAGCAACCTACCCATCAGTCATAGCTTTATTGAACTCTTAGCATTAAATATATATTTCCATTAACTTTTTCGGTAACCATCTCAGACATCAATTACGAATGACTTATATTGCAATCGAAATAATTTAGAATATGCTACAATGGTATTTATTGAAAGAAAAATATCGATATCGCCCCGGTCTGTGAGAAAATTGGCGCAAACACAGAACTTTTAATGTTTCGATGCGCATGCCTTGTGAATGTTGTGAGGACTTTCTCTAATTGATTAATTTTCTTTCCGAGAGCCGAAGTCTTCGCCAAGCAGGCTAAATATAATTAAATCGAAATTGCAATGTACAACGACTCTCTGAATGGTGTTTGAAAATTTCGTTATGGAATTAGATAGTGTTTATCAGGCAAACATTTGAGAATAAATTTTCTTCATTTGCACTATTTATATTGTTCGTCGTGAGTTCAATACCTGGTTAATGTAGACTTGAACAAAAACAAAAAACATAAAAAAAACTTGGAGAGTTGAAGTAAAGGGAAATAACTGATACTTAGACATCCGGAAGAGGCAAGGCACAAAGAAGACCGGAGCGTACAACGGCCGAAACATTGTGAATTTGGTAAGAAAGATGAGGACAACAGACGTACCAATGTAAATAATGTAAATATTTAAAATATATCATCTTAGAAATATAGACAAATAATTCCCTTTATATGAAAAATGACCAGGAAAGAAATATTAAATATAAATAGAATTCGATTTAATTGAGATATTATGATTACCTACATTATTCGGCCGTAGATCACAGTTACTTCCCAATAACTAATCTCTCTAACTTCACCAATGCCGTAGCCTCTTATTGAATTCACATTGGGTCTAGTCACTGGATCTAACCAATGTCTTTATCCACTGGGTCATGTGTCCTGTGACATCTGTTCTTGAATTCCTAGGACTTATAAACTTAATGTCTCAGCAACCATTTTTACCAGTGATCAAATTGCAATTTTTCTGTTAATATTTTTATTGCATATTTTTTTTTTTACCAGAGCTTACATTAAAATTATTTTTTTTGTTGTTAATTGCTTTTCTCTAGCACTCCTTATTACTGATTGCCATATTGTATTCGTTTCTATGCTTGGTCGGTTCAAGAGTATTCTGTGGCCTACCATATGTGGACGAAATAAAGGAAATAAAGGTTTCAGTTTAAAATTCCAATCACGTGAAGAAGACCGGAGCGTACAACGTCCGAAAAGTTCTGAATATGGCAATGAAGATGAGGATAACAGTCCGAATAATGTAAATAATATAAGTAATAAAAAATAAATTGTTTGCCGTGTTTAGTCTGCAGATTATTTGGACAGGTATTCAATTTTATTGTGTTGCGTTTTATTTTGTTTCTTTTCGGAATAGCATTTATTATTTCACGCATTTCCTTAGCGTCTTAATGTTCGGTTCGAATAATTGTTTATGAAAAGGAGATTAAAATTACTTTACAAGTTTTAAAGAATTATCTGAGTATAATCTTTTGGAAAACACATCTGAAGCATGATAAAAATCACCGATGGAATATTATACTGAATAGATCAACAAGCAGCATTAATCATATCGTGAAAAGAATAATATGACTGTAATGCTATATTTAAAAATTGGGTTTGATTACCGCTTAGGGAGTAAACGGTTCTTTAGAAAGACAACGTTTTGACTAAAACAGTTGACTAAATATAATCGATAAAAACACAGTACTGATAATTACGGTAGCGAAGATGGAACTCGGAGAAAAATAACTAATAACTTAAATAAATATGAAGAAATTGATTGTTGTTCAGGCGGGAAAGTATTAGTGTACACACCTGGTGTTGTTGAAATTCTTATAAAAAAAACAAAAAAAAAGGTTGAAATTATCTTTACCTACCTTTTCTAGTGGAAACTCCACCAGATGGAGATTGATTGGGTTACTACGTGATCTCTGTAGTTGTTTAAATGGGGAGGAAATTCTATCTCTCTCATTTTTAAAAAAATGTCTTATGTTAGAAACTTATCAAACTGTTATTCATCGCGAAAGACGGCAATCAATCTCGCAACTTAATGCAGGTGCGATTGCTTTATTTTCGTGGGTATTTTCTCGACATAAGTTAGTATCGTTTATTTCTACGCTACGACTTTCAATAAGCAATTACATCAATCTAATTACGATTAACAGAAGATAAAATAGGATCAACAGTTCAATTATAATAGGTAACTCAATTAATTAGGGATACGTAAAGTCTAAAATGAATTTGTAAAAATGACACATCTTTCTTAAAGCTTTCATTTTAGCTTTAATTAAAAGTTAAAGGATTTAAAATTTTCTATTTCCCGTAAGCAAAATACTCCGTGGTTTATTTCAAACAGAATTTATATTGATTGAAATCGATGTTTTTGGAGGAAAATCCATAAAATTGTCCATTTTAACACATTTGTAAACAATAGTTATTTCTCGGATTTAAAAATCCTGCACAAACAAAATATATATTTCTTAAATATATCTTGAGGAAAATTAGCAAATTTAAAGTGAGATTAATCTGATTGGAAACACGAATTTCGTAACTACGGTGGTCTTGATTTTATGGCGTATTAATAGATTTATTAACAGCCGAATGACCACCGAACGTGTCCATAGCTAAGTATGGTAGAGCAGACGATAAAGCTCATGCGGGCTTGTTCCTGTAAGCGGGGGTGGAGCAGTCCTTAAAACACGGGTTGTGCATCAATAAATTGAAATCCAGCACTTATATCATACAGACCGAAACAAATCAAAATTATTTTTAAAATATTCGGGGTCGTCAGATTGTAATAAGTTTTACAATATATGATTAGTAAATATAGTTTTATTAAGAGTTATCACAATGAAACCTAATTTTACAAGATTTAAATCTTTATAAATTATTGCACTTAATATTTTTTCTTCAGACAATAATGTCTTTAATCTATGTTATTTATAAAAGCAACAAAACCCTCTCCAATTAAATAATGATTTAGTTCTACTGCTTTTTTTTTAAATTTTCTTATTCAAAACCGATATTCGGTAAGACGGGGCCCGATTTTGAAAAAGAAATTCGGTGATTTAAATTCTTCAAAAAATTCTGCTTTTAACTAATATAGTCACTAAAAATAATCACTTTCAATTTCTTAAATTTTCATAAAATTAGTTCAAGGGGCGAAACACATGTAAAAAATATTTCTAATAAAAAATGTTCAAGAATAATTACACTCATTTGTGGATATGTCCTGCAAATTTCATTAACAGCCGACGATTAATTAATTTTTGAAAAAAAATTCCAAATTTATGTGTCTGTCACTGCAAAAATTTGCTATGCTAAAAGTTAGTACAACGACAGACGCAAGAAAAATAAGTTTTTTAATCTAAATTTCGAATGTTCTAAAAAAGAAGTGAAAAAAATTAATTAAATATTCAAAAAATACTTTGATACTTCCTCTTAATGACTAAAAAAAAAATTGACTATAAAACTATCATTATGTTTGTTGCAAGTCATCAGGGTATGCCGAATTTTAGCGTTTTCATGGAGGTACGTAAATTATGATGATCCAATTATTTAATGAATCTTAAAATGTAACTGTCAAAATATTTTGATGTGATCTCATTCCGATTTTAGTCATTTGCACTTATTCCATATCATCAACTGTTTTAATGAAATCGTTGCAGGAATGTGCGCCTGATGAACAGAAAGTTAACATATGAAATCAATTGATGGCCGACGAATTGATGCTTCACCAATATGACTCCTTAATCCTGACAGTCAGTTCTCAAACAAGAAGATACTGTTTCCTTTGACACAGATATAGAAGTTACTTCATATATATTTATTTTATTTTATTGATATCAAATATTATCATCATCATCATCATCATCATCATCATCATCATCATGATTATTATTATTATTATTATTATTATTATTATTATTATTATTATTATTATTATTATTATTTCCTTTGATTTCTGGTATGTACACATTTCTTTCCGGGTCCCCCCTCAGCGACCAAAGGTTAGAAATGGTATCATGATATTTTCAACTGACATATATATATATATATATATATATATATATATATATATATTCATACACATTTCATTAAATAATATAGACAAGTGTTGTCTATTTATTTTATGTAATTTTTTTTTCATAACGTCTGATAAGTTTAATAATATTATCGTTGAACGAAGAAGTTCACAATATTGATCCATATTTTTTAATACAATCTAAGCTATATATATATATATATATATATATATATATATATATATATATATATATATATATATATATATATATATATACAAAGTAGACAAAGCCTTTCGTAAGGTGTGGCCTATATATGGGAGAACATTTTTTTGTATTTCTTTAAGGCATGGGCTTCTCCGAATCCTTTAAATTAGTCTACTGGAATCTTTTACAAAAATCCGACGGCTCCAACTACAACAGGGATTGTTGATGTTCCCATGTGCCACAGTTGAGATTCCGATTTCAAGGTCCTTGTATTTTGATATCTTTTTGAAGATCTTCAAAGATACATTGCAGTCTGTAGGGAGAGCTATATCAATAAGGGGGCACACTTTTTTGTTTGCGGTCTCTAACAACAATGTCAGAGCAGTTAGATTGGATTGTTTTGTCCGTGTGTAATGTGTAGTCCCATAAAATTGTTACAGGTCCTCTCCCCGTAACCGGGTCTGAGTGGTGTTCATACCAGTTTCTTTCAGTTTCCTTCCCGTAGAAGTTGCTGATTTTCCAGTGCAGATATTTGACAACTCTGTCATGCATGGTTTTATATTCTGTGGATGCCAATACCATGCAATCTGATACAAAATGATCAATTGATTCTGCTTATTTATCACAGAACCTGCATTTGGGGCAAACACAATATTTTAGTATGTGTGCTTGATAATTTCTAGTGAACGAGCACTGATCTTGTACAGCAAAGACAAACACTTTCGTTTCAGCTTTTAACCCTGCACTACGTAGCCACTGATGGGTACGGGGCTTATCTACATCAACTTGTTTGGTACGGGCAGATTATTGGCCATGAAACGGTTTATCTTGCCATTGTTTCTGTATCTGGTCGGTTGCATTTGTTTTTTGCTTTCTTTTTTAAGTATTTCGCAGCTTCAGTTAGTGTATTGTGCTTTACTTGCATTTCTGCATCCATTTCAAACTACATTTTAAACTTGTTGGCTTCTTCTATTACTGAATAAAGACGCTTACTACTTTCATGTTCTTTGACACATACCATCATCCAGTCTTCTCTAGTTCCCAGGTATCATTGAAGGCTAATTGTTGTAATTTTGTAGGACAGTTCTAGTTGAACTAATCATCTGCCTCCTTCGGATCTGGGCATATAGAGACGATCAACATCAGCTTTGGGATAATGCATGCGGTAGCACGTGAGAAGATTTTTCGTTTTGGGGTCCATTTGCTTAATATCAGCTATGGTCCAATTAAGGATGTTACAGCTGTAATGCAACTTAGGGACTGCCAATGTATTTATGGCTGATATTATGTTTTTTTTTTCTTTGTTTTTCACTTCAGCTCGGTATTTAGTATCAGACGCACACACCTGTAGTACTCTTTTCTTAGCTTCTTCTTCATTTGGGTATCTTGTATACCAACTCTTTCGCTAATTCCTAGATACTCCCAGGCTTCATCTTGTTCCAGTTCCCTAATCTTTGTGACAAAGTCTAATTCTGTTGAGATTGTTTCTATAATTCCCCAATTCTTGAATGTTACATTTGCACATTTATCTAATCCGAAGTCCATACCTATGTCGGCAGTGAAACATTTTACAATATTGAGGAAGCCCTTCAACTCATTGTAGTTTTTGTCAAAGAGTTTGAGATCGTCCATGTAGAGTAGGTGGTTGTATATTTTTGTCTAGTTTGCAACCGTAACTACTGTTGTTTAGTTCATGCGTAACGGGAATTAAGGACAGACAAAAAAAAGGGGTGTGATTGAGTCTCCTTGAAAGATTCCGCATCGGATATACAGACGTTTGGAGATGGCAGTTCCTCTGGTGTGATTTAGGTATAGTGTGGTGTTCCACATCCCCATGGTGTGCTTAAGGAAATTTAATATCACAAGGGAAACTTTGTACATTTTCAAAGTTATTATTATTATTATTATTATTATTATTATTATAATCATCATCATCAATTTGGACTTGTAATGATTATAATGCGATGATGATTGTTTCGCTCTCGAAAATGACATGGATATCAGAAAATTCAGTGTATCTATTTTAAATGATCACCCCTCTCTTTTCGTGTATTTGGACTTGTTTAGTCTTTAAAGAAAAAAATAAATCATTTCTCGATCAACATATCGGCACATGTTTAATACTTCCTTCTTTCTTTTCTTTTCTTTTCACCCCTTCTCTCACTCTCTTCTTCTCTCACCCCTCCCACCCTTTCCCTTCTCTCGTTCTCTCTTTCCCCCCCCCCAATTTTTTAAAACTTATCTTGATTTTTTTCATTATTCCTCTTTTAATATAATTTTTTCTTTTTTTCTTTTTTCTTCTGCATTTTCCTTTCGCCTGGATAAATTGACTCCACTTATTAAAAAAAGAAAAAAAACACTTCGGGCTGAAGAGATAAATATTTGTGTATTGACGAAATAAATTCTAACTGACCGTCTCCACTCATTTGATTATATATATATATATATATATATATTGATACATGTTTCATTAAATAATATAGACATGTCTTATTTATGTATCTTAAGTAAGTTCATTTTATATTGTCTGATAAGCTTAATAATATTATCATTGAAAGACGAAAAGAAATCCCCATATTGATACATTTTTAAATCCAATCAAAGCTTCCGGCTCACATAAGGCATTTTCAAAGATGACAATTACATTTTAATATATCAAACAATACACGTACGAAACAATAATGATAGTCTGTTTTTGTTGCTTGAAAAATTTCAAAGCAACGACAATCTCGTGTATACGAGACGCGGAAGCGAAAATCGCGTCACAGCCCGTGACGTCACACATGTCCACGCTAGAATGAAAACGAGAAGTATTAAGTATAGGAAGCCGTTGGTATAAACAATGTCTTCTATTATCAATTATAGGCATTTGTGGAGATTTCGTATTTTATTTTGTTCAGGTTAGGTTTCAACTGTCTATATTATTTAATGAAATATGCATCAATTAAAAATTTCTGCCTAAATATACACAATATATATATATATATATATATATATATATATATATATATATATATATATATATAATCGTTTCACTCCAAGCAAGGCGGGAATGTTACTCATATGAAATGAATGAAAGAGAAGACTGAGAATAGGGAGGACTGCAGAAAGTACTATAGATGAGCAAAATTCAAGACGGCAGAAGATGGCGTTTGATGCTGCATTTAATTTTTTCTACATTGTTGTTTTGAAAGAAGCAAGGAAGCGGAAGGGAGTCCCACTAGTGGGAATTGCAAGAAAAGAGACAATTGTAGTAGAAGTTACGGTTATATTTCACTATTTCCACAGTGAATTGTTGAGACATAGATAGCAATCTTGTAGCATGCTTAAAAACATGCATTCTGGGCCCCAGGGTAAAAAACTCGCCAGTGCAGTTTTCATGAAAATATTTGCTTAAAGAGAGGTGCACGCCACATATATATCAGTTGTCTGCGGGTATGTGTCCGATATATTTGCAAAAGCGCTAAACAAATAGATTACGAAAGAGCGTCACTGCTTCATGTTACCGTTTCAAATATTTGGACCGACGTGCATACATGGCGTCTTCATATTTCAACGCTCAGCAATTCGAATAACGAATCAATCGGTTAATAACGGCTGGCGCGGGCTTTAACCTTAAGGTTGTAGGAGAAAGTGCGAATTCGTCATTTCTTTTCAATGCAAAATTCGAAGGGAAATTCGATTATTTTAGGAGAGGGGATCAATTTCGTGCATAATCGAATCTAAATAATACGATAGTATCTCGATAATTATAGAATCGTGTTAAATCATAATTCGATCAATTTCCTTGATTGTCTGTTGTATGACACAAACTTAGCCTTATAGGACGAGGCGATAATAACATCCCTGAAACGGTTTGAAAAAATTAATTAAATCTGAACTCTAATCAAAATTATTTCCAAGAATGAATTCACATAAACTGGGGTGTCACTAGATAATCTCAAAATTTTCAATGAAAATAGATATCGAAATGTCCATCTGGGGAAAAGTCCTGTTTGTAAAATTGATTTTGTGTGTGTGTGTGAAAGAGAGAGAAAGATATATATAGAGAGAGAGAGCGTATGTGAGTGTGAACGTATGTGTGTGCATGTGTGTGTGTGCGTATCATGGGTTTTCACAAGAAAAACTATAAGATTTAAGCGGGTCCATTTCTTCGATGAACTGTCTTTTGTTTTTGTATACGATATAAATGAATATAACTTTATGAATTCACATCAATTGGGGTGCCAATAGATGTTTTCAAGATTTTCAATGAAAATAGATGTCGAAATGTCCATCTCAGGTAATGTCCTGCTTGTAAATTTGATTTTGTGTGTGTGTGTGCGTGTGAGTGTATGTGTGTGTGCCGATCATAGATTTTCACAAGTAAAAACTATAACATTTAAGATGGTGCGATTTTTCAATGAACATTCTACTGTATTTCTATGCGATATAAATGAATATAACCTTTATTTTCAAAGGAAGTTCCTTATTTTTAGATGTCATAACTCTTTTTAAAAGCAATTTACTACAAGCAAGTCAGAAGTGTCACTAGCATGCAAGGGGTTACAGAGGATTGAGAACAAGAGTAAAGAGTCGTGTTTGAGGAAAGGATGCAGAGAAGGACGGAGAACAAAATCAAAGTATCAGAAGATGCCGATGGACATTACACTTAAATATTTGAAGATTATAGTTGTAAGGGAAGTAAGAAAGAGCAAGAGAGTTCCACAGACGGAAAGTGCGAGAGAAGAAGCTGTTTGGGTGTGGAATCGAGATGCCAGCCTTGTAGCTCGCTTAAATTCACGCAGTCTGGGAACCAGCGAAAGTAGTTCTTAGGAACGGTGGCCGTGAAAATACTTGTAGAAGAGACAGCGAATCCACGACACGTCTGTGCGAAAGCGACTGTAGACGAGATGTCAGATCAGGATATATCGCATTGCATATTCGTCTCTTTATTTTGTCGAGGACCTCGAGACGTACAGCGGGGGCACCAGATAATTTATAACAGCAATATTTCATGCAAGGCTTCTTTCTATTTATAACACTCACACACACGCACATACACAAACATATATACACACACACACACACACACACACACATATATATATATATATATATATATATATATATATATATATATATATATATATATACACGTTTCATTAAATGATATAGACAAGTGTTGTCTATTTATTTTATGTAAATTTTTTTCGTAACTTCTGATAAGTTTAATAACATTATCGTTGAAAGAAGAAAGAAATTCACAGTAGTGATCCATATTTTTAATACAATCTAAGCTTTCGGCTTACTTAAGCCATTATCAAAGTAAGTATTGTGGAAGTGGTGGGGGAAACACAATTTCCCACAAACCCCACCACACGTATATACATACATGCGAGGAAATATTATTCAGTGAAAAAAAAAAAAAAAATTAAAAAAAGGACATGTATACATTCACGAGACATTTCCGCCACGCTTCCAATCTTTAAATTTCAACATACGTATGTATAGACACAACACCACCCGTATACATACATATGTCATATCCGAAACTTCCCACATATGTTTATATATGTATGAGTGCCGACGGACGACCAAGTATGTATATGTGTCTGCATACATCGATGTTTGCGTCAGTACGATGAAAAAACGACGAAGTTTCCCCCACCACTTCTACAATAACACCAATACACGCAATCTACATAAAATCAAATTTTTTTTAAAAATTAATCAGTTTGTCTGACGATCGCTAAAGCGTGTAACCCACGGTCACAAGATCACATCTATCCAACCATATATATATATATATATATATATATATATATATATATATATATATATATATATATATATATATATGAGATTATTGTTTTTCAACGAGATTAAAGTGTATATTTTGAAGAGAGAAAAGTATATAATAAATACACATCGTAATCAAAAACATTTGTGGCTTTTCTCTGTTTAATATATATATATATGTGTGTGTGTGTGTGCATAAATGAGTCTGTATAGGTGTCTGTCAGTTTGTGTGCTTCGTTTAATCGACTGAAAATTAACGCCACCTAACTGCAAGGGTAGTTTCCTTTTCCTTTATACTGCAATCTTTAATGTTATCGTGAAGTCTGATCTAATTAAAAAAATTCGAAACTCAGCCTCTTTCTGTGTCTAAGTACAGGTTTCTGGGTAATGTTTACACACTTGTTAAAGTCTGCCAAAGAACGGAAAGCATTTACATATATATTTTTAATTAATTATTATGTGTCCTAATGAAGAAAATAGTAATTATTTATACATAAATCCTCTCGTTTTATTGTTAATGCACTTAATACAGAGGTAAACATTAATGCAATCGATGCAGCATTACAAGCTGAATATTTGAGAATGTTATTCAGCTAAGAATTTCGCTTTAGTTTAAAGACATATTGATCGAACCTCGAACACGCATAAACTCACACATATATGTGTTGTGGCAATTCAATCCTTTTGCCATTCATACGTATATAGATATCTATAATTGAATGTTATACGTACATACACATCTATTGCGAGTTATTAAAAGAAAGAACAGAAAGATCGTCACTAAGGTTAGGTTCTTCAAATCCCTTCTTTCTTAGATTTTCAAACACAAAAGAGAAATTGTACTGCTGGAAAGCATAATCAAACAATGAATTAAAAATCATATCTGAAGTAGAAGTTTTTATATATATATATATATATTCTCTCCCTTTGACGTCTACTAACAATTTTTGGCAAGAAAGTCACTTTCCGAAATGAAAATTGCGCTTCTTTTTATGATTTAGTACATGTACGTGACCAGAATATTTAGTGGGTTTGCTTCAAAACTAAATGGGAAAGAAAACCTTTTTTTTTGTTTTTCATATTTGCCCCCAAAATCGTCTATGGTTTTTAAGGGTGAAAATATGGACGTCTATTGCAGTTTCAGCAAAAGTCGCCGCATTGTTTCTCATAGAGACATGAAGAAAAGTTGCTTAGGCGAAAAATTCATTCCGTCAAATTATCAAGTTCAGATGCTACTTACTGGAAACCACTTATATTTTAATTATTCTATTCTAATCTTTGAAATTATTATCCTCCTTCTTTTTCTACTTCTTCTTCTCCCTCCTCCTCCTTCTCCCCTACTCCTCCTTCTTTCCTCCTCCTCATCTCCTCCTTCTTCTTCTTCTTTTTCTCATTCTCCTCCTCCTTCTTTCCTCCTCCTCCTCACCTCCTTAAACTTCTTCTTCTTCTTCTCATTCTCCTCCTCCTCCTTTCATCCTCCTCTCCCTCCCCCTCCCCTCATCCTCCCCTCCTCCTCCTTTTCTCCTCCTCCTCCTCCTTCTTCCTCTCATTCTCATTCTCCTCCTCCTCCTTCTTCTTCATCTTTCCTCCTCCTACTCGTCCTTCTTCTTATTATTCATCTTTCCTCCTCCTCCTCTCTTCCTTCATATTCTTCTTCTTCTTTTTCTCATTCTACCCCTCCTTCTTTCATCCTCCTCCCGCTCCTCATCCTCTTCTTCCTCTTCTTCTCCTCCTCGTTCTTCTTCTTCTTTTCCTTCTTCTTCTCCTCCTCCTCCTTGTTCTTCTTCTCCTCCTCCTCGTCCTTCTTCTTCTTTCCTCCTCCTCCTCTCCTTCTTCCTATTCTTGTTCTTGTTCTTGTTCTTGTTCTTTTTCTCATTCTCCTCCTCCTTCTTTAAACCTCCTTCTTCTTCTTCTTCTCCTTCTACTGTCCTTCTTCTTCCTCTTCTCCTCCTACTGACATTCTTCTTCTTCTTCTTCTCCTCCTACTGTCCTTCTTCTTCTTCTTCTTCTTCTCCTACTGTTCTTCTTCTTCTTCTCATCCTCTTCCTCCTTCTTTCATCCTCCCCCTCCTCTTCTTTATTCTTCTTCTTCTTCTCCTCCTCGTCCTTCTTCTTCTTCTCCTCTTCCTCTTCCTCCTTCTTCTTCTTCTTCTTCTTCTTCTTCTTCTTCTTCTTCTTCTTCTTCTTCTTCTTCTTCTTCTTTCCCATCCTCGTTGTTTCACTTCATCCTCCATTTTTGTACACTGCTCCTCTTTCACCCTCGATTTCTTCTTCTTCTACTTTTCTTATTACACTTCCTCATTTCTCTTTCTTTACTTCCTTTAAACTCGAACCCTCGTCCTCTTTCTCCATTTTCTTTTTCTGATTTCTTTTCATCCTCCTCATTTCTGTTCCTCCTCTTTTTTATACACCCCTCCACTTACGTCTTCATCTTCTTCTTCTTTGTACTCTTCTTCTATTTCTTCTTCATATTTATTCCTCTCCCTTCTCTTCCTTCTCCTCTTTTTCATTCCACTGAATCTCTTATTCTTTTCCTCTCCTTCTCATCCCCCCTCTACTTCTTTCTTTTCTGCATTTGTTTTCAGGCCATTGGGAATTTAACACGCACAAGAGATATTGAAGGCAAGTGGTAAAAAAATGATGGTGATGATATTTTGGGACAGTTATTTATGAATGCAGTTTTACACTGCAAAACCTAAGCAAATGCTGACTACGGAGAGATCACGTTTCACTGAAAAGATAAATTTACAGTGAAACTCCAAAAACTGAAAAGTGTCAAAGCCCACCCCAATTGCAATAGAACTGAATTCTGAGTGACCCAAATGTGACTGTGAAATATTCAGATAAAGTTAAATGCAGATATAAAGGATAAAATGAGAATGGAAACTCAAAGTGGGACACTTTAGCAGAATCGTTAGTGCCATCAACATTCGCGATAATCCCAAAGAAAACTAGACAAAGGTAAAAGGACTGTATGACAGAAGAAGTTTTCGATATGATGAAAAGAAGACAATAAAAAAAACAAAAAAAAAACAATGACAAGGTATAGCAAAGGATATAGGACACCGCTCAAAGAAATTAGGAACAAATGCAAGCGGACTAAAGAGGAGAAAATGCGCAGAAATGCACAGAAACAGAAATAATTAATCACAGATAAAACAGATATGCATAAAAAATAAGAGAAGTAACAGGGCAAAATGCAAAATCAAGAAACTGGTATTAGTGAAAGAAAAATATTTCAGAGATGGGAAGAACGCATCGACACATTATTTCACAACAAATTTATATATATATATATATATATATATATATGAAAATTTCTCCGAATTAATCAGTAGAGAGACAATATTTATGAATAAAAATGACAATAGGAAAACTGGTAATTGCTGACGCGTTTCGTCCAATGTGGACTTTATCAAAGCAAAATACGAAAATGAAATTAAATGAACAAAGTAACTAATAAAAACAAAAACAGAATGTACCTAGCAACTGGAATGGAGAGAAACGCTATTTTCATATTTTTAACTGAAAAATAACGTCAGTAATTGTCACGTGTGGAGAATATTGTAATTATAATTGTGTTGATGTATTCAACCATTTTCTTTTGATTTTATGAATCTGTTGTGTATATTTGTTTGTAAGAGCATTAATTTTGTTAAGAAAGGTGAAATAGGGAAAAAACCTGGGCGTAGATTAATATTTGGGTAGTTTACTATGGCGGCACTCTCCAGAATTTTCCTTCTGAGTGAGTTATTTTCTTTTTTTATGAGTGTAGCATTTTTAAAATCAAAATTATGGTTGAATTTATTTCTATGTATGACTAGTGCATTAGCTAAGTTGTTTTTTGTGAGGTCTCTTTTGTGCTCATAAATGCGTTTTCTCAAACTTCTACTTGTTTCTCCAATATATTGAGAGGAACAGTTTTGGCAATTTATTCTATAAATGCCTGCTTCAGAAATATTAGTGCTATTATTGTTTGAAGATCTTAGTATATCCATAATGGTTTTGGAAGTGTTTGTGACTATTTCAAGATTATTTAGATGGGATAGGTTATTCTGGATAGTGGACGTGACAGAATTGGTCGGTAGTATTATGTATCTGTTTTCATGTGATTTACTATTGCGGATTATGTTATTAGTCTTGTTGCGGTTGTATATTTTGTATGCCTTTCTTCTTGCGCTGTGGATGAAATGATATGGGTATTGTAGGTTTTTGAATGTGTTTTCTATGTATGTTTCTTCTTTAAGTAAATATTGGGGACTACAGATTCTTAATGCTCTTAGATAGAAACCTATAATAATTCCAGATTTAATTTTTGAAGGGTGGTTTGAGTAGAAGCTGATCAGATCATTTTTGTTTGTAGCCTTTCTGTAAACGTCAAAATTAAGTTCGTTATTATTTCTCATTAACAAAATGTCCAGGAACGGAAGAGTGTGGTTGGTTTCAGTTTCGAAAGTGAAGTTTATTGTAGGTTCAATGTTGTTAAGTTTGGAGAGAAGATCCGTTAAATTGGTGTTTTTTGGAATTATTAATAATGAGTCGTCTATGTATCTGAAATATGAAGAGTTTGTAGGGAGAATATTTTTGAATGAGTCACTTTCTAGAAATTCTAAAAATAGACACGCAAGAACGCCGCTGAGAGGAGATCCCATTGGCAAACCAAATTTCTGCCTGTAATAATGGTTATTAAAAGTAAAGAAGCATAGCTTGGTAATTAGTTGGCACATTTTTATAATTTTGTGTGTAGATATAGGTAATTTGATTTTTGCATTTGTTAGGTGTTTTTTTAGTAATTTTTGAGAAAACGCATTTATGAGCACAAAAGAGACCTCACAAAAAACAACTTAGCTAATGCACTAGTCATACATAGAAATAAATTCAACCATAATTTTGATTTTAAAAATGCTACACTCATAAAAAAAGAAAATAACTCACTCAGAAGGAAAATTCTGGAGAGTGCCGCCATAGTAAACTACCCAAATATTAATCTACGCCCAGGTTTTTTCCCTATTTCACCTTTCTTAACAAAATTAATGCTCTTACAAACAAATATACACAACAGATTCATAAAATCAAAAGAAAATGGTTGAATACATCAACACAATTATAATTACAATATTCTCCACACGTGACAATTACTGACGTTATTTTTCAGTTAAAAATATGAAAATAGCGTTTCTCTCCATTCCAGTTGCTAGGTACATTCTGTTTTTGTTTTTATTAGTTACTTTGTTCATTTAATTTCATTTTCGTATTTTGCTTTGATAAAGTCCACATTGGACGAAACGCGTCAGCAATTACCAGTTTTCCTATTGTCATTTTTATTCATAAATATTGTCTCTCTACTGATTAATTCGGAGAAATTTTCATATTTGTCGACATGGAAAACAAATACTTACACACACATATAGTCAGACTATACAGGAAACAATTAATATCCGCTAATTCATATAAAAACAAGAAATACTTTCTTAGAAATTGTGTTGAGGAAAAAGTTATTCCTCAGTGCTCACACAAGCTCATCAAATCGTCGCACCATATATTCCCTCCTTATACCCATGAATTTTTGAAAAATTCAATACAGGAATTAGAAGAAGAAGAAGCTATTCTTTACCATAAGGCTTATATGACAGGAAGTCACCTACAAAAACACGAACGGAATGAAATAAAAACATCAGTCAAATATAATAATAAGAAGAAAGTCCGTGTTTTACAGAACAAACTCAAGAAACTCATTAATAATAGCAAATGGTCCAAGATCGGCAGAAAAGACCTAATAACAAATTTATCCAAATTCCAACTGTCGGATACACAACTAGAAGCACTCAGCTTTGGTCAGAAATTTGCCACTGGATTACCGAAATATGATACTACGGATTACATAATTAAAAATCATCACCACAATGACTCCGATTTTATCAAAGGCTATATTCAGGGCCTAATCACAGCTACACACAAAAATACGAATGACACCGCACTTCCTCGAAGACATATCAACGCTTTAAAAGAATTAGCTAACAACAGAAACATACATATATCTACTTCTGATAAGGGCGGGGGAATTGTAATTATGGATAAACACATTTACCAACAGAAGATAAGGGAGCTCATTAATGATAATAATATCTATGAAAAAGTAAATGAAAGCATAGCTATAAAAGAAACACAAAAGTTTACAAGCAACATTAAAAAACTACTAAAAAATGAAGACTTCTCCTGGTTAAAGCTCATTGAATACCATCCCAAAACACCCATATTATATGGATTACCAAAAACGCATAAACCGAACATACCAATGAGACCTATCATATCAGGGATAGGTAGCGCTCCACATAAAATAGCCCGCAAACTAAGCAGAATTTTAACTCCACTTCTCGGCACTATTAGTCCATCACACATAAAAAATTCAGGCGACCTCTTAAACAAGCTAAAAAACATAGACATTGAAAATAAATATATGACTAGTTTAGATATACAATCTCTTTATACAAACGTCCCCATAGATAAATGCTTAAAATTACTAAAAAAACACCTAACAAATGCAAAAATCAAATTACCTATATCTACACACAAAATTATAAAAATGTGCCAACTAATTACCAAGCTATGCTTCTTTACTTTTAATAACCATTATTACAGGCAGAAATTTGGTTTGCCAATGGGATCTCCTCTCAGCGGCGTTCTTGCGTGTCTATTTTTAGAATTTCTAGAAAGTGACTCATTCAAAAATATTCTCCCTACAAACTCTTCATATTTCAGATACATAGACGACTCATTATTAATAATTCCAAAAAACACCAATTTAACGGATCTTCTCTCCAAACTTAACAACATTGAACCTACAATAAACTTCACTTTCGAAACTGAAACCAACCACACTCTTCCGTTCCTGGACATTTTGTTAATGAGAAATAATAACGAACTTAATTTTGACGTTTACAGAAAGGCTACAAACAAAAATGATCTGATCAGCTTCTACTCAAACCACCCTTCAAAAATTAAATCTGGAATTATTATAGGTTTCTATCTAAGAGCATTAAGAATCTGTAGTCCCCAATATTTACTTAAAGAAGAAACATACATAGAAAACACATTCAAAAACCTACAATACCCATATCATTTCATCCACAGCGCAAGAAGAAAGGCATACAAAATATACAACCGCAACAAGACTAATAACATAATCCGCAATAGTAAATCACATGAAAACAGATACATAATACTACCGACCAATTCTGTCACGTCCACTATCCAGAATAACCTATCCCATCTAAATAATCTTGAAATAGTCACAAACACTTCCAAAACCATTATGGATATACTAAGATCTTCAAACAATAATAGCACTAATATTTCTGAAGCAGGCATTTATAGAATAAATTGCCAAAACTGTTCCTCTCAATATATTGGAGAAACAAGTAGAAGTTTGAGAAAACGCATTTATGAGCACAAAAGAGACCTCACAAAAAACAACTTAGCTAATGCACTAGTCATACATAGAAATAAATTCAACCATAATTTTGATTTTAAAAATGCTACACTCATAAAAAAAAAAAAAAAGAAAATAACTCACTCAGAAGGAAAATTCTGGAGAGTGCCGCCATAGTAAACTACCCAAATATTAATCTACGCCCAGGTTTTTTCCCTATTTCACCTTTCTTAACAAAATTAATGCTCTTACAAACAAATATACACAACAGATTCATAAAATCAAAAGAAAATGGTTGAATACATCAACACAATTATAATTACAATATTCTCCACACGTGACAATTACTGACGTTATTTTTCAGTTAAAAATATGAAAATAGCGTTTCTCTCCATTCCAGTTGCTAGGTACATTCTGTTTTTGTTTTTATTAGTTACTTTGTTCATTTAATTTCATTTTCGTATTTTGCTTTGATAAAGTCCACATTGGACGAAACGCGTCAGCAATTACCAGTTTTCCTATTGTCATTTTTATTCATAAATATATATATATATATATATATATATATATATATATATATATATATATATATATGTTGTTTAAAAAAAAACAGACGACTTTAAGGTTCCATGTAATAAATTATTTCACCACAGCCCTTTTAAATACGGATTACATAGTTTTGCATAAACTATATATATATATATATATATATATATATATATATATATATATATATATATATATGTGTGTGTGTGTGTGTGTGTGTGTGTGTGTGTGTGTGTGTGAAAATGTGTGTGTATATAAATATAAATAAATATATGTATAATTATTTATATATTATATGCGCGGTACTTATTAGAAAGCGCTCAATATCAGAGATAGAGCTATTGAACAATAAAAAACTTAACATCTTCAGACACACTGGGATGTAGATCAATATTCTTTCGTTTTTTATTAATTATTTGATTTAGATTCCTCGACTAGTTTAGGCCAAAATGACCATCATCGGGAGAATAAATATTTCTGCTTGCTGGTAGCAGTAAACTACAAAAATAAGCTTCTTGATGGAGAATATATATATATATATATATATATATATATATATATATATATATATATATTGTCACGTAGCCCCGATTTCATTAACTACATAGACGTTAGGCTAAAAAGTGCTCCAAAGTAAAACTTTAAATACTCGTCGAAAATTAGTTAGATATAAAAGAAAAATAAATAAATATAGAAATTTAATCCAATGCTATCGACTGGCGAGCGAATATGTTCCATGATCAGCCATATCCTCCTCTTCTTTTCACAAATTCTTTCCCTCCTTATCTACTCTTCCACATACGAGCCAAGGGCCCGTGTAATTTGAAGTGACCCGAAGCGAGAATGACCTCGTTCCAAAATTTCGAAGCTATCAGGCGTTTGACCATGAGTGAATTCCAGGCACCACCAGGGTCCCCTGCTGCGATTCACGTGATCAGAACACACTAAGCGTGGATTGAACTTTTGGCCATCACACAAACACTGCGTGATTTGCGCCCCATCCTCCTGCGTACCCGGTCAAGGACGAAGGGGAACCCACGTGACTGTCTTTGGGGACAGCAGAATCTAAGAAAGGATTTTCAGTTTCCCTCTGACCAGCGGCAGTTGAACGTCGCTGGGCAAAATCGCCGCGACCTCAAAACAGACTGCCCACTGAGATGAAGAAGACAGCAAAGTCTGTCGACTAGGGGTGAAAGGACTGCTATGAAACGGAATCAACCCAACGAAACGCCTGTACGAGATGCTGTGGACCATCGAACGATTGTGAAGGAAAAGAAATCCAGGAAAAGTGTCGGCCGGCCAAAATGTTGTTTTAGCATCAGAACTCTTGCTTCGGCGAATCAGAACTTTGTGTGAAAATATCAATTCGACTGAAAGATAAGTTGATTCTCTTGGTTTGATCTGTTTATATATAATATATATATATATATATATATATATATGTATTCGCTCGCACCCTCTGTTCTTTAATAAACCCTTCCTCTTTGTTAAATGCATGTTTTTTTTTCTTTCTTTATTCCTTTATATATATTTATAAATAAATGTTTTATTTTTAAATCCATCGTCTTGTGTCTGTTCTTCGTTGATTCCCTTGTGTCGCTTCCATTTCCGAGTGAAGACCGAGAAAAGATCCGACGTTTTCCTTTTTTTTAAACCCCTGGTTCATCTATATGCTACAAGTTCGTAACAATATATATATATATATATATATATATATATATATATATATATATTGAGATTAAACAGTAACATTTACTTCATTGTCTTAATAAAGAACACACACACACACACACACATGCACGCACATAAGGGATAAGTCATTGTTTTTCAACGTGATTAAAGTGTATATTTAAAGGGAGAAAGAGCATATAATAAATGCACATCGTAATAAAAAACTCTTGTGGCTTTTCTCTTTTTAATCGGCCGAAAATTAAGGTCACTTAACTGCCAGGGTAATTTCCTTTTTCCATTATTCTGTAATCTTTAGTTTTTAAAATTGTGAAACTCAGCCTCTTTCTGTGTCTAAGTAAAATGAAAAGAAGTCTAAAAAGCAATGACAAGGTATAGCAAAGGATATAGCACACCTCACAAAGAAATTAGGAATGCGCAGAAATGCACCGAAATAGAAAGATTTAATCACAGATAAAAGAGATATGTATAAATGTAAGAGAAGTAACGGGACAAAATGCATAAAAGGCAGAAACTGGTATTAGTGAAAAAAAATATTTCAGAGATGAGAAGAACGCATCAACGAAAACTTTCACAACAAAAGAGGGTGAGTGGCAATACACAAAAAATATTGAAAGCCCAGAAATATTAAAATCTGAACTGAAATCAATTAGGGACCAAAAAAATCAGCAAGAAGAGGCAGAATTCTAATAAAATTGCTACCAGCGTTAGATGGTTTCAGTATTGACAAGATTACACACATAATAGATTAAATACGCATCATTGGTTTATATAACGGTAAACCTAAGTAGATCCATATTTATATCACTACATAAGAAGCCAGGTGCAATTGAATTGCATCGGACAATCAGCCTAATGAGCCATATACCAAAACTTATCATCTTAATTCTGATGAATACAGCCCGCAAAAGAATTGGACGGGACAAAAATAATGTGATTTCGTAAAAGACACTGCAAAAAAGAATGCGATATTTACTGCCCATTCTGATATCATATCAGAAAGGGAAATAAAAATTCAGAAGGAAATATACAGTGTGTTTTGTAGCCTTTGATAAAATAAGTCACAAAGAATTGCTGAAAATAGTGGCTATATTTTAATTTTTAGCAAGGATATTAATATAATCCAGAACATGTACTGGAAGCAACTCGCCTGCGTGTGGATAGAAAATGAATTTATTAAATATCAGTCAGATATGTTTCCATGCGTGATCGAAAGATACATGATCGACTAAACAAAGCAGATTTCTTCCTGCAGTAGGTTGCAATTTATTTCTGTGTTAGACCTTTTGCCATTCGAAACGCCCTTCTGTGACGAAATCGATAAAGCACGCGAGGCTATATGATGTGGGATCATGTTGAGATCATAAACGGGGAACACCACTGAAAAATTCGTAAACTTCAGGAATCAGCACATATGCTAGAAATTCATACCCAGATGTCCTCAAGGACACATAGCACAGTGGATAAAGGCGTTGGTTAAATCCAGTGGCAAACCCAAAGAGTGTGAGTTCAATATTAATTATTGATTAATAATTAATTATTATTAATTATTGATTAATAATTAATTGATATTATTTCAGGGGGAAAATTAGCATCAAACATGGCACGTGGAACTAGAACATCGAGATAAAGTGTTCAGTTCGAAATTCCATCGTACAACGGCCGAAACGTTGTGATAAATATAGCGACAAAGATGAGGACAATAGTCCGAATAATGTAAATACTGTACATAATACCTCATCTCAGAAATATAGACAGATTATACTAGATTATATTATAATATAATGATTATAATAATATTATGATTAATGAATAATATGATGATTATAATATTATGATATTATAATATATTATAATAATTATAATATAATAGCTTATAATATATTATAATAAATTTAATATTATAATGTATTATAATTGATTTTAATATTATATAATAGATTATAATATAATGATTATAATATAATAGATTTTAATAGATTATACTAAAATATAATAGATTATAATAGATTATAATATAATATTATAATATATTATAATAATTATAATATAATAGCTTATAATATATTATAATAAATTTAATATATTAAATTTAATGTATTATAATTGATTTTAATATTATGTAATAGATTATAATATAATGATTATAATATAATAGATTTTAATAGATTATAATAAAATATAATAGATTATAATAGATTATCATATAATATTATAATATATTATAATATAATGATTATAATAATGTAATGATTAATGTATAATACAATAATATAATGAAATATATTACAATTTTTTTCCTATGGACTCGAGAAAAAAAAACGACTAATATTTGTCTTAGATCTAACCCATAACTAGTTGATATGTTATGAAATCCAAACTAAACCAGTAAACGGATTTGTTTTCTTATCATGAGGATATCTGTTTGTATATCTTTTCAATTTCAAAAAATATAGTTCAGTTCTTTGGGTTGAGAAATTCTAGGTTTTCTCTCAGTTATCGAGATTAAGAAGTTTATTTCTATCTATTCCATTCTACCCACCAATATTATTTGGGGTAAATGAATCTATCTATGTATCTCTTCATCGTTTCATGAGTTATTTTTTAATCCTTTTGTTCTTATATGTCAATTTCTATCATAATCCGGAAAAGACCAATCGCGGCACATATATAAGGTTTTAATCTCACTTCAGCTTTCCAGCATTGTCTGTATAATAGACAAATTAAGAAAACATACGAAATTAGAAAGATATGAATTAACTGAATTGTTTTTTTGTTTTCTTGTCAAATTCTCAGCTTATTTTTAGAGTATTTTTATATTTTTATGCGGGAGAAGAGTTTGTAGATGATTTCGTATATGTTTCAAGGGAAACTTCTCCGAACTTATTTACACGAATTGGCCTATAGAAACCTAACTCAATTCAATAGAAAGATTGAGTGAAATAATTGGAGATGGGCGGCTTATGAAACTTTTTATCAACACCTGTCATTATGTAAAATAAGAAAATATTTTCAGATAGTAAAAATATTTGGCATATAGTAATTATTTAAAGATACAAATCGTATTAATTAATCCATAGGTGGGGACAAAAGATTTCTGTTCATACATTTCCCAAGAGTATTTTCGTTAATATAACGAACCCGATTGTTGTTGTTGCAACTTCAATTTCAAATTTCAAGCCCTTATCCATAACACCATCTGCACATCCAAGCTTACAGTATCTGGTATTCGCAAGCGGTCACCCAACTAGGTAATGACATTGCATAACTTCGGTGATCATGCGAGGACCGGTGTTTCAAAATGATATGGCCTTAAGCGAAAAGATTTGTAATACATATCAGGATGTGTTATCGTTAAAATAATCTGAACCACGTAAGATATGCAGATGATTTTATGTTGATTACGAACTCAAAAGTAGAAATTCAAATCTTCCTAGAAAATTTAGCAAAAGAAAGCGAGACTTAATGACTATAAACTGTTAAAAGAAAGTAAAAGAAAGAATCCCTGGCCGTTAACAAGTGGGATAGCCCAAGCTCTGAGCTACAAATTGAAAGCGACTGTAACATGTGGATACATAAGTTTATCTATTTGAGTCCTGTAGTAACAGGCGAAGAAAAAATGTGGTACAGAATGCACACTAATAGCTGAATGTGTCTTCTAAAAACTAAACAGACTATAAATAGATAAGAACATTTGGTTAGGAAAAAAGAAGCGCCATGTCACGTCTATAATTCTGCATGTAAATCAATGCTGTACAATTTCCTTGCGCATGAAGCAGGAGCCCGATTCGTCTCAAATGTGCTTCTAGAGAGAACAGGTGGGCCATGAGCAGGTTTTAATGAATGACTCAATAAAAATCAGCAGATGAGGTCGGAATTTTCTGTGACAGATACAAGTTTTCTTGATCCAGTCTTTCTTATCGAATCTTCAATTAAATGTTATACTGAACGGTCACTCTTCTAGACTCTCTTCGAACGCCTGTGTCCACCAGGGTTTTGTCCTCGGTTGTACTTTGATTTTCATTTTCCTTAACGGCCAGCCCGATGGCATCAGCTTTCTACTTGCTATCTACGCTGATGACTCAACAATTTACTCCTGTCTCGATATTAAGTCTGACTAATTCGTTAATGTCAAATTGCCAACAGTCTGTTGTTAATTGGGGCAAACAATCTCCTGTTAATTTTAACACCTCGAAAACCTCTCTCTATCAATCATCTCAGGGAACCAATCCTGCCTTCCATTAGCATGGCTGACACTAACCTTCAGGAGAGTGAATCGTTGCTTTTTTTCTGGCTTACATTATTGGCTGACATGAAGTTGAATGACTACATTGTATACGCTGCTAAGAAAGTTCACTGTATCGTGCGAGGCAGTTTTTTTTTCTCTCCAGAATCTGTTTAGCACATCTACAAGTCCATGTTTTGAATAAATTTGCTACATACTTGTGCTCTTGCTTTATATTTAGAGATTCTTGACAAAATCCAAAGAAGAATCTGCAATATTATTGGAAGTGAACTGGTCTGTCGTTCCCTGTCTCTTTCCCACAGCCGTAAACCGTAAAATTGCTTTCTAGTGCGTTCTTTATAAATACTATACTTTATGGATTTAAGCACAGTACTAGTCTGGTAAAAAGGTCTCATCAATTTACAGTTCAGTTGGTAAATAGACGTAACTGTAAATTCTATGCTAATAGTTTCCTTTCTCATACTTCACGCTTGTGGAACTCTCTTGTGGCTCCATACTTTCTTGTAAACTTCAATCTTCAAAAATGTTTAATGCAATGTCAATCGCTATCTATTGTCGCCATGTTACTCTTCTATGATTCCCGCTTCCTAGCAATGTTTCTGTTTTCTAATACTGCCACATCCAGTAACCCGTTGTGCCTTACTTGCTTAGGGTGGACTCGATCAAAAACATTTATGAAGAAATAGTTTGAAAGATGTAACAAACACAAGGCATATTGAAAACAGCAGAATCAAAGGGAAACAGTGAGTAATATGCGCCAGAGAGAGTTTCGATCGCCTACGTCTTGATGGTAGATAAAAAAATAAAATAAAAGGTTGTTTTTTTTTTTTTATTTAGAAAAATAAGAGAAGGAGTCTGATTCTGTTTTTTTTCCCATTTTCCTCAATGAAAATTTGCGTTTTGAAATTATTAATGAATTTTTATGTTTATATATATTTATTTTTGGTGTTATTATCTTCCCTCTTTTTTTTTCTCTACTTTTTGATAAGTTGTCTCTTCGGCTATAAAAGAACGATTCCTCTTTTGTTTTAATATTTTCCAAGCATCGGCCCAATATCATGATTATTTTCTCTACGTTAGCCAGAACTGCAATTCTACATTGAGAGGAACCTGGTCATTTAAATGTGATATGTTTAGACAATAATGCAGTTGTAACGTTTATCCCTCTATTATTTATCTTTTTACGTTTACTACACGAAGAATTTATCTTCATTTGCATCATACAAATCCGTTCATTGATAGAACTGTTTGTTTTCCGGGAAGCATATCAGCTTTTGCTCCTCTCAAAACACTTTCGAAAATTCGTCAATTCATAAGGTTTAATGTTGTGATTCTCCCAAAGTGTTCTACGTTTTATGTTCTTGATTCCATGTATTATTTTGGCAACTTCACAAAAAAATCATCGATCTCTGCTTGCATTTACTGCATTATTACTTTGAGTTTAAATTTCAATTAATATACGTTTCAATAATTCAGGACTTCGTGACGGTTTTCCCATGGTTAAATATTAGGAACCTTCTTCTCTTTGCAGTGTCTTTTCAGGATGCTGACAATCATGTCTCTCTACAATTTACTGTCGTTTGTAGCACTTAATAATTTTTTTTTTACCGCTCCTAAACCCTGGTCACTTACAAAAGCTTGCTAGGTAGGTTATGTCTTGTTTTCCACTCTCCCTTTTCCTTCAATCTGACCTGTAGGTATCAAATATTCCAAGTTCTGTTCTTTCGTTATGTACCCTAGAAATTTCAACTATCTTTTCGTGGTTTCAATCAATGTCATATTTGTTTATATTTTTCCCTAAAACTTGGTCATTTCTCACTAGTTCGTCCCTTGGTGTTCTCAGCATCCCCCTGTAGAACTACATATCTGTTGCTTCAAGTCTCTTCTTCATATCCAAGGAGTTTTTTTTCCAGGAAACGTAGGTTTTCATCAGAAAGAGACAGTTAAAATTTCAAGGATTAATAATAAGGAATGAGGGCTTGGAAGATTTTACCCTCACTGGGCATATGGAAGTCAAGAGGGTCAGAAAGCAGTGGATAACATACCATACCATGATTTTATAAAAGATTTGGCAGAGCATTTATTACACGACTTAATAAAAAAACAAAATCATTAAGAGCTAGAACGGAGGGGACATTTTAGAGAACCATGATCGCCCACCACCTGAAGGGACACGGTACATCGAAGAAAAGAAAGATGCACATAACTATATAGACGTCTATAATTCTCAAACGTTTCCCATATATATATATATATATATATACATACATACATATATATATATATATATATATATATATATATATATATATATATATATATTGATGTGATTGCCAAAGTTGGGCCCACAGAAGTAAAACACGGGACACGGATTAGAATTAAGAAAGATATATTAACAACGGGTTACAGAGATAGTGTAAGCAGAGCTTACTATAAGTTAGTGTCCAACACTGGTAGTCGTACTAGTCCCTCACTGTCTCTCTGTGGCACTCTCTGTCCCTCTCTATCACTCTCTCATAGAATGCTATGTCTCCTACTTAATATAGGCCTGGAAGACTCTATTGTGTAGGCAGTTTCCGGTCTCACAATATATATATATATATATATATATATATATATATATATATATATATATATATATATATATATATTACACAGACCCCACCATACGTATATACGTGCGTGCGAGGAAATATTATTCAGCGGAAGAATAGAAAAATGGTTTGATTGTTAACATGGCTATTTTCAAGAGAGAAATGGATACACATCCCATTATTGAAATTCAACTATCAAATGCGCATGTATTTAGACAACAGCACACATGTACATACATATGTACAAATTCCATACTGTCCACATATGTTTATGTTTGTGTGAGCCCTGCTGCCGGGCGAGCGCGTGTGTATGAGTATCTGCGTACCTCAATGGGTGTACGGGCATGGATCTATATTTGCGTTAGCATGAGTAACAACACGACGACGATTCCTCACCCAATTCCATAATAACAGCAATACACGCAACCTACATAAATCCAAAATTTACAAAAAAATAATCATTTTGTCTGATGATTGCAAAAGCGTGAAACCCAGTGTCACAAACTCACATCAATCTAACAAAATATGTTAGCTCTACCTCTGATATTGAGAGCTTTCTTATTCTAATAAGTACCGCGCATATAATATATAAATAATAATATATATAAAATACGACACATATATATATATATATATATATATATATATATATATATATATATATTTCTATCAATTTATCTGAGTCTCTTTATAACGATACATGTATTTATCTCTTGCTACTTTTAGTATTTGATATATATTGCAAGACCCTTCCTGATTCATTAATTAATACACTAGTCAAGAAGATAATACTTGAAACCAAAAGCTAGATTTGAATTGAATAAAAGACCAACGCGTGCATAGTAATGGAAATGATAATACTTCCTTATAAGTAATATTCGACATTCATTACCCAGCATCTACGGGTTGAAATTCATAAAATATTTGTATTCAAACAAGTTTTCAGGAAAATGGGTTTCTTATGTCCAGTAGCTATTATCGATCGCTCCAGTACTGATGGTGCTTTCTTTCCTAAACTCTTCTTTAGAGGCTTGTGGAAGTTCATCATTTTACCTCATTATTTTCTCTTCGATTTGCGTGTGATATCCATTTTAACAGTTTCTGTTTCTTCAAGTAATGTGGCTTCAGATGTCTGCTACAATTCTTTGGGATCCTTTAACACTAGTTCACAGGTTTGTATGAAGGTTCGTCTTCGCTAAGACATACAGTCGGTTGTATGCAGCTATATATACGATTTCCAAAGTAACTTGGATATAGATATTTTCTAAGCGAAGATTAGATGTGGCACAAGTCCGAAAGTATGGGGTATCCAGGGAATATCTAGCTAACCTTCCAGATAGTCAATTAATCTGATGATCTTTGAGTGTTGTAACACTATGGCGTTCCATTAACATTTTTATTCATATATAATTTTTAAACAATATACTACATTTAACAATGGCTGTGATTTATTAATTAAATATATTACGTATTATCTAGAAAATCTTCGTATCCCAGTTGACGATAGGTGTCATGAGATGAAATATTTAATTCTGTCTGGGAAGTAAAGTGATTATATCCCTCAAATGGTTTCACAATCAAGACAATGCGACGTTGAAACATTTCTTGTCTTCTCCGAAGGTTGCTAACAATATATTGAATATAAACTATTAACATTATTTGATAAAAATCATTAGATTTAGTATTATAATGAGAGAAACAAAACTATTTTGCTTCTATCACATAAGAATTGATAACAGCACATTCTTAGGTTTTTTTTCCCTATTCAGAGATAATAGTCATTTTTAGTGCCATTAATAATCACAATTATCTGTATAATAACGTTTCTATACAGGCTTTGTTGACTTAAAAACTAATCTTTAACCTTGAAATTATTTTAGAATTTTTACGGGATATGCTGAGTAAAGGTAAACAGATACGAATTTTGTTTCAGACCTGAAGGTTTAATGTAAATGTCGCTTACAGAAAGAATTACTTGAGTCCACTAAAGAATGCAGAAAGTTGAACCCTATTTCTTTCACTTTTCTTACAGAATGAACTTGGGAGAATTTCAGAGGGAATTTCCTCCTTTGTTGAGAAGGATTATTGGTAATGTGAAAAAGTCGATTATTAGAATTAATCGCCCCAAAATGGATGTTGGTTTTAATTATATTTTTTTGAAGAACATTTGATGCCTATATATATATATATATATATATATATATATATATATTAGTGCGGAATTTAATCTGGCTCCTGTGGAGAAATTTTGCTTTGGGCATCATCACAATAACTGGGGGGGGGGGGCAGATACGATAGGCGTGAATAAACAGCAGAAGAACTCAAAACTGCTCGCTGCATTCAAGAATTGAATTAATGTTTAAGCTTACCTTCTAAAAGTTCAACGATAATTCTTCTACTGCCACTTAATTTAAAGACGATTTGATGCACGAAAATCCTTATATTCCGTACAGACACTTATTTTTATTTCGTATATGACAGACCAGAGAAGAATTTATGAGATAAAATTAATATAGTGTAAAGATGAGAAAATAAAAATTAGAATTAGTTATGCATTCAACATTTGAAGAGTTAGAGAAACATAATAGCTAATTAAGTAAAACCTATATTATGGAATCTATATGAATAATTGCGAAATCGGTGCAAAATTATCCTCCGAATACTGGCGTTAAAATGTCCCAACTATACTCTATAGTAATTTGTTATTTAGTAGATCTACCCCCACCCCACCAAGTCCCGTTGTGACACAAAGTTGTTTTAATGTGGGGAATTGGGCTGGACTCGGTGCGAGAACCGATCCCTATCACTGGTGCAATGAGACGGTGCGTCTTTGGGGAGATCTATCCCAGGGATGGACACCTCTCTGTATAATTATACACAGTTGCGAATCTGTCATTCCATAGAGCGACCGCAAGCGTCGGTTACACTGGCCTCAGTGCGAGCACCGATCCCTCTCTCTGCCGCTGCAGTAGGTGCATTATTGTTTACTTGAAATTTTATTCATCCACTTTTAATTTCCATTTCAATTTATTGGCTTCCTTTATTAATTAATAAATCTTATTAATTATCTTCTTCTTCTTCTTACTATTATTATTATTATTATTATTATTATTATTATTATTATTATTATTACTATTATTATTATTATCGAATACACGATAAAACCCTTCTGGAAGTGAAATTTTAAAAAAATGCTCACGACCTTGAAATTTTAAGTAATTTTTCAAAATCCAGTTGGTGTCCCCGAACGTTTGGCTTATAGCGGATCTATCTATCTATCTATCTATCTATATATATATATATATATATATATATATATATATATATATATATATATATATATATACACATACATACATACATACATACATACATACACACACACACACACACACATATATATATATATATATATATATATATATAAAGAGAGAGAGAGAAAGAGAATGAGGTAGATAGAAAGGCTAATATGGGATATGAGGCCCGTCCAAAGGCCACATCATCAAATGAAATATCGGAAAATATTTTTTCAAATGCAAATTCTAAAAGAGAATGTCTCAAGACTCGAAGCTGAAATCGCAATAATTCTATTTCGCGTCGAATTTTTCTATTGTTTTAGAACGATTTTAAAAAACATTAGCCTCAACTTCCTTAGGAAATGCCTATACTTGCGTTCATTAAACTGAATCCGTACCCTGACATTGGGATATTTACTAAATTTGCTCAGAAGTCGCATATCCTTTTCGAAAGATCCCCGAACAGCAATCAGTATATTCATCATACACACCAAAACCATAAAACAGTACTCACTCGTACATATACACTCGCACGTAAATATATCGATCTAGTTAGGATATGCATCCCTCTATGCTCTTAATATTTTTTTTTCTTTGGTAATATTGATTACTTTTATTTGCCTAAAACTTTAGCATACCTGGAAATCCACCCTCCCTATCTCTTCCCCGTTTTTCCTTGATCGTTTGATTTTATGTCATGCGCTGTTACTTTCACCTGAGTCATAGAATAAAAAGTTGTCGTTTGCTATACAGTTCTTTGTAGTAAGGGAAAAAGATAGTAAAAATAAAATCATATTTGCATGAAGGATTTGTAGTTTTGCTTCGTCAATCCGGAAAGAATTCATTATTTTCCTCTTCTATCTTCATTTTATAGCAGACAATAACAATCATTGTATTAAAAATATCCAGTTGTGTTGCCATATCTTTAGATGCGTCCCAATTTTCTTTATTTAGGGCGATCATGACACTCTGCACATTTATTGTCTTAATTATCAGGTCATTTTTAAAATATAGTGGGGAGATTTCATTTTACTTTCCTCATTTTTTTTTTATTTCTATACAACTTCCATTCACGCTGTCAGCGTTCATGAGTGTCCAGACATTTTATTTTCTATATTATCCACTCATTTTTGGTAAACATAATGGAATGCCTTCCTGTTACATTCTCAGCGTTTTAAAATTAAGAGTTTCCTTTCTCTTAGATTTGTTGCTACCAATGCTAGTCTACCCTGTTATTTAATCCATAGCTCGAAGTGGAAAGACATAGATTCGCGCTTTCCTCAAGAGTATCAATACGAAAAGGAATTTAACACAGAAGCCCTGGATTTGAACACAGATCGCCGATTTTTCTTTCTGCACTAATTGTTATCACACTATCCTCACATCCTTTATTTATTATAGCTTAACAAAAAATATCTTCCTTGTTTTAAATTTCATTGACATGCCATTTTGAAATTTATTTGAAACTGCTTATTATTTAATTAAATCTATAGTTAATTCGCTAAGAATAGAGGCTAGATTCAAATCTTTAATAAAAACGCAGCTTTAAAATATTCAGTTGATATTCTGCGATTTTAATCGAAGACTGAACCTGACAAATCAAGCAAGAATGTTAATCCGCAGTACCAATAACAAAAGGAGACTTTATTAAGGTATTTATTTTAATGTTTACTGTTTATTTTTAAATCCGGCCCAATTCTCTTTATTTACGGCGATCATATCACTCTGCATATTTATTATCTTAATTATCAAGTCATTTTTTTTTTAAAGATAGTGGGAAGCTTTCATTTTACTTTGTTTTTTTTTATTTCTATACAACTCCGATTCACGCTCTCAGCGATCATGAATGTCCACACATTTTATTTTCTTTATTATCCAGTCGTTTTTGAAAAAATATAATGGAATTTATTAACGTATTTATTTAAATCGTTTCAACACAAACAAGGTGAAAAAGACACAAGGTGATAAAGACACAAGGTGAAAAAGACACAATGTGATAAAGACACAAGGTGAAAAAGACACAAGGTGAAAAAGACACAAGGTGAAAAAGACACAAGGTGATAAAGACACAAGGTGAAAAAGACACAAGGTGATAAAGACACAAGGTGTAAAGACACAAGGTGATAAATACACAAGGTGAAAAAGACACAAGGTGAAAAAGACACAAGGTGAAAAAGACACAAGGTGATAAAGACACAAGGTGAAAAAGACACAAGGTGATAAAGACACAAGGTGAAAAAGACACAAGGTGAAAAAGACACAAGGTGTTAGTAACAGTGAAAGAAATTGAGAAAAAGTTGATACGTCAAAAATTTTACAAAAAGTAACAAGATTCAAGATGACGATTGAGGTTGCATGCAAATTTCTGATGATCGTTGTTCAGAAGAAACTAGAAGACGAAAGGAGATACACAGATGAGAAATGCAAGAGAAGAAAATATTAGAAAAGAACTAACTGTTAATTCAAGGTAATAAGAGAAAAGGAGATCATATATATATATTTATTGAAAAAGCACATTGAAATTACATTATACTTACAAATGGGCGAGATAAATTCAAGTGTGAAAAAATTGTGTAGAATGACGCAGTGAGCCAACTAAATTAGCAGAAGTCTTAGCAAATAACTTTATATAATATATCTATTTTCTATTAGAGGGAATGCTAAATAAGATGTTTCGTTAGATTCGTTCTGATTGGTCCATAAATCTAAGAAATGTGTTTTTTTTTTCGACTTTTGTTCTTTTTTCAACTGTCGTCTGTGTTCTTTCAAAACCGAATTAGAAGCATTTATTTCGAACTAAAATTTTCTCATTGGCTCTTAAATAATAAATTGTTTACTAGATCTGAATTAGGACTCTTTTCATCTTTCCAAATGTTCATAATATGCTAAGCGGAAGACAATCTTGCGCGATCCGGAACACTTGCAGTTACATGAGATTGTGATTTCTCACATGCTAATATTTCAAATACTGAGTTAATTAACTATTGTTCAAGTGTTTATATTTGGGGCTATTTTTTTTCCTTAAATATCTTCTTTCTGATTTCATGAAGGCGGAAATGCTGAACTTGACAGTATATGTACAAAAAATCTTTACTATGTGTTATGGTCCGGGTTCCTTGTAGCAACGGTGATAGTCCAAGATAGAACCAATAAAGAACTCGAACACAGATATTTTACAAACAGGAATATATATAGAGAGGTAAAACGTGTTAGAACGAACAATCTGGTTTAGTAGTAATTGGCTGAACAAGACTCTGTTTCGGGCTGCCTCTGACTCGTTTGCTCTGACTGACTGACAGACTTCTGATGGAACTCATTTCAGATGGAAACTCTAGATTCAGACGGTACTATCAGACCGTTAATAAAAAATTTGTCCATTATGTTATTATGGGTAAGGTCCCATTGTGACGTCGTCCCCTGATCGCAGCGCCAACCGTGACGTTCTATCCTAGTCTACCACGGCACCAACTGTGACGTCCCTAAACAGAACCAATTGTGACGTCCTCGCCGCGGCGCCAGCCTTTCGCTCCTCAATGCTCCGTTCGGGTGTCGCGGCTCCAAATGTGACGTTCTAACCTTTTGGTGATTCAGGTGGGAATCTGGTTAGATTTGATATCAGCCTCGTCGTTCCCAACTCGCTTCCAACGCCTGGTTACCAAGGTAACTGCACTGATCCCCCAGTCCGCCTACCCACGTTGTGAATTGATCTTAGGCAGACGAGATCAAACAGTGGTTGGGGCCGTACTGCAAACCGAGTTCAACGGGGGTGATACCACACAAATATGCATAAAAGACAATAAAATGAAAACTCAAAAGTTCAAAGTATCAAAGAAAAAGGTAACAAACTTTATGTCTAGTTGTTCGATACATAGGACTGCATCTATCTCCCGACCCGTTCTATGGATTGTGACACGTCGTTTTCCGCTAGGCAAGTTTTAACACTTCAAGTTGTCTGCTCTCTAAGAAATTGGTGTTTCGGTGGGTCTTTGGACGAAAGTCAAAAGAAAAACTTATTTCGGTGATCTGGATCTAAGTCGCTCTTCAAAATAATTGTTCTTGTTCAAGAGAGGTCCGGAATGTGCGTGAATCTTGGTCAGCTATCTGCGAGGCTTGCTTCAACTGAAGACTGACTCTGGGAACTGCTGGGACTCAACTCAACTCTGCTCGTTGTGGCTTCGTTTATATGGGCGCTGAGCAAAACCGGGGTGAGTTTGTAGGCGCCGGGGGTTTCCTCGATAATTCTAAATACATATCCACCTCTCTGGTTAGTAATTTCCACCTTTTTTCCATTTTGGGGAACCTTTCCTCACTCCCACCTTCTCATCATACTTCAGAGGGGCGTGAACTTCCCTCCCCACATCTTCGTAGCAACCTCTCTTACTCATCCTCCAGATGGTCTGCAACAGCCTCCCTCGTGCGTCACGTGATCACCACTCGACCAATGATGTCTTAGTTGGGCGTGGACGAACCCGCGGCTTTGTTTCAGGAAGAGAAAAAAATATCTTGCTTAACTAAAAAGGAATTATCTCTTCTCTTTCCCTTTTCTTCCTCTTAATCGACGTTATCATTTCTCTGGCCGCGAACGGGACAATATGACAATGGCGGTCATAACTCTTGTTCTACACGTGGTTTACGTCAGGTATTTTATCGCTAATTATCAGAATGGGTGGTCTTCTTGACACGGTCTCGAAAAGAAACATCTCCAAAGTTTCAGTCAGTCTGTCGCCTCGAAGAAAGAAAAAAAGACACTTCTAGGTTCCCATTCATTTTCCTTCGGTACATATTTCTGATAACATAATTTTATTATCGCAGGCCAAGGATGTTCCGTCGAAGGAAAATCGGTCAACGGACACTAGTAGGTGGTCCTTAATTTTTCATATCTGTCCAAAGTGCCTTTAGTTACCTGTTTTTCGTCACTTATCGAAATAACATTTTCATTTGAATTTTTTTTTCTTTGGCCAGCCGGTCTGTAGTTGATAATAAGATGTCTTCTCGTACCAATAGTTTGTTTTCATATCCTTAGATAACACAGCCGATGCCAAAACATATCTGATTCTTTCTTTCTTTCCCTCTCTTTCCACTCAGAATTTCCCTGTCATTGTAATGACACTCTTTCGCCATTTGTTACTTATCAAAATATCATTTTATCCATTGTCTCTTAGCCGTGTGTGTGTTCTTGCTTATCACTCACGATTCGGTCCTTAGCCTCTCCTCTTTCCTCTTTTCTTTCTTTTCCCTTTCTGCCTCGTTAAATGGTGCCACACCATAACGCTATGCAAATGTGTTTTTAATAGTTAAAGGAAATTTAAACCAAAAGGGTGTGGTTCGTCTCGCAAATTCTTTATTTTCGAACATCTTTTTTACATTAAGATTCACCCTGTAGAAGGCATCGAGTAAGGATGTTACGCTAGGAGGCTGTTTATACGGAAAGGACAGGAAAGTATCAGTTAGCCCTCGATTCAAAAGGTTAAGATTCTAGTGATCAGAGAAACATCGGCTGGGGAGTCGATCACGCAAAGCAGCTGCTATTCAAGCGGATCTTACTTCTTCCCGATAAAATACCGAGGGAATATGGGTGGTTTACTACAACGTAAGTTGGATGGGGAGTCTTTTCCGTGAAGGTTAGGTCTGGCGGAACACATGAATATAGTTCGTACGAGCAGATTCTGTGAAAGTAGTGATAGCTCATCGAGAAGCTTGCCACACACCGCCTGTGAGTGAGTTTGGAGGGTGGAAAATAATTCCTCACCCACAAGATGTCGGAGATGTTTTTGGACTATATCGAGATCGGAAAGTCCGGTCTATGTAGCTCCCACCCAAATATGTTAACAGTACAACATTTTTGGCCTGATCAAGCTCTTGTGAAGGTAAAGGATACTACGTGTAGTCAGGTACTTACTGGAGCGGTACAGGGAGAAGACCTGCATCTTTAGCGATGGCACGTATGTACGAGTTCCACTTAAGGTTAGGTGGGAGATTATGTCCAAAGATTCTCCGAGTAGATATCCGTTTATCCTGACTGGCAGTAGTTCGGTATCCGATCGACGATGGCGGAATGTAACTAGTTTGGCTTTTGAGGCCTTGAATGTATCCACTCAGTTTTCCCCGCTGTGCACTTCGTGTTACAGCGGAAGAGAGATCAGCTGCCAATCTTTGGTCCTGAAGGTTTTTAGAGGTGTACTATTATATAGTCATATCATCGGCATAGATGGTTACAAATAATCTGAGAATATTTTTAGGCTGGTCATTTATGTAAAGAAGGATGTAATTAGGTAGGGAAATGGTTCCTATTATGCTAATATTTAATTTGTAGAAATGTGAAACATCCACTTCTGAGTATTAAAATCGCTTTATTACATATATTTTTGTAGTAAAATTATTATCTAAGTTTTTATGTGTGTTTGTGTATATATATATATATATATATATATATATATATATATATATATATATATATATATTCAACTCGGCTGGAATCATCACACAAGCCACAGTGGTATAACGTTACTAAAAAGCGGGGGTTACTAGCAGGTGTTCTGTAAAACAGAATTCATTCCCCAAAATCTGAAAAATAAAAGACATATAAATTTCTTGATGGTGGCCATCAGTATCTAAGCCACTATTGCCAATGACTTGTATAATCGCTAACTTTTCTGTGGATCTCTTTCTGAATTTCTAATATGAAGAATTTCTGCTATTAACACCCAGAATATTGTATGTATATTTCGACCGTTGTACCATCCGACCATCACCAAATTATTGATCAACGTATACTTCCGAGAGTTTCAAAATAAAAGCATTATTTAATCGAAGGAAGTAACAGACAGGTTAGATCTAGCCCTCCATGTTCTTCACACAGAACTGTCCCACTGGAAACAGTAAATTAAAAAGTAGTAATAATTAGTTTGATCAGTGACGGAACTCAGAAGAAACCTGTGCAGTGCTCAATAAGAAAAACATTAGTTATCCAGAGATATGGGTAGCTAATCAGGTTAAATAAAGGGTTCAATTAGATATTTCTTGTAGGTTACCCTGATAGACAATCACCTCATGTAGGCCGGATGGTACAACGGCCAAAACGTCATGCCAATAGCAAGAAAATCAGGACCGTAGTCGGTATGTAAAATAAAAATAACTCCTCCACCCAGAAAATTATGATGATGTTAAAATTCTCGTCCTTACTCGACACTGTCTTGAGAATTTTGGAATTATTCGCAGTATAAAAAAGGCAATAAATCTAAAGATTTTGCAAGCAAACGCTGGAATATATTGGAAAGCCTCAGTAAATCATTAACATAATTCGTACTGAAAATTAACTACAGATTAAATAATGGGTCTCTTTCAGAAGTCCATGAAGTTTACCTGACAATCCGCTGATTAACCTTAGAAGGTTTAATGCCGAAATATCGTGATAAAAACACTAGAAAAGATGAAGACAATAATCGACATTTAAATGATGTAAATAGTAATTTCTGTGGATGGAACAATAACAACGAAAGCTTAATGCCTTTACATACGGTGGAGTAATGGATAGAGGATCCCACTGAGGAATCGTAGAGCCGAGTTCGAATTTCAATCGAACTCATTACATTCATTTTTTTAACTGATACCCTTTGGAAAGGTATGGGAAAGCAGCCCAGACCGAGTTATATAGCCTTGGATGGTCTACCGCAGAAAAAAATGATAGCCTACTCCAGGAAAAAAAACTGCCTCGTCAGTCATGTATCGAAAGGTCAATTGATGATACGATTCTATGATGTTGTATCACGTAAGAGACCAAAATAGAAACAGAAACTTATGTCAAGTTTCAGTGTGTTGTGAATAGTTTAAAATATGAGCCGAAATTTAGATCGAGGAACAGTTTTAAAAATATCCAAATGTTAGAAAATTTTTGTCTTTATTTTCACCCGCAATTAAAGCAAACGTCCGAAGTTTAGAACGTCTCATGATCAAATATAATAGACATTTATTGTCTACTATATTTATTAATATATGTTTAATTAATGATCTGCTGCCCCGATACACTATATATATCATTACCTAAATGGGTGTCTGCTTGGGAATATTTGTAAGCTTAGATGTGCGGGTGGTGTAATCGATAATGGCTTAGAATTGTTAATCGAACTGAGTTCCAATTCTAGTAGGGTTCGTTATATTCACATTTGCGCAGATACCGTTGAGAAAGAAATCAATCGACCTCTTCACCATCCAGGTATATGTGAATTAGTAAGACTTGTATAAATAAACCATTACTATCTTCAAAATGTTTTAATGGCGTGAAATATTTTATGGCCTTATGCCCGAATGGTTGATAATCCGTAAAAGATGAAACAATCAATCAATGAATTAACCAGTAAAAAAAGATAACATTAGCGCATAATTTCCATCATGTAATTCCCAAGATAGCATTTGTCTTATTTTTGCGCATTATATCACAGATGACAATGTGAATTGCACACTATCAGAGCAGCAAATGTATATACAACAGTCGTTTCGTATGGACTGTCCATACGCTTAGTAAATTTTGTTATTGGATACAGGATGCTCTCAATGTTCGATATTATATATTCATATATCAGTCAATTGATAATACCCACTGATGAGTGGCTGGACTAATTCCCTCTGGAGTCGGGAGCCTAAATGAAACTTATATCAATTTACTTGTATATATATATATATATATATATATATATATATATATATATATATATATATATATATATATATATATATATACATATATATATATACATATATATATATATGATTACATATATATATACATATATATATACATATATATATATACATATATATATATATATATACATATATATATATATACATATATATACATATATATATATACATATATATATACATATATATATATACATATATATACATCTATATATATATATATATATATATATATATATATATATACATATATATATATATATATATATATATATATATATATATATATATATATATATATATATATATATATATATATGATGAAAATGATGATGATGGATGGATAAACTCTACCGGCGTTTTTCAGTTCAGTTTTTAATCCTGTACCTGAAGCCGTCACCTTAAGTCTCTCAGCAGCGGACTTTTTGCTCAGGTGGAATAGCAAAGAAGGAAGACAGAACTGAACATCAGACTATTCACACAAAAGATTTGTTTAGAGTGGTGATGGCTTGTGTAGAACACGCCCCACTTATTGGGAGTGCTGGTACCAAGGAGTTGGTTCATATATTTGCCACGAACACAATGAACAACACCCCTTCAGTTTTTATATATTATCTCGGTGTTGTACCTTGTCGGTACTACCAATGCACAGATGAGTGCATCCCCTCTCGATAGTAAATTCACGTAATTTAGCCGACCTGCCGAAGTGATTTACAGGTTTTGGCGCGTGGACATTTAGGGGATGGGTGAAGACCAGTGTAGCCCGTCCATCTTATTAATAAAAGCAGCCGAGTAACAAAGATACTACTTTTACCCACTGCCACAGTTGTATGTTCTCTCTCTCTCTCTCTCTCTCTCTCTCTCTATATATATATATATATATATATATATATATATATATATATATATATATTAATATATATATATATATATATATATATATATATATATATATATATTGAAATATAGGCATATATAAATGAATTGACGATAAAATATAAATGGCTAACATATCATTTATCTGAATAAATAGCAGTCAGACAATACATTAAAAAGCATCATAAAACCATAATAATATTAGAAGTCTTCTGTATAAAATAATTCAATAATACAATTGCTTCACAAATGAATTTATTAATCTTCGTTACTGCAAACTCTATAAATAAAAATAACTATTTTCTAAGAAACGTTTTTTTTTTTTTTTGTTTTTTTGAATGCGTCAAAAAATATAACTCATTGCTCGTTGTCATTGCATGTTGATCATACACATCGTTGACATCATTTACTGGACTAGATTTTGCTTTCGAAAAAAGAACATTTAATATATTGCGAAACTTAAAATACATCTGATTTTATTTCTTCCTCTTTCCTCTCTGACGATGACGCATATAGTTCGAAAGCTTGAATCTAATTCACAATATGACTATTTTCCACATCTGCAACATTCATATTTACGATAAAGTTATTTGCATATATAAAAACGCATTTACATGTCGAATATTCATATGATGTTTATTTTTTTAATAAGATTTGTTTGCAAGAATATCTGCTGACAAAATTTATTAAATTGAATATATTAATATTCTCAGATGTAAAAAAAAAAAAAATACTCTAAATTATCTCCGAAGACACTGGACAACAATTCTTTTCTGCTATCCTCATATATGATGCTATGGTAGACTAGATCAAGTAAATCAGTTCGAATATTTAATCAGAATTGGCATAGAAAGATTAACATCTCAGAGATACGCATATCAAATGCATATTCTAGATCATATCTATGTGCCGTCTCCCTTTGATGTGTGGGAGATCATGACTGTCCACAATTTCTTATCCTTTGGAACACTAAAGATTAGTTGTTTCCTTACTTTCTTAATTTTAACTTCTATTCACGTGTACTTGTTAGATTTACTCGATGTTTTCCCTTGTGTCACGGCCCCAATATATCTCCTGTATGTGTCAAAATTTCCAAGCCTTATTTTTCTCATGCTGTGTCCTAGAAATGCCAACTTTCTTTCTGATCCTAATCACAAGTCTCTTTTCTGTGTCCAGTTTCAAATTATTCTTCTTTATAAACATCTCAGTATCATCAAATTTCCTCTTCATCCAATTTTCACCACCATATCGGAGGACGGATATAACATAACATTCGAGCGCTGTTATCATTGTTTGCAATGAAATATTCCTGTTTCTTGATGTCTTGCTTAATTTCGGGAAGGCAGTCTGCCTTCGGATTTCTGTTTTAACACTTGCGTATTAGTGAAATGTTTGTACTTGTTTTATGCTGGCATTTACAGTTTACATCTTGTACTCTTCTTCGTGCTAATGGTCATAAATTGTCTTCTTAGATATAATAGCTATTCCTTTTTTCTTGCTTTCATTTACTATATTGTCTAGAAGTAATTGTAGTTTTGTTTTTTCTCTGTCGGTCATCAATACGGCGCTGTCTGATATCTTATGGTGTCGTGGTTGTACTCACCCACAACCTGATAGAACCTCCATCTCTTCTAAGGTAGCCTGAGTGTATAAATTAAATAAGTCCGCTGAGATGATGCATCCTTGTCTTACGGCCCTTTATACTTTGTGCATTAGCCTAATTTATTATCCATATGCATGCATTCGAATTCATCCTAGTAAAGGCTGTGCATCATCCTAACATTTTCTACGAATAAATCAAGTTATATTAAGAGTCTACAAAGACATGTTTATCCTATATTGTAAAATGCTATTGCCTCGTCTATATAATATATATTTTGGCAATTCTGTATTTTAGCACATCGCAGTGACTGCATAACGATTGCATTTAATTTTCAGTGTCTTTAACGAATACACACTGATCTGTTGTATTTCCTTCTAACTTTGCTAAGCTCTATATTTATCACATTTGTGATGACGTGTATATTTATTTGGTGTATTAAGTTGTTAATCCAATGGATCTAGTATCTACTTCTGCTTGGATTCTTACAGAGCGCCATGAAAATATGTTTACAAACTTCTTCCAGTATCTCACCACTATTGTGTATTTCATATATATTATTTCCGTATTCTTATTGACCTCTGACTCGTCTAATGCTGACAGCATTTCTTGTAACCGCAAACGTGCTTTCGGGTTTGTTACTTTTAACTTTGTTCAGTGCTATTCAGTCTTATTTAATATTTCAGGTCCTTCAATGCTTTTTGTGTAATGCGGATTTACATCAAACATCGTTTGAAAAATAACCCAATATATTGGCTCTATATTCAAATTATTTTACACTCTCTCTCTTCTACCTCTCTCTTTCTCTCGCGCTCTCTATCTATCTCTCTCTCTCTCTCTCTTATGAGCGTTCCCTGTTCCAATTATATTCGTCCTGTTGACGAGCACATCGTTAAGATAAGGCGCTCAGAATAATCATTATGTTAATAGCCTATATCCTGTGTATGCATTATATAATGCATTTTCAAGTAGTACATTTCTTTTGAAGAAAAAAATGATGACGATTGAGAATGTTTATAATACTATAACATACACACGAACATGGATATATTCAGAAATGTTTGAGACATTTCATTTTGTGGATTGATGTTGTCTTTCATTGTTTAAGTCAGCTATGTTCACCGATGAATACGGTTATGGTCTAGTAAAAGATCCTCAGCTGGCTCATTCCTTACGATACCAAGAAAAATGTTTAAGAAACTAGCTGATATGCAAATCATGTTGTTTATTAAAACAGCAATAACCACCTGTAGACGTTTTAGGAATGTATACATACACCATGGATATTGCATAATATGAATGAAATATTTAGCTTGATGGGATGTGCATAGTTAAAAAAATATCTTGGTTGAACAAAACTGATGAAGTTATTATTATTATTATGATTATACAGGCTTCAAAACGGACATTTTCAACAGTTTGCTGGCCACTTCATTTTTCGAGGTCCATCGAAGTCTAACTGTTCAAATATTCAGTAGTCTTGTGAGCAGCATGTGAGGGAGCATTATCTTGCATAAAAACAATGGCCCTTCTGAAGACAAGTCTTTGCCTTTTCATCCACGGTTAAAGATGCTCCTTCATAAACGCTATGTATGCATCAGCAGTCATTTTGACGCCATCTCGTACTCTCCATGGATCCACTAATGTTTTTCCAATAATACCAACCCAGATCATTATGCATCCGCCGCCTTGTTGGCGTCTCAAACGCTGATGGCGATTCTGTCCGTTCATTACCCAGCCTTTGCACCATCTATCTGGCCCATCAAGTGTTGCTCGAGTTTAGTCTGTGGACAAAACTTTAGAGAAGTCAATCTTTATATTGTCCTTGGCCCATTTCAATCAATTTTGAATGTGATTTCTCGTCAACGGAGGCTTCGATATAGGCTTGACTGTTGCTTCTATTTCCCGCAGATACCGACATCGAGTACTTTTAGACACAGTAGGATCCCCAATGCGACTGAGAAGCTCTTGACTGTTAAGTCCAGGGTTCTTCGTGGGCTCTCGTTTAAGTCGTGACATGAGACGACGTGAAATAACCTTCGGCTTGCCTTTATCTTCCCTTTTGCGTACTTGTGTAGGGTCAGCGGTGAACTTTTTTTTATGACACCTCCCTATCACTTAGAAATTTCTAGGGTAGATTTACCTTTTGAGAGTTCTGAGGTGATAGTTTTCTTTTCAGCATCACTTAAACTGCTTTTACGACCCATCTTTTCACTACATTCTTACACTTTTCTAATAAGTTGGCACTCTCAAATCACCATGCTGATAACAAATACGGCGCCAGTTTGTTTACGTTGCGCAGATCAGTACGAAAATTTCAGTGATTACGCAGGTCTGTATTGCCAACATTCAGTGAAAATTTTTTGTGAATTGATTTGAGGGTTTCGGAAATATTAGAAAAAAGTTATCTCGATAATAGTTTGGCACGGAGTGTAAAGATGCGTAAATTTCAAGATTAGTTATTCCTAAATTTTTGCTTGAGGATGAAACGGGGCTTCATACTTTAACTCAATTAAATTTTTATAATTATATTGAAGTTTTCGGCTATCATTAGGGAAACATGAGAACTCTTATGTAGCGAAAGAATCATATTTTAAAAAAAATATAATTATAATATATATTCAAAATATGTATAAAATATTGTTATCATCTGCCAAAATAATCAAAATATATTTCGATCTATTTTCTATTTACTGACGACTTTTAAATAGGAAGGAAGAGGGAGAATAAATTTAAAAAAAATACTACTTTAATAAAAATTAATTTGTTTGTTCACAGATTTCCATCTAATATAAAGCATATGTTTTGAAACCATGAAAAGCAGGTTAAAAAACTGAAACCATCTTTCATTTTCTGTTACATTCAGTGATATAAACAGAAACACAAAGGAAATCTTGCTTTCTACACACACACACAGGCATGCATATATATATTAGGTTGGTGCAAAAGTAATGACGTAATAATGTCGTTTTTTGACGTTAAGAATTTTCAAAAAAACGACATTATTACGTCATTATTTTTGTACCAACCTAATATATATATATATATACACACACACACACACACACACACATATATATATATATATATATATATATATATATATATATATATATATATATATTGATACATATACACATTATTGGAAGTTCATATCCATCATAAAGTAAATATTCCAGAATATTCATTATTACAGGTGTAAAGATTACTGTCTTTACTTTGATCTTCATGCAAGTGCTGTTCAAACGGCACAAATGAATCGATTTTTTGCTTT
>OZ010585.1:114244928-114314928 GCA_963932145.1 Acanthosepion lycidas | reverse complement strand
TGATGATTGCAGGGCAGTTTGTTCTGCATGTATGGCAGACAAAGCTGAAGTGTAAATGAAAGCCTGAGATTGATTCCTCTGCTTCTTGCCTGTAAGTGTAGCTTTATCGAGTCCTTCAGGATCCCCACCCACAAAGAAACAGTATGGCGCCAGACTTTGAGATCGTATGCTAGCTGTTCCTGGATCGATGAATTTGAGCATCAGGGACCTCTTTCAGAAGTCACTGAAACGTGCATCAAGGCGCCTTTCCGGACAGTATCACAGACAACTCGCCGTGCATAATGGTTTTGGCTATAGCACCATCATTCATTCACGTCATCATCGAAGACGATGTTGATAAAGGATTGCATACATGCTACGGGAGTCAGCTTCATAGAGCACCTTATTGTTAGTAATACAGCGATGAGATAGGGCATTTCAGGTGTAACTGCCTGGTATAACACACACCTCTATGGTCTGTAATCCTCAAAATGCATGACATTAGTGTTTAACGTTAAGAGATTATCTCGCTCTGAAAATTCGGAATTAGAAGTTTCACCTTTTTTAAATGAAAATCTACCTCGTCGAATTAACATAGATTATATCGAACATAATAATTAATCAGAAGATAACTATGATAGTCTTTAACTTTGAGAGATAATTTTCTTTTTAAGCTGAATTAATTTGTGTAACCTCTCCAAAGCTTAAACTGTGAGATTGGAAAATAATGATTATTGAAATATTTAACGAATGGAATCAAACATTATTTCTGTTATAAAGTCATTAGTTACACACGAAAAAACCCAAAGACGATGGCTGTTAATAAAGTGCAGATCAAAATACATGAAAGGGAAAATTATGATCAAAGCGAATCGAAACGTGAGACTAAAGAAGAAATAAAGCTATAAAAATGGAAGAAATATTAGTTTGGTGCAAAAATGATGACGTAATAATGTCGTTTTTTGACGTTAAAAATACGTCAAAAAACGACATTATTACGTCATTATTTTTGCACCAACCTAATACAAAGATTTTTTTTTATTTATTCGGAATCAATGAAACCAATATGATACAAGGGGTTATAGGGTGTAAATGAATTAGGAACAGAAGGCATTAATAATGAACGGGAAGGGGAAAGAGTAATTAGCATGCTAGTAGATAGCGATTGACATTGCATTTAAATTTTTTTAAATTATAATTGAGAGGATTAATATTTTCGAAATAGTCCCAGGCTTTGTTTTACAGACAAAACAAAAGCAAGAGCCAAAAAATAAGGACATCAACCCACGATCATTTTAATACATATATTACGTATTTTCCCCATACATACACACGCATATACATATATGCATGTATTCATACATGCACATATATATACGCATATATATATATATATATATATATATATATATATATATATATATATATATATACAGATATATATACAAATACAGATATATATATATATATATATATATATATATATATATATATATATATATAAACCAAAAAATCTGACTGATTATTTTTGACCAACAACGATGTATTTGTTCAAATGAACCTTTACTTAAAAATTGTATTATCCGATATTTTTCATACCGCCCGTGTATAGTTATTTAAAATGATACATAATAAAATGTATATACATACACACACAAATACACACACACACACACATATATATATATATATATATATATATATATATATATATATATATATATATATATATATATATATATAAAATAGCCCCATGCAAGTCAGTAAATCCATAAAGACACAAGGAGTTGCATAATGTGGATTAATTATAAACAGAAACATTAATGATGATTAGAAAGAGATAAGGAGTAGTCAGCCGGAACAGTGTTCCACGGGGGAGAAGTGCGAGAAAAGATACTGTTAGCGAATAATTTACAATTACCACTAGCCAACTGAAATGTACTTTGATGTGATCTCAACGACAGTCTAGTAATGCGCTGAAATTCAAAAAGTCTTGGTACCAGAGCGAAGGGCTTATCTGAAGAATTACTATGAATGTATTTATTGAAAAGGCACAGAGAGGCAAGCTTACGGGTGTGGGAATGTGACTGAAACCGAGGTACCAGATCAGGAACAATAATATTGCAGATTCTTCTTTGGATTGTAGTTGAATTTGGCTGAAAAACACCACCAAAGTTAATACGTTGCTAAAATATTGCTGTTGCGGAAATTGTTATAGAATTAAAAATGTATGACGAAGGCATTAAAGACAAAATTGAAGCAGAAACTTTAGAGAAATTGTTAAAGGAAGAATCACAAAGAGTAGAAAACAACGGAAAATCATTAAGTAAAGAAACAAATGAAAAGCCTGTTGATGTGATGATGGTCTATATAAAAAAAAGCTATATATTTGAGAGATTAGTCTTCGAACAAAGGTATCAATTGTCAGAAAAAAAATAAAAAAGGCAAAGAATCTTAAAGAGATTGGGAAATAAAGAAATAAGACTATACGTTAGTGAAATAAATACGAGATTATTAATCAAACTAAGAAGAAAAATGAATAACGACATAAAACGCAATGATTCTTTTTCAATTCGGTGTTGAAAGAGAAAAAGTCGATGATTCTCAATAACATTTCAGTTGATAGGTCATCTTCAATACTGCCTGTAATAGATCCATTCTTAAGCTAATTCCAGAATCGTAAGTGTATAAGGTGGAGAAATTATTTTTCGGACATTTATCGTGGATAAAAGAGGAACATCCAATCCGTCTGTATCAGTTTTAGCCGCAATATCAGGTTCCCTTTGTATTTTCTGATTGTTTTATGTTAAAGCATAATTTCTTTCTTCTAGAGTGTTTTATTATCCCTCGTTAATTTCTATCCGTTTAATTTCGTCTTTTCTCTCGATTTTCTCATTTTTATGATCTCATTTGTATTGCTTCCTCTTTCCTTTTTCTGTTTCTCCCACATATAAAACCACACACACACACACACATATATATATATATATATATATATATATATATATATATATATATATATATATATATATATATATATGTATGTGTGTGTGTGTGTGTGTGTGTGGTGGTACTTGGAAAAACCTTGGGTATTTCGGCTTGTAGTAGAACAAACCAATAGCCAAGGAAAAATGAGGAATAAAAAAAGAAAGAACTGAGAGCATGAAATTAAGGCGAAAACAATCGTCCAGAGTTCAAGCCCAGAATTCAAAGAAAAAAAACTCAAAAACGAGTAAAAGTAACTAGGTAAAGTGCTCAATACACAAAGTAGAGCAAACCTAACATAAACCGAAAGAGCCAGGTAAACCTATATATAAACCTAAAGAGCCAGGTAAACATATATATATATATATATATATATATATATATATATATATATATATATATATATATATATATACATATATACATATATATATATATATATATATATATAAATATATAGATATATAGATATGTAGATATAGATATCTATACATATATATATATATATTTATATAGATATATAGATATAGAAATATATATATATATGTGTGTGTGCGCGCGCGCGTGCTCAGCTCCCTCACTCTCCTCTCTCTTTCTATCCCTGTCTCATCTCTCTCTCACTATCTATCTCTTTCGCTCTTTCTCTCTCTCTCTCTCTATACATATATATATATATATATATATATATATATATATATATATATATATAGTTGGATTCCTATTTCATAATTATTTAGTATTTATTTGTATATATAGCGATGATTGATTAATTGGATTCCTTGTCAAAGATTGCAATATAATTACTTCTTGGGTTGATAGAGTTGCTTACTGGATGCGCAAGTATGCAGTATCTTGATGTTCCAGTTACAACGCATTGCTTCGAATGTACAGGATAGTCCGAAATTCTTGTCACTCCCCACTTCTCTTCCACACAGTAGGGGCTTGTGTCAGTCATTTGAAATAGAAAATTATATTACGTAGGGGTGACATATAAATGGTACACAGGTCAGGGAGAAATGAATTCGCGCCTTTCCAAATCTATTTAAATCCTGATATCTTTTACTGCTCTAAACGTGTCAATAATTCTCTTAAGAAGCCGTACTTCTTTCTTTCACTGTCTGTCTCTCTTTCTCACTCTCGCTCTCACTCTCTCTATCTATTTATCTTTCTCACTCTCATTCTCTATCTACCCCGCTTGATAGATAGATAGATATAAACAGACTGAAATAGATAGATAGATAGATATAAACAGACTGAAATAGATAGATAGATAGATAGATAGATAGATAGATAGATAGATATAAACAGACTGAAATAGATAGATAGATAGATAGATAGATTTGTTTTTCTTTTTTTTTGTTTAACTACATATAATTTCCTTATGGGACATTTATTGCTGAAATTTAATTTTCTTGGGGGCTGGAGTATATTTTTTTTTCTTTTTACAAAAATCTCTTGCTGGTAATTTATTCTTTTATTTTTTAAAAATCTATACTTACAGTCTTTGGCACCTGTTTGTAGGTTCACTATTTGCCCATAGCTTGAGCCCTAACAGGTGCTATCACCCCGGGTTAAGATGAAGCTGGGAACAACAACAACAACAACTAAAATATTTTTCCACACTCCTCAAAATATCCTGATCAGAGGCTTTGCTGCTGGAAGTGGTTCATCGTCATACTAAGGGCAAAATAGATAGATTGATGTAAGCAGACTATGATAGGTAGAAAATTTCATCGTTAAATCCACATTTTACAATATCTCGATTGAAAAATTCTAACGTTTAAAAAAAAAACAAAAACATATATTTAGATATTGATATAATAAATAGGCATACACCTGAGACCCCCTCACAGTAATATGATTGGCTTTTGTCAGCCATAAATACAGACTGATGTGGAGGTATTGACGACGCCTATTGTCTTCGCCTATTGCCTACCACTACGACGAGGACCAGTCCATTACGGTTACCTGCTAGATTGTCCTACTCGGGTACACTAGTCAACAACAACTTTGCTATTTCGAACAAATATATACCTTTCTGGGACACATCATTTGGCGACGAGGATTGAGTTCAACTAATATGTCCCGGAAAAGGATATATTGTTCGAAGTAGCAAAGTGGTTGTTGTAACCAGGTAACACAATCTAGAAGTTAACCGTAATGGACTGGTCCTCGTCGTAGTGGTTGTCAATAGGCGTAGTAGGCAATAGGCGTCCTCCTGTACCTTCACATCAGTCTGTATTTATGGCTGACACCAGCCAATCATATTACTGTGAGGGGAACCCAAGTGTATGCATATTCATTACATCAGATATATACATAATCTTACGACCTGGTTTAAATTATTCCTTGCGAAGATGTGAAATCTCAACCCTAGACACTGCACAAAATTTAACCTGATGAACAAACATCAGAATTGCATATTTCGACCTTGTCCAACTGATTAGCCTTACGATCCAGGCAGGATTAAATGTCAGTTTCATCAGTGTAAATGCCGAGTTGAGTGTTGATGTCATCGGGAAGGTCATTAATGAAAATTAAAAACTTCGTAGGACAAAATATGGAACCCTGGAAGACATCCGTGTTAGTACGAAAAGATGTAGACATGTGGCTGTTTAGATCAAGTTTCAATTCACGATTTGATAGAAGCGAATGGATTTGGAAAAATACTTTAACAAAAATGCTATATTAATACTTTCTTTAAGGCTTTAACTTGCTGTAGCTGAGAACTTTACAATATGCTTGTATATTATTTCCAATTTTGTTCTAAAACTAAAGTTTTATAAAGCTATATTTTATTTGTAAGAATATACGCAAATACATACGCAAAATATAAATATACGTACATATATATATGTGTGTGTGTATGTGTATGCGTGTGCACGTGTGTGAGTGTGTGTGTGCGTATTCGTTCAAATATTTCTTTAAATCCAAATTGTTTTATTTACATGAAATGTTTTCTCTACTAGTTTCTACCTATTTTTATTCTTTTTCTACTTTACCTGTTTATGTATTCAAAATACCAAACTTCTTTTGGGGAAATTAGTCTCCCCTCCCTTTAATTTTTCTTTCGTTCTGTACATTTTACTTGTATTATTTTTTGCTTCTCATATGCAACCGTTTATTTTCCTCTCAGAATTCTCTTCGAATTTTCCTTTCTTCCTACTTGTTAAATCATTTTTTGTAGCTTTCTCTTTTACCGTTCTTTTCATTTTCTTTTGATCAATTGTTATTGTTAGTTTCTTCTGTTCTTTACCATTAATGCTATTTCATTTGCGTTCACTTTGGAAATCATGCTTTTACTTTTATCCCTTCCTTTCTTTCAAACTTATTTTTTCTGTATTTACTTTCGTTTCTGTTGCCTTTATTTCTTCTGTATCTTCTATCGTTGCTTCTATTTCAAACAATATCAGAAATTCATGTTCGCACAATAGAACAATGAAATATATGAAATTCTTTGACACATACAATTTAGAGACAATACATTAAAGGTAATTCTTCGACCTTAACTTCGTTTTCCTACACTACAATCCCTGCTTTTGCAGTAAACCCGCGTATGAAACGACTTTATATTCTCTCGTAAGTTCTCAACTACATTTCTCGATTTACTGGAAGTCATTCTTCTGAAAATCAACACCGTCTGTGTTTACCGAACGTAAAATATGAGGAGTCCTATCAATCACTTTTCTGTCAGAGTCGTGCGAAAACAATGGAAATATTGTTTTATTAATGCTATCTTTTTCTTCATTTATGAGATCATCTGATATTATCCGTTACTTTACACGATCCTTACAAAGAAGTTAATACACTTGGAGAACAATTCATCGTATCACATTTCAAGATTTGATCAATCACAAGAAAAGGCCAAATTGAAATAATTGGGACAGAACATAATACAAATGATATATTGTATACTCTCGTGTATAAACATACTTTATGTATAGTGCGCCCGTTATTTTTTTTTTAAACTCGATTTTTTCATATAGATCGTGTGCAATGCGGATCCATCTTCTAAGCAAATCTAGTAGGGCCTGCCGTAGTCAACTATTGCATTACTAGGCTTCCTCCTTATTGCTAGATGCGAACTTATTCTCCCTATAAAAGACGATAACTCAAAATACAATTGAGTTACTTCCCTTGTCCGCTAGTGTGAGCGCAGCACTTCTGAATTCAACTTGCTGACAAGCCGACACGCACGTGGAACTCATAGTTTAAATCCAAACGATCTGTGCTGTTCTCAGACGCTAAATGAATAAAAGTTTATTTTATTATGTATTAAAATACAATTGTCTTTTATTTTCATTTGTTTTTGTCCATTCCCAACAACCTGATATGTAATGCTCCTGGATATATTTTATAACAAATATAGGGTCTTCTTTCGTTTTTGTAGAAACCTACCCAAAAATGTCGAGAAAAAATACTGTAAATTTAAACGACATTATTTCAAACAAAATAAAGCAAATTGCCTCTTTCTGATTTTAAGTATGTGTCCTTTTTTTTTCTCTCTTATTTTACTTAAAGAATGTGTATAGAATTTTTTTTTTTACTCGGAATGCCTCGAATTATTATATTCTGAAATATGTAACTCAATCCTTCGCTTCCTCGTATTGTGTCCGAAAATGGAAAAATATAGGCACATTAATACATCAAACACTAAGATGCTGGTGGCCTACCAGGTAAGTTAGAGTCAGCGAATATACATCAATTTGCATCCAAATCAGATTAATTATACTTTAAATCAGCTAATATTCCTCACATAAAGTCTCAGGAAACGATAATGGATTTTTGGTACATTTTTTACCAAGAGAATTCCATTGCTATAAAAGACGACTAAAAATTGGAGCTAATTAGCTATATTAGAAAACAAAAAACTTCGAATCAATTTAAATTAGTTTTTGAAATGCATCAATATATTTTGCATATAGGAAATAATAAATTGGATCTATTAGCTTGAAATTAAAAAAAAATAAAGTAAAAGCTTCAAGAGAGATTTTTCATTTTTAGAAATTAATTTTAAACCTTAGGTATCGCGTTTTTGTGTAGGCCCCTAAATAAAATAAATAGTATTCTTGAATATAGTTTTGTGCTGACATAGAGTATTCATTTAATATATATTTAATAGGAATTGCTAAAAAGAATCTCGCCTGAATGCTAAGAAAGTATATTTATAATAATGATTTAATGTTTAACTCTTTACTCATTTATAACGAATTAAAAATAAATGAAAGTACTATTTTTTTCATCCATGTATGATATCTCCTGCATGTTCTCACCTGCGTGATGTCTCGCGCGAACGTGGGCGATTATGGCACACATATTCTTCATAAACCTATTTTCATGAAAAATTGTTTTAAGAGAAATATTTTTTTTAAAATTTCAACGAACAGCTGCAAATGGTTCTCGCTCAATGAATGTCGAATATTTCCTTCTGCGGAAATATCTGATATTACTACTACCATTACTAAGCAACGTTTCTCTCCTTGAATTCTTTGTGATCTATTTAGAGCCATCCGTTTATACACGGTGTCCATAAAGTGAGTGTCCACTTTAGAAAATGTATAACTTTATTTGTATTTGCGAAAGAAATAATTTTTAAAAAGGATTAGAAAGTAAGTCTCTATTTTTTAAGGTTTTCTGAAATTTTATTCAATTTTCCACATGTCCTCCATCATTAGCAATATAAATGGTAATACGACTTTGCAGTTCACAGAAAATATGTGACAACTGATTTACAGTAATGAATGAAATCCCATTAGTTATTTTAGATATACTTAAAACTAGGTACATTAAACTTTATAAATTTTTTTACAGATTATTTTTAACGCAAATAGAAATAAAGTTACGAATTTTTTAAAGTGCATATGAACTTTATGGACATCCTGTATAAGTTTGTTAGGTAGGTTATTTGCTCATTTTCTCCAGGCCACTTGCTTTCAATATGTCTTGTAAGTGTCGAATTGTTCAGGCACACTTTGAAAATTTTGTTTCCTATAAATTTTAATTGCCTCTTTCTGATTTTAAGTATGTGTCTTTTTTTTTCTCTCTTATTTTACTTAAAGCTTCATTGATGCTGAAATGCTACATCTATGGTTTCCTCAAGTGACGTCTTCATCTGTGAGGTGATAGTCCAACATTTACTAACACATACAAGTATTGATATTAAATAGCAGTTTTTTTTCTTTGTTTCTAACGAAATTTCTAAGTGTGTTAATATTTTGTTTATATTTTGCAAGTCATATTTCTGCATTCTAATGCAGGTTTTGATTTATGCATCACATTTTCAGTCAACTGATAAATGGTAATATTAACAGTTTCCCTATAAGGAAACAACTGGTATTGATTGAGTGCTTAACCAGTATTATTTTCTGTAGAAATATGTAAAATCGTTATCCTAAAACAATCTTACATGCAAACAGGTTTCTCAAGTGCAGTAGTTGTTATCGCTCTTTCCAGTATTTATGAGAGTTTCCTATCGAATTTCTATTTGAAGTGGCGTGGAAAGTCAACATTTTGAATATGTGATTATACATTTTATTTGTTGCTGCTTTTGGTTGTCCTCAAGTGATTGAGTTTCTGTTATTTCGTACAGTTATTTGTGATTCAATAGCGCCAGTCCAAAATGTTCAGCGAAGGAGGACATTTGTCAAGACGATTAGGTTTCATTCGCTCAACGTCTTTTTTTTTATCATCATTTATCTTAGAAAACGATTGCATACAGCTGACAGTCTAGGTATTTCCGAACGGATTCTGTGCAGTGCATACTATCCACATTGATGATGAGTCTGCGTTTCTTCTTTTTTCTTTTTCCTTCACATTTTCTTCATATCATCTTATTTTTCTTCAAATTTTCCTCCCTCTTTTTCTTTCACTTCCTTTTCCTCTACATACCCTCCCTCCTATTCCTTCTACTCTCTTACTTCTTCTTTCTTTATTTCTTACTTTTTTAAACCTTTTTTTTTCTGATGATCTGGTTGCTTCTACGCTTCATTCTCTTTCCTCTTCTCTTCCTTTTCTTTTTCTTCTGTCCCTCTTCCTCCTCATTTATTATTATTATTCATTTTCTTTCTTCTTTCTCATTTTTGTTTGCTTCTACTCCCTTTTCCTCTCCTGCCTCGTTTTTTTAGCTCAGTATGAGAAAGAATATTGTTTACGATTTGCTCAGAAGCAATAAGCTCGATATTATATAAATACTTTTACACAAGAAAAAGAACTTCTTTTAATAATATAAAAATATCAATGTAGAAATTAAATATGATCCTGAAGAATCAACCAAAACGGACTGATATGTTTAATTCAGTCTTGTCGAGAGAACTATAAATGCACAAAATATTGCAGCTATATCATCGAATGATGGCTATTTGCACAGTTACATGGTTCATTCAAATGGGAAAATTAAAAGGACTTAAAATCAGTAGTACGAGTGAAATTATACATATGATAGACCTATTTTGTTTAAAAAATGTTTTCAATAAGTCAGATAAGCATTCCTGATCTTCATTGAAAACAAGACAGTTTGAATCCAGCTAACGAAAAAATTAAGTCAGGCATTGTAAAATCCACACAAAAATAGAGGTTTGGGGGCGTTATCGGAAAGTAGGGCGTTACTATAAAGTCTGGATTTTTTTTTAACTTTTTCTTTCTGCGAAAAATATTGACAAATAATGGAAGCCCTAATATTAAAAAAAGAAAAAAAGCATGTCTTAACAATATTAACTATGAACTAGACCACATTGTGCTAGCCCTGTTCTTGAAATAAAACATCTCTATAACACACTCAAAGCATACGCATAATGCACACACTCAATTAAACTGAAAAATAAATTCATCCTTCATAATGGCTAAAAGTAGAGCCGAAAGAGCTCCGAACTAGAGAATATATATATATATATATATATTACAATGAGGTTCACTCTCTCCAGAGACAAGGGAGCTACTCGATGTAGAGGCTCACAGAGTAAAAGGCACAGTGTACATGGATATGTGCGAAAGATAACGGTTAACACTAGACTTGAACAGATTAAGATTACATTGATCGGGTAAACATCCACAGAGAAGCTCGATTGGACTTCCTTCGCACCAATGAAATACAGCGGTTGGTTCGCTACAATGCGCGGGACATGAAACATCCTAGCCGTGAAGTCTAGACCTGGTTGAACTAAGGAAAATATAGTTCGTCTAAGCACAAAAACAGCGATAGAGCATTGAGAGGATTGCAATATTTTGTCTGTGAACGAGGGGTTGCTGTGTGGAAAATAATTTCTCACCCACAGGGAAGCTGAGAAGCTGTTGGGCGCTATCAAGACTGGAAAGTGAGGACTGGACAGCTCCTGCCTAAATATGTGCTCCTTTTTACTCCTAATCTAGCCCTTTTAAAGGTAAGAGATAACACGATGTTTAAGTGGGGGTACATGGAACGGACCTTTTTTCCTGAATTTTTAGCAATGTATTGTATGTATATGTTCCACTTGAGGTCGGAGTTGAGGTTTTAATTTCGTGAGATGTTCGCGATGGTTGACAGTTATACAATGTTTGTGGATGTATGGTTTTAATTCGAGAAGATCACCTTGTCTTAAGAGAGGACTGCAGAATATTTTGAGTATATACAATGTATCTTATGTTAAACAAATGACAGGAGTGAGAGACATCTTTATTATCAAGATGGGAAAAGAGAGTATTTACCAGATTTCCATATACTAAATTAGTAGCAATTGTTTCTTCGCTTTATGCTGTATATTCATGTAAAGGCTAATTGGCACAAAGCGAAATTTTGAAATGTCAGAAATTCTTGTAAACTAATTAAGTTTTTAAGAGATCTTGTTGCAATGGAGAGTTTCAGTTACTGAAAGACTTTCATTATGTTGACCTAAGACAAAGTCTCGCCAAGAGATGGGTATTAAATGTTTATTTATGTAAAATGAGGGAGAGAAATAGTTCAAAAACTATAGATAATTACATAGACTTACATAAAAATGCGACCTTGAAACTTGAACGCCTATTGGAATATTTCCAAAAGCTAAAGAAAGTATTAAGATACATAAACCAAAAAAAAAAAGTGCTGTACTGCTATTTACTATTCCTTTTTTGATGTGGCAGCTTTGGCGAACCATTTTTCTCCCAGATGAAGAGAAGACGGAAGGTAGCAAAAATATGATTCTACAGAAGGATGCTGCGCAAACCATGAACGATTCGTGTAAGCAACGAGGAAGTATAAATGAAAATAGAAACGAAAACAACATTTATAGTTAGAATTTGAAAGAGACAGTTGAAAATTATTGGACCACATCTCTGACTAGATTATGTGAATGAATAACAGAAAGTCAAGTGTAAGTGATGATTAAAACAAACATTACTAAGAGATTCAAAGGAAAGGTGCTGAAGAGATTCAAAGGAAAGGTGCTGAAGAGATTCAACCCTTCCACTGTCAAATTAAATCTTCGAATTGAGATTCGTTGTCTAGAACTTATCTATCTTCTTATTTTATTATTAATTCATTCTTAATTAGAGTTCGAAATTCTAATTGCAACGATGTCATTAAAATGTACAAAGGTGGGTTGACATGTTCATAGGCTCTTTATAGGAGTGATCCTAGAACTGTGAGATCTTGCATGCATTAATTTCAACTTTACCATTTAATAACTGCATTTCTTTCTTTTTTTCTTTCTTTCTTTCTTTCTTTCTTTCTTATTTATTTATTTATTTCTAGGAAAACTGATATCTGAGTGTTCAAAATAGATTTCATAAGTAGCAAGAAGCAACTTCTCTTAAAAAGGGAGTAAATTTGGTGTTGTTATCAAATACCTGCAGAAAAAGGCTTTAGCTTCCAAGTACCTTCATGCGGACTGGCATGGTCGCTGCATAAGAGTGTGCAACTGAATTTAAGAGGCGGGGAAGAGTCATGAATATGCTCCATGTCCACGAGGTTCTGTAACAGCCAACAACGAGGTAACCATTAACCGTGCTAATCATATATTGATGAATGACAGGCGATTGACTATAAATTAACTACCCCTTGCTATTAGCATATCCCGTGGGAAAGTTGAGAATATTCAACACAATGAACTTGCTATGACGAAGGTTTTCCTCGGTGTGTGGCACGTCTGACCAAAAACGCAACAGGCTGTGCACATCACGGGAAAATCTGACATTGTCTGATGCGGTTCAAGCTAGTTTCCTTGTACGTTTCCTAACCCAAGATAAGTGTTGGATTAATTACTTTCAGTCAGAAACAAGGAGACATTCCATGCAGGTGAAAACCCACTTACTCACCTACTCCAAAAAAGGCTAACGTCATTTTATCTACAGAGAAGGCGAAGACTTCAGGTTTTTGGAGGATTCGAAGGACAATTTTTATTGACAGTCTTTATACCATCAATCTAGAGTAATATACCAAATTACTGAAGTATATACGAATTACTATCATGAACAAACAACAAGGAAAACTAAAGAAGGGCGTTTGATTCATCAGCAAATTACTCCAGCACATGTCCATTGTTTCTATGATCTCAAAGCATGACTGGATTTGAAGTGGCTGATCACAATCTCTATTCTGCTGAACCGGTATCGTAGTTAACGACGGTCTTGAGCTTGTTTGGTACATCAGCTGCTATTTTGACCCTGTCAAACTGATTAGCCTTACGATGAGGCAGGAGTAAATGGTAATGTCGTCAGCGTAGATTCCAAGTTGAGAGCTGATGTTATCGGGGAGGTCGTTAATGAAAATTAAAAACATCGTAGGACCAAATATGAAACCCTGGAAAACATTCCCATTAGTACGAAAAGATCTAGACGAGAGGCAGTTCATTTCAACTTTCACTTCAAGATTTGATAAGAACCAATGGATTTGGAAAAATACTTTGACAAAAAAACTATATTAATAATTTCTTTAATTTAATTTAATTTTATATAACTTCAATATTTTTTAGAATATTCATTTTTTCTTGTTTAAGAACGAATCATAACTTCTTACTCTTGCGCATGCAACATACAACTGGCCATGCGTAAATATTTGTTTATGGGGCCAAATTCCAACTTTTAGAAGCGTTTGAACTTGTGATTTGTTTATAGTTCTCACAAACTGGTAATTGGATTCATGTCTATAAAATCAGTATTGCATTTTCATGAAATAAATTATTTTAATCATTAAATTGTTTTTAGAATAGTGAGAGTGTTTTGTTAAATAATAAAACTGATTTTTTTCCAATAAAATAATGAAAATTTATTGTACTAAACTACGCACCCTAGTAAAACTAAATGGTCTTTGTACCCGCTTACATGTTTGTATTTTTCCTTAAAATTTGTTTTCAATCGGAAAATGTATGGCTATTTAAGAGGACGCGACTGACGGACTAACAAAAGTCACGTCTTTTTTATATATAGATAGATAAAACTAGGCAGAGAATGTATTGAATAAACGAAGACGAATGTTATAATCAGATAAATTAATGACCATAGGAATTCTTATCTAAAAATATTTTATAGAGAATATTTCCACAAGTCTGGAAACATATTCGTTTGACGCTGTAATTATACTTACGCCTATTTGCCTCAATATGCTGAAATATAAGCTATTTACTTGATATCAATAGAACATATTATTTTTCAAATACTATCTCCTTTCAGAAAGTAGGCAATGTCACTCTCCATTTCTTACTTCTCTTTAGCATCTGCGAATTGTCAATTCTCTTGCATCAACCTTCCAAATACGAATGGTCTATATATCTGTCTAAATATCTGCACACACACACAAATTCTCTCTCTCACTCTCTCTCTTGATATATATATATATATATATATATATATATTGTTTGTCTGAATCATCTTCAAGAAGCGAGAGCAAGATCTAAAAGGTCAACCAAAGCTAACAGTGATCTCATCTCACAATTCTCCCACCTGCTCCATATGTGGCCTCCTTTGTAAATCACTAGCGGGTCTTAAATGCCACTTAATATTATCGCATAAACTTTCATAACTGAATCAGTAAGCTGGCAGATCCTCATACGTTGAAACTGACGGGAGAGTCCATTATATTTATATATATATATATATATATATATATATATATATATATATATATATATATAGAGAGAGAGAGAGAGAGAGAAAGAGAAAGAGAGAGAGAGACATGGTGTATCAAAAATAGTTTTACAAATAACGGCGGCGCGTTCCTCACACCAAAACAAGGGTGAAAGTCCATGAAAACTAAGTAGAGGAGGACTTTGATTGTTTTTGCCTGTGTGGCCAACTAAAACAAGTGCTTAATCCAGCAGACATTTTTTATCAATTTGACAGGGTCCGCCAGTAAATGACCTGACGGGTTCGTGCGTGTGTAAAAGCAATCGAAGTCCCTTTATAACATTTTTTATCAGCTGTATTGTTGAAGTATAATGATGGCCTATTGGTCATTTGTTTATATGGACATTTTACCTGGTTCTCGTGTCAGGAACCCGACCCCCCACCAGTTTATTTTTAGATTGTGCTCTTGGATTGTAGATTTAAAAGCATTTACCGTAAATTTTTAAAAAATCCGAAATTTGTGGATATATGGACATTTAAATGGGCTTTTGTCCTTGTTTTAATGTGAGGAATTCGCCCACCAAAGAATCATTTTTTTGATACACTCGGTATATATATATTTTTTGATTTTTCAAACATATTTTTTGCTACACCCGGTATGTATGTATAAATATATATATATATATATATATATATATATATATATATGTGTGTGTGTGTGCGTATATATATATATATATTAATTGATTCATCGAGTCTGATAGAAACCTCAGGAAGCACTGGACGGCCGTTTCGTCCTATATTTGGGACTCATCAGCAGTGCGCATCCACTACCGAGGGAATCGAAACCCCGACAGTTAGGTTGGCAAGCGAACACCATACCAACTGCTCCACCGGAATCGAAACCCCGATGGCTAGGTTGGCCTCGGTGACGAAGAGATTGCAAATCAGACTCAATGAAGCGCGGCTCACTCCCACATTCCGTGGTGGAACTCAACTGAGATTCTCTCTGACCATAGGACTGAGCCTCCTGGAGCCACGACTACTCTCACCAAGCCGCTCCAACTGGAGCATTAGAAGCTGGTTCAAGCGATGATAAACACAGATAGTAATTAGGATATATATATATTGATTTTCCAAGCGTAGCTTAAATGTTGCACAAGGTCGCAAGTAGGGGGCACCCGGTGAGGATCGAACTACTACTACGTAATTTTCTAGAGAGACAAGCTTACTAACCATTACACCGCCTCAAGGTGCCCAAAACCCGGTATATATAATCAGTATACTGAATTCTCGTTTTATCAGGTCTTAAATACGGAATGTCAGTGTTGGTGGAAGTTATTGAAATATTTATGAATAGAACAAAACGAGACATAACACTCCTGATTAAATCGGTTTATATCAGGAGAAAATCGGTGCCTTTAAACTTTTCTTCTATAATTTATCCCCAAATTATAAGTTTCTTTGTTTACTTTCTCGATATAATAGTAACAATAAAAGAAATAAGGTCATTAGAAAGAAAAGAAGGAATGTATGCCAGGGTACTCTTTACGATGTGAAGAAAAAAAAAACTTATTTTAAAAATTTCCAATAAATTTTCATGTATAGAAATAATTACACATGTCAATATAGTGTTTTGTACACTCCAAAAATCTTATATTAAACCTTAAATTAAAAATTAGTCTAATCAATTAAATTAATATCAAAATAATTGTACAAATTTATTATTTCCTAATACCATTGAACCTGTAACACCAAATTAAAATAAACTTGTGATTAATTTTCGTACGCTTTAGTCAATTCTTTTGAAATAAATAAAAGTAATTCGAAACTCATACATCCACATTTACGTCCTGGGTATGACGATAAACTACATCCGCGTCCTTGGTAAGACGATAAACCACGTCCAACAGCAATGAATCTGACCAGGAGACTTTCAGGAGCGTGGAACCCCTTCTTAATTGCTCTTGTTCCCAGGTCCACCCTGACCTGGAGTGGTAGCATCTGTTTGGGTCCCTGCTATGGGCAAATAGTTAACCCCGAAACTGGGGTAAAAATACTATGAAAGTGTAAAAATAGGTTTTAATACCAGAAATACTTTGTAAAAAATTATTATCAGCAATAAATTTTTGAAGAAAAAAAATATTACGAGCAATACATTTTTGAAAACAAAATATTTCCAACAATACGTTTTTGAAATAAAAATATTTACAGCAATCAGTGAAACATATAATGATAGAGTGGGTAGATTTTGATTTAGGGCGAATAAAATATTACCAAGTGAGTAATTAAAAAAATCTTTTTATGAAAATAATAACCATCCAAGATTGTAAATTTCCTAAAAGAAGTTGGATTGTACTAAAAAATATGAGTAATTGAAAAATGGTTCAAATATATATGTATATATACACACCTTTTTACCAAACTATCGCTATGAATCTATTTCAAAAATTTTGTTGGCATTAAATGACCAACTAAGTTTGATATGCCCTAAAACAAAACAACAACAAACAACCAACATCCACGTTTACACAAATCATTATACACAATTTATAAGATTCTGATTATTCAATTCTCTGACGTATCAAAAAAAAGTTTTCATATATACCTTAAAAATTCTCTTTCAAATATTTGACTTATTTTGTACCAACACACAACACTGTTCCGATGCATCCGGAAAGAGTAATCTAGACTTTATTAATTTAAGTTCCAAATGAACTGCATATGTTTTCTTCTGAGCATATAGTTCGTTAGGGGGGGTGCAATCGTATTCTGGCTGAATCGCGTTTACCTTTTCAAAATCGGGAAGAAGATTTCTCGTGAGGAATTCGTCTAGGATTTCCGCTCTCTTCATTTCGGTCTAAAGGATACAGCTACATGAACGCTTCTTCTCCCTTCATGAGTTCGGCTGGCTTGTAGAAAATCAAAAATATATAGGAAATCTATCTTGTTATTTTTCAGGCCTTGAGTCTCACTTTTATTTTATTATATTTTTGCCCGCGACACATTTTTATTTTGCGAGTCAATCTTTCAAATCCATGAATCAACACACATCGCTCTTGCATGGAATACAGCTGCCATATATGGGTCTGGTGCCCCAACTGATCGTCTTAAGGTTCTCGAAAAAATCCAGACACGGATAATCAATATGTTTGGCCCTCATCTGGCACCTCGTCTACAGTCGCCCTCTCAAAAACGTGCCGTCGCTTCCCTCTGTCTTTTCTACAAATACTTTCATGCTAACTGCTCCGACGAGCTACTTTCGCTAGTTCCCAGACCGCATGAATTTAAACTTGCAACTATGCCGGCATCTCGGTCACACATTTTCACTGTCGAAACAGTTAAATGTAGCCCTCTCTTCTACTCCAATACTTTCATGACTCGGATCTCCCGTCTGTGGAGTTCCTTTCCTATTACTTGTTTCCCTGATAGCTATGATCTCCAACTATTCAAATGTAATGTCAATCGACATCTCCAGATGCCCTGATCTATTCGCTGTCCTTCTCTTCATTCTTTTCTCTATCACTCCTATTTACTTTCGTTCTAGTGGCTTCCCGCCTTGCACGGAGTGAAATACTTAAATAAAAAATCTTTCTTTCTTTCTTTCTTTCTTTCTTTCTTTCTTTCTTTCTTTCCCGTTTTTTTCTTATTTTCCCTTCCTTCCTTTTATCTCTCTGATATCTCATTATCGTTTATTTTAATTATTAATAAATTTTGCCCAAATTTTTCCGCCATTCTCCTCACTGGATTTTTTTTTATTTCTTTGACAATTCCTAATATTTATCGTGCTATTCTTTCTCGATTTTTTTTCGTCTTCACAATCTTGGGGGTCACTCATATATATATATATATATATATATATATATATATATATATATATATATATATATATATGTGTGTGTGTGTGTGTGTGTACATATATGTATTTATATACAGAGAGAGAGATGTATAAACACACGCACACACACACACACACACATATATATATATATATATATATATATATATATATATATATATATATAACCTCTAAGCTCCGCAGAGACGTTTTATTAACTTGACAGATTCTTGTTAATAGAATCACAATCGATTTTGTGTCATAGGCTATAAAATCTAGTTCAGCTTCTCTGCACAACCCAAACATCTTATTTTTCAGACCAGAAATCCAAAACGCCCGAGAAAGACCACGTGCCAGTTGTTATGTTTTGTTTTTTTTCCCGCATTACGATGATTGATAAAACGTGAAAACCCAAACAGATATCAGGAATCGACTATTTACGGCCTGCAAAAATGACGATTTTGTCACATACTGACAATCTACTGTCAAGTGAATGTTGAATTCAGTTAATCAGTGGCAATGATATGAATATAATATAAATGCTAACCAATGGAACTGGATATCGCGGCTATTATCTAAAGAATCAGTAGCCATCCTTCAGTTTCCAGAAACTATGAAATGGCGTGTATAGCCCTTTAAATGATGCCCGCTCCGGTATATAATGTATTTCTTTGAAACCAACTGTTAACGTGTAGTTTAATCTGCAACTTGGTTAAGAAGACCTACATGTTATTGGAGAGCTTAAACTGAAAGCAGTGATGATCGCTACTGTGAATGGAATATAAAACCAGCATGTAATTACTAAACACTTCAAATAAATTAGGATAAGAGAAAAGGAAATTGAATATAGAATACTTTCTAAGAGAATATGTTTATTAATTAAACATCTTCGAAATCTGGATTGTTTGATGCTGTAGAATGAGAGTGGAGTTCATTAATCCGGGTATTAATATTTATTGGTCGGGGCCAAAATTAAGGTCTTTCGCGCGCTGTACAGTTCTCGAAAACATCTGCTACAGAGCATTTCGTTTATTACCATTCGCTAACATGATAGTTAAACTATACCACGTGACAAATCCCAACAACTCTCGACTAATGTCATTTTGAAGAATTTTTAACTTCTCGCAGGTAAACCTGTATTTTCCCTTTTTAGTCTACTGACCAAATCAGTAAAATTCAAACAGTACCTTTTTTTTGTCTATTATAAAACTTAGTTTTCTGTCGTTCTCTTTAGTTAACTTTATCTTATTTCTTTTGTCTCACACATGAATAAAGACAGCTCGAGCGTTAGTTTCGCCTAAAATCGTAAATTGCTATAAAATCAAAGCATTAATCTCAAAGTTCAAGTCATGTTCTTAAATAGCCTCGCCAGCGACTTTCATATAGATGCCATGCATAGCGTCAAACTCATTCACAAATAACCAAACTATCAGCTGCACACAACCAGATTCTCAGATCAATGGTTAAAAGAGCTTTGAGTGACTGAGGTCTCTGGATCCTCAGGAAGAGCATGGTTTGATTTGTTTTGTTTTACGGCATGTCAACCTCAATAGGCTATTTAATGCCGACAAGATTTTTATAGATGGCAATATTTTTTTTTCAAATGTATTTCTGGTAATTTTTTTTATTTCAAAAATCTATTTTTGGTAATATTTTTTCTTAAAAAAATGTATCGCTTCTAATTTTTTTTTTTTTTTTTAAAGTATAGCTGGTAATATCTTTTTTCAAAAATACATTGCTGTAATAATTTTCTTCAAAAACTTATTGCTGGTAATAACTTTTTTTTCAAAGTATTTCTGGCATTAAAAAACTATTTTTAGACTTCTGTAGTGTTTTGACCCCGGTTTTGGGGTGGGGGTGCTAACTACTTGCCCATAGCTTGGACCCCAACAGGTGCTACCACTCTGGGTCAGGGTGGATCTGGGAACACCAGCAATTAAGAGGTGGTTCCACGCTCCTCAAAACCTCCTAATCAGAGGCCTTGCTGTTTATTTTATCGTCTTACCCAGGACGCGGATGTTGTTTATCGTCATACCCAGGACGGACGAAGACCGTGCTTCTTCAAACTATTTCAACTGGCGCTAAAGAACCAAAAACAAAGAACTATACCAGATGACAGAAACCACATCACCCGCGAAAACTAAAATGGCTATCACATGTAACTCAACATGTAAACAATGACATAATCAAGTTGTTGTTCCACACTAGCTAGAACAAAAGGTTAAGAAGGAAACCCTCTATCAATATCGGAGAGAGTAATAATAGTTACTGGGCATGAGAAACCTGTTTTTCTGAAAACTGTTTCAAGAGAAAGATTTTATAAATTTCAACCGACAGCAAAACTATTAGGTTGGTGCAAAAATAATGTCGTTTTCTCACATATGTTACTATGTGAGAAAACGATATTATTTTTGCACCAACCTAATAAATGCTCGGTCAATGAATATTGAATGCTTTTTCATAAGGTGACGCTGATATTAATATTACAATAGTAAAAAATGATTGGTAGTTGAAAAAAAACAGTACGCTCAAACATAATAAGTTGTAATAATACACTGACTGGCAGAAATGGTTTCATAAAAGTTCTTCTATTTAATTTCCTTGGTGAAATTCGAACGATAGCTTCATTGGAACACTTAGGTTTTCAATACCCTGTCACATGTCCACAACATAGAAATATGTAAAGATGTTAGTGATTCTATATGCCAAGGAAACATGTACTGCAAACACAGTAAATAGATGTCTCAGTTGAATTAATGACAATTTTAGTCAGTAAGTCGCCGCTGATATTAATGACAGTCTTTAGACAAGACAAGTGCTAGTGTGAATAACTGTAAGACCATACTGACTGATTTTCTCATTACTGCTGACAGAAGAATAGCTTGAATTTTTCTAAGGTTATGAGAAGTTTAATGTTAGGCATGGTATTACCGGAACTTCAGTTCAGTTTCTTGACTTGATCTGGGCAAAGTGTCACCTCATGAGACGGATCATTCGTTGCTTGGTCCCGAGAGGCTATAGCGATGCTTCATATGGATAACACGCTGGGGAAAATGGCTCAGCAGATGATTACTTGGTAGTTTTGTAAAAGAGGTGCTCTAACAAGTAGTGGATCATTTTGCACATGAAAAAATTACGGTAAAGGTTTGTGTCACTTTAGTATATATATATATATATATATATATATATATATATATATATATATATATATATATATATATATATGAAGAACAGTAAGATATATAATCAGGTGTTCTTATAGATATTTTTATTTTTACAAAATAGTGCTCAATGTAAATTTACAGAGCATTAATATTATAAATTAGTTGATTTAAAATATGTCTTTTCCGCTACACAGTTCTAGCCATGTTTCAAAAATGGAAGCTAAAAGCTTCGAATTTCATTTTGTAATTAAATTAAAAACATTAGTTCCATTTCATCCTCAAGCGAATTTTGGATTAACTTATTACTGGGTTTAAAAAGCACAGCAAAAATCTTAATTCACGTTTCCAAGGATACAGAGAAACCCATTCATCTAGACAAGGGGTGTTTGCGAGTTCATTATCGCTTTATTTTGTTGTATCAGTTATTAGTTACGTTTTGGTAGGGGTAGGGATGAATTCTGACATCCGTTAAATGCATGTCGTCTGGATTTTTTTTTAAATCATTGTTAACGGCAAAAATTCTTACGGGATTTTTTTTTTTCTGTTTGTATACTTATTTTGGGGGGTGTTTAGATTAGAATACGTTTTATTTAACTACGATTTTAAAAAAAATCACTCTTAATTTTTAATATACTATATTTCTTTTTAAAACAAGTAAATGCATTAGAATCACTTACAGTATGTAATATTATTTTCTCATCAAGTATAAGTATGTATATTGCTAGGTCACAATTTTTTAAAAATTTATATTTAAATATTATTTTGAAAATTTTTTGACAATGTCAGCAAAAGTAGCTAATTAATTTCTCTGATTTAGTAAACTTTTATTTTTTTTATATTTCATATGAATCCAGTAATATATAGTTTCTCATGAAAATACAAAGGACATGGGTCATTCAATGGTTTACATCTAGCTTTTCATATTAATTTCATTTTACTCTAGGTATTTTATTGGATTCTTTTAAGTGCTTGTGGTACTTTGAGAGGGTTGTTTTGGTTAGAATACGTTTTATTTGATTACAATTTAAAGAGATGTTTAGGTTAGAATTCATTTTATTTAATTATAATTTTAAAAAAACAACTTTAAAATCTTTTCACTGTTAATTTTAATAGACTATATTTCTTTTAAAAATAAGTAGATGTATTAGAATTACTTAAAGTAAGTAAAATTATTTTTCCATATCAAGTATAAGAACGTCTATAACCAGAGCACAAAATTTACAAATTTTATACTTAAATATTATTTAAGTAAAATTTATGACAATTACGGCAAAATAGCTAATTAATTTCTCTGATTTAGTAAACATTATTTTTATAAACTTAGTAATATATAGTTCTCATGTATGTACAAAGGGGATGGGTCATTCAATGACAACATCTAACTTTTCATCATAATTTCATTTTACTGTAGCTGTTTTTTTGGATTCATTTAAGTGCCGGTAGTACTTTGAGAGAGGTGTCTAGGTTAGAATACGTTTTATTTAGTTACAATTTTAAAAGATGTTTAGGTTAGAATTCGTTTTAACTGCAATTTTAAATACAACTTTAAAATATTTACACTGTCATTTTAATAGACTATATATATATATATATATATATATATATATATATATAGATAGATATATATATATGTATGTATATAAACAAGTAAATGTAATAAAATTACTTACACTATATAAAATATTTTTTCACATTAAGTGTAAGTATGTATATTACCTGGTCACACTTTTTAAATTTATTTTGAAATATTATTTAAGGAAAATTCTTGACAATGACGGCATACAATAGCTATTTCATTTCTCTGATTCAGTAATTTTTAAAAAAAATTCATAAACTTAGTAATATATAGTTTCTCATGTATGCACAAAGAACATGGGTCCTTTAATGACCAACATATTCTAGCTTTTCTTATTAAATTCCATTTTACTGTAGGTGTTTTATTTGATTCTTTTAGGTGCCAGAAGTATTTCGAGATAGATGTTTGATTTTTATATTTATTTATCCTAAATGTACTTTGAGGTTGGTTGAATCTTTTTTTGAACTCAATATATATATATATATATATATATATATATATATATATATATATATATATACAGTCGATTAAACGTAATGTGACGTCGTCCCCTGGTCGCAGCGCCAACCGTGACGTTCTATCCTAGTCTACCACGGCACCAACTGTGACGTCCCTAAACAGCACCAATTGTGACGTCCTCGCCGCGGAGCCCCCTGTTCTCTCCTCGCTGCTCCGTTCGGGTGTCGCCGCTCCAAATGTGAAGTTCTAACCTTTTGGTGATTCGGGTGGGAATCTGGTTAGATTTGATATCAGCCTCGTCGTTCCCAACTCGCTTCCAACGCCTGGTTACCAAGGTAACTGCACTGTCCCCCAGTCCGCCTACCCACGTTGTGAATTGATCTTAGGCAGACTAGATCAAACAGTGGTTGGGGCCGTACTGCAAACCGAGTTCAACGGGGGTGATACCACACAAATATTCATAAAAGACAATAAAATGAAAATTCAAAAGTTCAAAGTATCAAAGAAAAAGGTAACAAACTTTATGTCTAATTGTTCGATACATAGAACTGTATCTATCTATCTATCTCCCGACCCGTTCTATGGATTGTGACACGTCGTTTTCCGCTAGGCAAGTTTTAACACTTCAAGTTGTCTGCTCTCTAAGAAATTGGTGTTTCGGTGGGTCTTTGGACGAAAGTCAAAAGAAAAACTTATTTCAGTGATCTGGATCTAAGTCGCTCTTCAAAATAATTGTTCTTGTTGAAGATAGGTCCGGAATGTGCGTGAATCTTGGTCAGCTATCTGCGAGGCTTGCTTCAACTGGAGACTGACTCTGGGAACTGGTGGAACTCAACTCAACTCATTCTGCTCGTTGTGGCTTCGTTTATATGGCCGCCGACCAAAACCGGGGTGAGTTTGTCGGCGCCGGGGGGTTTCCTCGATAATTCTAAATACATCTCCACTTCTCTGGTTAGGAATTTCCACCTTTTTCCATTTTTGGGAACCTTTCCTCACTCCCACCTTCTCATCATACTTCAGAGGGGCGTGAACTGCCCTCCCCACATCTTCGTAGCAACCTCTCTTATTCATCCTCCAGATGGGCTGCAACAGCCTCCCTCGTGCGTCACGTGATCACCACTCGACCAATGATGTCTTTGTCGGGCGTGGACGAATTCGCGGCTTTGTTTCAGGAAGAAAAAAATATCTTGCTTAACTAAAAATATATATATATATATATATATATATATATATATATATATATATATATATATCTTCACTTTCTCTTTTCTTCCTCTTTATCGCCGTTATCATTTCTCTGGCCGCGAACGGGACAATATGACAATGGCGGTCATAACTCTTGTTCTACACGTGGTTTACGTCAGGTATTTTATCGCTAATTATCAGAATGGGTGGTCTTCCTAACACGGTCTCAAAAAGAAACATCTCCAAAGTTTCAGTCAGTCTGTCGCCTCGAAGAAAGAAAAAAAAACACCTCTAGGTTCCCATTCATTTTCCTTCGGTACATATTTCTGATAACATAATTTTATTATCGCAGGCCAAGGATGTTCCGTCGAAGGAAAATCGGTCAACGGACACTCGTAGGTGGATTTCAATTTTTCATATCTGTCCAAAGTCCTTTTAGCTGCCTGTTTTTCGTCACTTATCGTAATAACATTTTCATTTCAATTTGTTTTTTCTTTGGCCAGCCGGTCTGTTGTTGATAATAAGATGTCTTCCCATACCAATAGTTTGTTTTCATATCCTTAGATAACACAGCCGATGCCAAAACATATCTGATTCTTTCTTTTTTTCCCTTTCTTTTTACTCAGAATTTCCCTGTGATTGTAATGACACTCTTTCGATATTTGTTACTTATCAAAATATCCATTTATCCATTGTCTCTTAGCCGTGTGTGTGTTCTTGCTTATCACCCACGATTCGGTCCTTAGCCTCTCCTTTTCCTCTTTTCTTTCTTCTCCCTTTCTGCCTCGTTAAATGGTGCCAAAAGCAAATATCTACTCAGTCTCGTATGCGAAACCTAAATAAAACAATTCCTAGAAAAATAATGAAGTTATTTATAAACCGATATTTTCATTGCGACAAACGTTTTAAGTGATAAAAATTTCAGATTAAAAGTAAATCTTCTATTTCCTAAGATATATATATATATATATATATATATATATATATATATATATATATATATATATATATATATATATATATTTATTTATTTATCACTTTAAATGCTAATTTTAGTGGCTACCCATATGTGAGTAGACGCTCCGTTTACTTTTTCAAACTGAAATTTATTTTCTTTTACCGGCCTGGAATTTGAAGAAATCTTATTAAAGAAAAAACGCACGCTGGATGGGTTCGAACATGCAGTAGATCCAAGCTGACTTCAACCGAATCGACCGTTAAAGGCAGTTTACAACCATGCGAAATCGACGACAGTCTTCGTGGTCGAGTCGGTTAAAAGCAAATTAGCATGTTAGAAACTTGCCGGAGTGTACACTTTTACTTTAATAAGATTTCTTAAATATTCAGGCTGGTAGATGAAACTTATATTTTTTGTATTATTAATCATTCGCTGGAGCTATCTCGAACATTCATGAGACTATCACACATATCCACGTGTCTATCTCACCAATATCACGTCATCTATTATGGTCCTGCATCAAGGTCGCAAAGTTATTAGGCTGGCATATTCTATTAAGCAGGCTCGGACATTCAAGTGTCTATCACGTCAAATCACAGGGTCTTTCACCAAGGTTATTAGGGTGGCATATTCTGTCGAGCTAGCTCGGATATCCATGAGTCTATCAAACAAACTATCACGGTCCTTCGCCAAGGCCGCAAGGTTATTAGGGTGGCATTCTGTGCCATAATAATTGGGGTGATTGCTGTCCGAGCAACCAGACTTGAGCCAAACTTACTTCTCAAGAGTATGAGATAACTCGCAAATTCTTGTTTTGCTTGTCAGCAGTGTCCTACAAAGCGCATCCTGCGTTCACGAAACACTGTTGAAATATCAGCGATATGTAAATAGAACTGTAATTTGCATGTTGCCTCCAAGAAATGTTAACTGTAGCACTCACCATCCGGGTTTCGGTTCCATCAAACTTTGTAAGGATTTAGGTAATCTAAATCAGGGCACCATATATTAAAACAGCCTCCACAGTTGTGTGAAAAAAGCTCCGTTTGAGGTTGTCTGGCAGATTAGAATTTCAGATTACATTAATTTATTTCAAGGCCGCCCATGTTTTAGATATGCGCATATTCAGACTCTTTTAATGGAGGGTATTTCGTTTCTTAGGTATGTAAAATATTCCGCATATTTTAGCGATTCACCTGAGATATTTTATAACCATTCTTAATGCTACAGCTCACCGACATCATCTATAAAATTCTTCTAACGAAAATAAATCCTAACAAAACTAACACAAATTCAACCAGGTTAGCTATAATAGCAAGTATCTAAAATGTCTGTAATAGAATTTAAGCAGCACAACAACATGGACTTCACTACTTCAACGGAAAATACGAAAAAACTAGGAGTATTTTTTTTATTATTTACACTGATTTGGAAATGACATTTCTTTCTTTAAGTAATTTTGACGCTTTCAGCTTACGCATGTCTCACGAACTTAATTCGATTGATTTTTTTTTTTTTTTTTTTTTTTTTACTAATTTCAAATTTTAACGTAAACAATGTAACTTAGTAACTATTTCATTTATTTCTCAAGGGTGATCAAGGATTTCAATAATCTTTCCGAAATATTTCTGTTTTAACAATAAATTATCCTTTAAAATTAAAGTTTTTTTTTAACTGCAGGTTCTTTCGATTTTAAAAAGAATCTCTAAATATATAGAAGGAGCACCAGACTAGATGTGGGAAAAATATTCAAAGCATAGACGAATGGTGGTTTTATAAATATGTAAGATAGATTCTGGTGAGAAAAATTGTCTAGCTCGGCACAGTGAACCAACTTTCCTAGCTGCAGATTTAGCAATTGATTCAATACAAGCTTTCCACTTCATATCATTTAACAGTATCAACCAATCAAATCCAGGTATACATATTGAGCCCTGGTAAAAAATAGGAAAAAAATTGTCAGATTTAGAATGTTGATGATTACAAATGTAAACTGAAAAGGAAAAATATCCTGCCGTTATTAAAGTATTGCCTAAAAAAAGGTAATTTCCAAACCAGAGTAGAAAAAACATACGACTTCAAGTTTTTTTTTTCGTATTTTCCGAAATGATAATAGCAAGTACCGAAAATGTCTGTAATAGAATTAATGCAGCACTGTTTCAACCAGCATGGACTTCCCTATTTCAACGGAAATACGAACAAACTAGGAGTAGTTTTATTTATCTGCTCTGGTTTGGAAATGATATTTCTTTCTTTCTTTAAGCAATTCTCACACTTTCTGCTTACGCAGGTCTCGTGAACTCAATTTGATCATTTTTTTTTTAATTTGAATTTATAACGTATACAATGTAGCTTAGCCACTGTTTCATCTATTTCTCAAGTGTGATCAAAGATTGTAAAAGCTTTCCGAAATACATCTGTTTTAACAAAATATTATCTGTTGAAATTACTAGTTTTTGTTCTTTTCAATTCAACTTCCAATTATGGAATCAAACGTTTTTACAATTAAACACTAATTTTGTTTCTCAAAGGATTATTTAAACAGAGATTTTTTTCAAAATATAAATATTCATCCCCTGACACTCTGCCAAATGCATTTTGGCTTTGGGGACATCATATATTTGATGGCGTGAAGTGCAATTGCTGAAGACTTCTCTAGGTTTTTTTTTTTGTTTTTTTGTTTTTTGTTTTTTTCGTTTGGTTTCTTTTTTTTTATTACCTTTGCACAAAGACGCCGATGATGATAACAAGTTCCAAAAATGTCTATAATAGAATTGGCACAGCTTCACCCAGCATGGGCTTTCCTACTTCAACGAAAAAATACGAAAAAATTAGTATTTCTTTCTTTAAGCAATTCTCACGCTTTCAGCTCACGCATCTCTCCCGAACTCAATTCGATCGATTTGTCTTCTTTTTTTCTTTTGCTAATTTAAATTTATAACATATACAATGAAGATTAGTCACTGTTTCATTTATTTCTCAAGAGTGATCAAGGATTTCAAAAGCTTTCCGAAATATATCTGTTTTAACAATAAATTATCAGTTAGAATTACAAGTTTTTTTATTCTTTTTAATTCAAATTCACCAATGGAAAATAAATCCTGTTTAAAAAATAAATGCAGCATCTATTCAAATACGGGCATCCACTGAATATAATATTTAAAGTGATAATATGTATGATTAATAAATAAAGCGATAAGAATATATACGATTAATAAGAAAATATATGTTACCTCTTCAGAAAGAGTGAGATAATTATATAAGCTCAATTCATTACAATTCAGTCAGTTATGTACCATGCGTGATACACGCTTAGGCGATCATGTATCTTTCGATATATGACTGACGAGGCAGATTTTTTTTTCCCGCAGTAGTTTGCGATTTCTTTCTGCGTTAGACTAGTTGCCATCCAAGGCTATAGAACCAGGTCTGTTCTGCATAGCTGGGGGGAGAAGAAGAGGATTCATAACTTTTCCAAGGTTATTAGCACGTATGTGAATATAGTGCAATTCGATTCCTCAAACCAAGCCGCTATTCATCACTCCACCGTACCTCAGTACAATTAATTCTAAAATTAAATGCTAATCAGTCAGTTATGTGTCACGCGTGATACACGCTTAGGTGATTATGTATCTTTCGACGAGGTAGATTTTTTTTTCCGCAGTAGGTTGCCATTTCTTTCTGCGGTAGACCAGTTACCATCCAAGGCTATAGAACCCGGTCTGTTCTGTATAGCTGGTGGGGAGGAGAAGAAGAGAATTCATACCTTTCCCAATGGTATTAGTACGTATGTAAATGTAATGCATTCGACTGCAATTTGATTCTTAATCCGAGCCGTTTTCCATTAAACTCTGTGCCTCAGTACAATAATTCTAAAATTAAATGCTAATCAGTCAGTTATCTGGCATGCGTGATACACGCATGCATCTTTCGATGAGGCAGATTTTTTCCGCAGTAAGTTGTCATTTCTTTCTGTGGTAGACCAGTTACCATCCAAGGCTATAGAACCCGATCTGTCCTGCTATTTACTCACAGCAGGGGGAGAAGAAGTGGATTCATACCTTTCGAAAGAGTAATAACCCGTATGTAAATGAAGTGCATTCGACTGAAATTCGATTCCTCAAACCGAGCCGCCATCCATCCCTCCAACCTGCCTCTGTGCCTTAGTACAATTACTTAATCGAAAATAACCTAATGAAATATTATTTGACGATGTTAGTGCCAGCCACATAAAATGATAATCCTAGGCGAATAGGTTTGATTGGGTCCTTGTTCTTTACATTTTTTATTATCAACTTAATATTTATTGGTGTTTCTCTAAACTGACTGATGACGAGATTCATATCAATTCTCGCGATGGGATAAACTCTGTACAAGTAATGGATTTTATAATAACGTAATCACCAACACTCTTCGTCAAAAATGCAATAGCTTCAGACAGCATGATTTATGCTAATACTTATATACATGTGTGGGGGGTATATTTTAGCAGCTGTCCTCAATATTATCTCTTGTTTCTTCAGTATTATTTTCAATTCATTAAGTATCAGACGCCGGGACACAATTTCTTTTACCCTATCTACCACATTCACCGTTATAAAGTACTATAATTTTAACAAATAAACGAAATGTAAAAATGGCTGCCATGTCTGTCTGTGCCAAATTAAAATAATGGCAATTTGCCATCCTTTATATTTTCTCTACATTCTTGACACTTCCGCATATATTGTCCCTTGTGAGTGATTCGTAACGCTTCAGATGTACTTTCGAGAACTTTTCTCCGTTTCGTTTTGAATTGCAAGATTCCCTCTGGGATACATATTTTCCTAAAAATATAAACACCCAATCCAAATTAATTAAGAATTAAGACTTTAATTAGCAATTCATTAATTGTTTCACTCTTGTGCTTCCGACATGTCTCAATATATCTATCTCGAGAAATTCCAGAATTTACAGAAATGTTACCTTATTTGTTTTAAACAAAATATTACAGCGTTGAACTTGTGCGTTTTATAGCTAAGCTCCAACGCGTATCTCGCGTATGAACGTGTCTTTTAGCGATCGATATTTGATGTCTGTTTTATTCAAAATTATTGACAAATACAGCGTACAAAACAATTGAAACATTTAAAATTTTGCTGGATTTGTTTCCCCGCAGTTGACAGTTATGGTGTAGTTCGGACCACTTATACCAAGAAAATGGCAGCTATGCTAAAAAGAAATTCAGAAAACAGAAAAAACTGACAGAATAAGAATAAGACGAAAACAACATTTTTTCTTCAGAAGTTTGGTTGTAAATGAAACTAATTCAGATAATAGATTCAACTACCATTTTTTCAAGGAGGAAAAAGGAATAGACGTAAAATAAAGAAGGATATATTTAAATCAATAACAAATGAGATACAGTAATGTAAAATTTAAAATTACACAACATTTATTGAACGGATAAGTGATTGCTCAGAATTTAGATTTCCAGTATATTTTACTAATTGTCATTTTCAGACAGAACGAAACTCAAATGCCGCTCATGGTAGCGAGTTGTAATCAGTACTGAGGAGTATTATATGTATGAAACAGAAGGTGGTAGGAAGAGAGGAGTATGCGGAAAAGAAGAAGATATAGACATACAACTGTGATTTAATCATGTTATCATTGTAGTCTTCAGGCAAGAAACATCACGGGAATCTTTTTCACAAAGAGATATTTCTTATTTTTACATTTGAATCCCGGACAAAAATGAGAGTGTTTCGACTGTGTAGAAGCAGCATTACGTGTCTTACATGTAAATTGGTTGAACTAAAGAAAAGAGATATACCAAGGGCATAGGGCATATAAAATGTATAATGTGCATATTCATGTCATATATTTTCAAGTAGATTTATATATAATATCGCTAAATTGTCTGACGACGGGCAAAAACTTTCTTTTAACATAAGACAATGTATAGAATACAGATAGGGAGGTTAAATTTGGTCAGTTTTGTTATGAAGTAGATGTGCCGATAAAAACTATGCCAATATACTTGAAATTTCCTTAATTAATATTTTATTCAATTCAGTATTTTGTCGGTGACTATCGGCCTTTCTCTGGTACAAAGCCCACGCCTTTGTCCGATTTTTAAACTTATATTGTCTGTTGAGATTGTTCTCATAGTCGATACAAAAAAAAAAGTCATGACATCAATCGACGAGCAAAGACGCTCACTGGAAAACCAACAAAGAAATATAACGTATACCTGTAGACACAAAACTGTCACCATTCGACAAAAAGCCTATTTGATAATGCTACATGAAAGCCGAAAGCTCTCAGATGACAATTTATATTCAAACTATACGCAGATGTCAGATAGAATATTTATCTCTATCGGCATGAGCGTGTGCGTGCATGTGAGAGGACTTACTCAAGTTTCCGAGTTATGCAAAATATGAAAACTGTGAGAAAGGTACGGTGGTCGTATATTTCCATTAACTTTTGGGGCATTCATGTTAGATATTTGCAGGAAATAGTCGAATAAACGTTAGCTTGATTGATTGACTTAAAGGGATGTATTCCTTCACTTCTTTGAGTTGCAGATTAATGGTAAGTAACCACATACAAAACCGTGGGGCCTCATAATGGAGCATCGTATCACAATTGCACACACACGCACACACACATACAAACATATATGTTACACATCACTTACACACATGCACACACACACACACATACACACACACACATATATATATATATATATATATATATATATATATATATATATATATTGCCTGAAGCAATTAGATATCTAGCCACACTCATAAGCTGTGATTCAGTGAAAATGTTTGTAATAATTATGTGGACACTATATATATATATATATATATATATATATATATATATATATATGTATATATGTGTGTGTGTGTGTGTTTGTGTGTGTGTGTGTGTGTGCTGTGTATCTTTAGGCAGCAATTTTTCATTGATGCATGTTTCATTAAATAATATAGACAAGTTGTGTCTATTTATTTGAAGTAAGTTCCTTTCATATTGTCTGATAAGCTTAATAACATGATCATTGAAAGACGAAAGGAAATCACCATATTGATAAGTGTTTTAAACCTATCTAAGCATTCGGCTTACATAAGCCCTTATCAAAGATGACAATTACATTTTAATATATTAAACAATACACGAACGAAACAATAAATTTTGCTGCATGAAATATTACAAAGCCACAACAAATTCGTGTATACGAAACGCGGAAGCGAAAATCGCATGGCTGCTCGTGACGTCAAACATGACCACACGATAGAGACAACGAGAAGTATTAAATATGGTAAGGCGTTGGTATAAACCAGTGGCTTCTGTTATCAATTATAGCCATTTACGAATATTTGTGGAGATTTCGTAGTTTATGTTGTTCGGTTAAATTTCAACAGTTTTATGTGCAAATTATTGAAGCTATACACATAAAATATTTGAAACCTAAATCTGTTTCATGCTTAAACGTAATCTTCAGGCCACTTGTCTTTATTTGGCCCGATTACTTATATATGCTGGGCAATGTTTCCTTATGGGTAGGTCTATTGTATTATATAACGGTTGTGGGGTGGGAGGTAACGGTTATATTTCAAACTATTCAAGAGGTCATTAATAGAAATCATTGTGAATTAAATTAAAATGCAGTTATTTGCAGTTGTACAATAGTGTTGTTTTCTAAACTATTTATTCATTATATATCATTATTTATTTTAATATGTTCTGCTGTTGATTTTTATTGCTAAACTTATTTGTATTAATGTGTTCATTTGTAGTTTTTAATTTGTTTATAATTTAATTAATTTGTTCACGTATTTATTGATTTAGATTTTTTATTATTTTCTTCATTTTTTTTATTTTACTTATTCATTTATTTTTCTCAATTTTTAGACAAATCTTCAAACATGAAAATTGTGTTGAAGCATAAAACTCATTGTCGCCATTGGTTGTTGACCTCAACGTCCACATTTATAGTCATATATACTATATCATTGATATTGGGCACTTTAATCCATATCTTTAACTCATACCTAATAGTATACCTTAACATTTTTAGCTTATATATATATATATATATATATATGGGGGGGTGAGTGTGAGTGTGTGTGTGTGTGTGTGTGTGTGCGTGTGTGTGTGTGTGTGTGATGGGGAGAGACGTTTTGCATAATATCTTATGAATTAATGGATTTGTTTTTGACTCCAACATTATTATTACATCAAACGTTAATTTAGTAGACACTCGTATTTGGAATATACGCTACGTTTTTATTTCGAACAGTGTATATGACGGAGCAAACTGTGATTTCTTCTACAAATGAGGCTGCAGGTTATATCCCTACCAGAGAACGCATTTTCTTTATTAAGGTTTCTTGAAACCGCAGACCGACAGACGATATATATATATATATATATATATATATATATATATATATATATATATATATATATATATATATATATGTGTGTGTGTGTGCGTGCGTGCGTGTATAATCATAAATTAACTGATTTAAAAATGTGGCTCCATCGCTACACAGGAACTATCATGTTTCAGAAACAGAAACTACAAACTTCAAATTCAATTATATAATTGAATTAAAGGCCCTAGTTTTGTTTCAATTTCAAATGAAACAGAATTGGGCCTTTAATTTAATTCCTGTGTAGCGATGGGGCCATATTTTAAAATCGGTTAATTTATATTATGATCTCTTAATTTGCATTGAGCACTCTTTTGTAAAAATAACAATATTAATAAGAACACCGCATCATATATCTTACTGTTCTTTCTTTTATTATATATATATATAGTAGTCCCTGACGATCCGCTTAGGTGAAACTGTGGTAGGTTTGTCTGGCTCTTTAGGTTTAATTTAGGTTTGCGAGAACTTTATTCAGTTATTTTCTCACTCTGATCGGGTTTTTTTTCTTTTTTACTTCAAATTTGAATGCTTGACGATTATTTTAGGCTAACGTGCATGTTCTCTGTTCTTTCTTGTTTTTTTTGTACCATTTTCCCCCTGTGGTAGTGGTTTGTTTATTCCCAAATCAAGGCACCTAAGGTTTTTTTTCCGGACGAGTATAATTTCTTATATTTATAAGATTATAACTAGTATATATATATATATATATATATATATATATATATATATATATATATATATATATATATATATATATATATGTATATGTATATATATATATATATATATATATATATATGTATATGTATATATATATATATATATATATATATATATATATATATATGTATATATATATATATATATATATATATATATATGTGTGTGTGTATGTGTTTGTGTGTCTGTGTGTCATTGTGTGTCTGTGTGTCTTTGTGATAGATAGATAGATAGATTGATAGATAGATAGATATTGAAAAATTGTAGCATTCCTACGCATTATTCCAACATTCCTGTGCTAGCGTACCGCCTTAGATTTAATAAAGTGTTTACTTCGATTACTCTGTCGTTTACACGGATTCACAAGCAAATAATGAAGATCAACTTCAAGGACATAAAGGCCAAAACGTTGTGCTAACAACAACGATGATGATGAGACTATATTTTTTTTGTAAATAATATAAATAAATAGCGAACCATCTTAAATGTATAGAAATTTCCTGTTCGTTTCTTATTTATTCATAGGTAGCAAGATTTTACATGGTTAGTTGGAAATGTAGATATGAAAAGGTTGGAATTATGTTTTGAGCTGACCAGCATGATACATATAAATGGACAGGAAGATAGATCGATCGATCGATAATAGTTATTTTCCTTTCGTGCAGAGCAAACATGAACTCTATATCAATGTAGCTGTTTGATGAATTGAGTGCGAAACACTTGTCTATTAAGGCAATATGATTCCACCACAACTTGAACGCTAGCCAATGGTAAACGTTGTGAAATTTCATTCAATGCATTGGGAAGTCCAACAGAGTAAGTCTATTGAAACAAATTATACATGGCTGGCATCTTCTTTTCACGTTCGCCTTCCGCTTTTTTCTCATTCATACATTATTACTTTCAACCTTTTTTTTTATGAAAGAGCCGTATAAAGAACGACAGTAATTATATTGTGTTGCTAGAAATTAAATATAGCAGTGGGACTATTTAAAAAGAAATATTGGCTTCCTACCAGTCATTCAATGTTTTCAATATAAAAAAAACGGAAATATATGCGTTTATTGCTATAGTATTATTTCGTGAGGTTCTATATATATTCGATAATTACCTTGTTTTTATTGATTTATACAGAACGACCTATTTTTTTATGAGACATTTTTTATCCAACTTATTTTATGTGTCATTTGCATTCAGGCCATGGACTTTCATGGTACTCTATAATTTGCTCTATTTTGTTAATTTAAGCATCTTTTGATCCATAAGCCATAACGCTTACAGCTACTATTGCCTTTATCACAAATTCAAGTATATTAATTTCTCTTCGTTCCTCTTACCTTCAATAAATCCTGTCAGCGTTAATTTTTCTTAACCTAATTTCTTCATTATATATCTCGAATTTCCAATTCATTTTCTGATCGCAGTATATAGTTATTTACAGTTTCCTTAAAACCTGTTCTGGCCATGTTATTTTGGGCATTTATCGCTATATCTCTCGCACTTTAAACCTCTTCATTATCAATGGGGTGAATGTCCAGTAGTTGATTGCCAAGCGATTACATAGTGCAAAGTATTTCAGTACATTTTTCTTTGTTTTTAAGGACATTCTTGTATATTTTAAGCTTTCTTCCTGGGAGGTAGAGCCAGCTTTTCGGATCTGACCTCGGATACGTTTGTAATATTTTCTTTCGTCTATGATGATCCTAGACAGAAAATGAGATTTTTCTTATCGTGCTATCCCTTTTTTTTACGCGTGGATGCCCATTCTGGTTGTTTCTTTTGCTGACAGTGATGATTTTCCATCGATGGGAGAGACTAATTTACAATATATAGATTAAATATTGAACATTTACCCTATTTACATTGTTCGGACTGTTTTCCTTATCACGTTTTTCCTTATTCAATAGTTAAAGATATTGTAATTTTCTTTTGTTAGAAATAAGTTTTTTTGATAATCAATTTTTATTTATTCGGACTCGGGCAATTTTTGTTCCCAGCCCGGTTGTATGCGCTCGAGCTCCACACATTAAACCGACTTTGTGTCACAACCTGCCCCGTGGTAGGAAGGGGAGTTAACGGGTAAATATAAATTACTCACTCGAGTATTTTGTAACACATTATTTATCTTCTCTCAGTTGTGTTTCTGTCTTTGGGGAGAATGCGAACAGGAGCGACCCCGCCGAAGAACAGAGTCGCAACTGATGAAAATTATACTGAGACGTGCCCAAACCTGGAGAAAAGCTGCCCAAGGACGCGCCCTCTCATTGCACCAGAAAGAAGGCTCGGTGCTCGCACCAAGGCCAGCGCAAACTAGATTTCTGGGGGCTCGGGCAATTTTCGTTCTTAGCCCGGGTGTACGCACTAGGGCTACCCACTTTAAACCGACCTTGTTTCACAACCTGACCTCGAGGAGCAGTTGAGCAAATACAAATTAGTATGAAGTAGAGGTGGGACATTTTGTTCTCAGAATTCGTATGAGAATTGTACTCCGATTACGCATTTATTCATATAGAGTCCATAATATAGATTTTACTTAATTAGCTATTATATTCTTCTTCAAATATTGAATGTATAACTAATTCTAATTTCTATTTACCCATCTTTAAACTATATTAATTTTATGTTAAAAAGTGTCCCCTGTTCTGTCACCCATGAAATAAAAATAATTGTCTGTACGGAAAATAAGGATCTACGTACATCAAATCCTCTTTAAATTAAGTGGCAGCAGAAGAGTTATCATTGAACTTTTAAATGGTAAACTTAAACCTTAATTTAATACTTAAATGAAGCGATCGTTTATGAATTCTTTTGTAGTTTATTGATGCCTATCGCATCGATTCCTCCCGAACTATTGAGATGATGACCAAACCAAAAGTCCTCGATAGGAACTAGCTTAAATGCTTTGGCAGTTTTAAACCTATTTGTAATAAAACATGCACTTTCAAATTTGGACACAAAAGGAAAATAAGAGTTATTCCCGTGAACCACAAAAGCAATGATAATGGCTAGTATAATATATTAATATATATTTTTCACCTCGAATAATCTGGTAATCCTGAATCTGAGACCAACGCAAATCGTTCCCTGCGCTTAACTTTTCTAGTGCTTTTCAATGGGCTATAAATCATTGAAATCGGAACAGTGGCAGCGGAGAAGATGCTTGGACACACACATGCACAAACACATACGCACACACCGTACTTTATATATAACATTTTATCCAATACAATTCCCCAGAGCCACTAAAGATAGATGCTTACTTTATTGTTGGAGTGATAACGGTTTATCTTAGATTTGAAAAGGTTCAGATTTTTGTAATTCTTTTCAGGTGTCTATTCCACGAAGTAGCGATTCATGGAATGAAGCCATCCGAGTGTAACATTCTTTTTTAATAGCTGAATTTGAAGGGATTCGGGATGAGTCACCCCACTGTACAGAGCATGGTGGGTCTCACTGCAAAGTTTAGTTCTAGCGGACCCTGAGAATGTAAGGTCATTTGTCATATAAATAGTCACAGACTATCTAGAAACTTGCGTAAATTTGCGAAGGGGCTGTCTGGTGGAAAATCATCGCCTAAAATGCCGCTCAAAAGCTGTTGAATATGAATACAGACACGTGACAACTGCAATACTCCATTTCTGGTCTGGTTTGGCTCTTGTAAAATAGCAGGTGCGATGGATAAATTGTCGTCTAAATTACGCAAAAATTAAAATAACACTGTTAAAATGAAGTAGTTTTGCGTAGTTAATTTTACGTAGCAAAATTATCCCCAAAAAATCTGGAAATACTAAAGAGTAAATTTATTCAATAAAATCACCATTGGCTGCATCTAAGAGCACAGACGACTTTGGAATATCCTGCATCTCTTCTGGACACTTTTTTTTTCTCTCGTTTAACTTCTCAGCACACATGATAATCAAGGGGGTTGCAGTCTTGGGATTAAGGTGGCAAGTTGAAATGGGTGATTTCTGAGTTGCCCAACATGTGTAATCACCATTAAACTCGTCCAACTCTGTCCGAATCCTTTTCACTGTAATCAGATTGACACGCAAACACTTAGATTTTCTTTTATTGGAGCTTCCGGCGTGAATGCCAAATAGTACAGCAGGCCATTTCTATATTTCTGGCGGAGTAAATTGCTTCATGGTGCTATTTTTATCACAGACGATGCCCAATGGACCCAACTATACAGTGCAGTCGACAAAATTAAAAACAAACAACGCGCATCCACGAAATTAAAATTATAATATGACGACGATATTTCCATCGCACCCAGTACTTACTGAAGCGGTACAAGGATTCGACTATTTTCCTGTATCATAGCAACAGGTTGTATGTATGAGCCCTACTTGATGTCTAGTTTGAACATGAAGTCCAGTATCTATTTATGTTTGGGGGTAATATGCATGAAAATTATATCTATAAAAGTTCAAAATTAATCTACAGAACAGTAGTTAATGGTAAGTATTTAATGAATATTAAAAAAAAAACTGGTATCAACAATACTTTATAATTAGTAATAATACAAAATGCCGCCTGATCATATTCCTGTTGAATGCAAAACAAAATATATAGATCCCATAGCATGTAATCATTTCTCAGCGACAAAATATAGCATGTTTCTTGTTAATCCATCGCTATTTCCATGCAAAATATCAAAGAGGGCTATATTCCTTAGTTCTATTAATTCTAACCATTGATGCTGAGAACTGCCAAGCCACGAAACCTGAGTGCAAGCACCTTCATCCCTTTGGCATTCCATTGGCAAGAAGTAATTTCCATTCGAAAAGCTGGTACCTACGAACCGCTACATTTTCTAAATGTTTCACAAGAGGGTGCTTTACCGAACACAACAATTTTAAACTCATCAAGTCTAGGTTCAGCGTTTCTCTTTCTTTCATGTCTTAAAAAATGCCCCTCTTGCGTTTACACTTACCTTTGCCATAAAAAGCGTTTTCAGTTAGCGTCTAGCCTCAGTGTATGTCTATATTTCTGAGATGAGGTATTACGTACACTATTTATATCATTCGGACTATTGTCCTCATCTTTGTCGTTATATTTATTACAAAGTTTCAGCCGTTGTACGCTCCGGCCTTCGTCATGTAGTTGGAATGTCGAACAGATACTGGGTTCATATCTTACAACAAAAGCACACATAAGAGTGTAAATCAGAAAGTAAATACTATTATAAAACTACAAAGCGATAACACTCTAAGGGTGTCTGGTATCTCTCTGTGGGCAGCATTACATCGTTCATCCAAGTGGCAGAGATCAACGAGGTCAGACATATGGACAATCCACTCAGCGATTGGACCATCGAGCAACAACGCAACGTAGAGGGCTTTCTGTGATCAAAGTAATTCAAATGAACGGAAGTCCGTCGATGTTAGCGCAATTTGGAACACACGCCATGAATCAACGCAAGGTGTACGAGTGGGTTGAACGCGAAGAATGTCGGAGCGTACAACGGCCGAAACATTTTAATAACAAAGATGAGGATAATAGTTCGAATAATGTAAATAGTGCGTATAGTGTGTCTCATTGGCTTTGCATAGTATAAATATTATTAAAATATATTTGCGAAAAAGAAAATCAAATGCGGACATTCGAAATCAAATTCGAGCTATTTCGAGTTTTTAACCTTTTGAACAAACAGAACCAGTTCTGAATTATATCTGTTTGGATGTTTCACCCACAAATTCCTCGTGGAATCTTTGCCACGAGGGATTATAGTGTAGAATTCGAAAATTAGAAACAATGATTTCTGAATTTTCTACGATCAAATTCTTTCGTATGCCTTAAAGGCTACATTGCCGACGGAAATACTGGTTGCAAGAAGGTAGAATAGGCAAGAAGAATTGATGCACTGAACCATAACGGATTAATTCAATTAGTAGAAACGGTCAGAGAAAAGGAACAAAATAAATGAACAAGGGGAGGGCGAACATATCAAGGAACAGAAGAAACAATGGGAATGAGAAAACTCTTTACGAAATACAAGGAACACAATGTAAATGGCCATGTCTTTAGAGGAACAAAGGGAAGGGAATGTCCGGCAAAATGTTTTGGGAAAGGTCACGATCATAGGAAAGGAAATATACAGAAAAATACAAATATCGGTGTTAAAAAGTCTATGTCATAGGAAAATCATGTAAAATGTTGGAAATCATATCGAAATGAATGAAAGGAAACAGAAACGTAGGCAGCAAAAAAACATGTAAATAAACGTGAAGAGGCAAACATGAAAAGGAAAGAAACGAGAAAATAATAACAAGAAAGAAAGACAGAAAGAAAGAAAGAAAGAAAGAATAAATAATTCTTTCTTTAGAAATAGACAATGAAGAAAGGAAAGTAAGAGAGAAACGGTAATGATAAGAAAACTAAAGAAAGAAAGAAAGAAAGAAAGAAAGAAAGAACGAATAATTATTTCTTTTCTTTAGAAGTAGACAATGAAGAAAGGAAAGACATATAGAAATAGTAATGATAAGAAAACAAATCTCAAGAAAGAAAGAAAGATAGAAAAAATAGCCAAGGGGGAAAAGGGAAAAAAAGAGAGAACATGGTAACGAAAGAAAGAAAGAAAGAAGTAAATAGACATGGGTGGAATTGAAGGTGAAATTAATAAAATACAAAAAGAATCCTCGAAATTATTGGCCCTGAACTTGTATCTCAGCTTCAGTCATTTTCCTACGGCGGTCACTTATCTTCCATTTGCTTTTTCTATAAATATTTTCATGCTAATTGTTCTGATGACACTTTCCTCTTGGGTATCTAGACTTTATAGATTTAATGTATTAAGCGATTGGCAGTAAAATCTGATACCGTTATGATATCGAGATATAACCGTAAGTTCTCTGCTGACGGTTTCTTCATATTATCGCTTATGGAATTCTTTTCCTGCTTCTCAAATATTTAAATGCTATTCCATCGTTATCTTCTTAGTACCTGTTCTTTTATAGTTTTCTCTCCTTCGTAATGTTTCTCATATTTTCTTTCATTTTCACACACTCATAACCCTTCGCATCTCTGTGGCATTATTGGTTTGCTTGGCGTGAAATTATTTAAAAAAAAAAGTTATTCTTTCCACAAACGTAAATTGGAATATACACAAAAGTAATGTAGCTTAAAATTTTACATTCAGTCATGAATAATTTTCTTTTTTGGTTTATCAAGTGCAATTACATTTTATTCAATCATATAATCGCCTTTATTTGCAATGACTTTTTGACATTTATCAGGCACCACTTCGATACATTTTCAGTAAAATTCGACAGGTATAGATGTTTCTGGAAATGCCATAATTTCTATGTGAGATCTGATGTCAGTGTTCGACAAACACTTGAATCTAATTATTTTAGAGAAACGTTCTCCAACAAAGCGTCGTGCTGCGATTAAAAAAGATAGCTTTTCGAACGCATCTATGGATAGGTCGTAAGTGCTGGACATATAAAAGTTATTTTATTGTTACATCGAGTGTCAAGAACTCTTAATTAATAATACCGCGACGACCCAAGCACACGCACAATTTTACAATACTACCACAGGGCTCAGTTTGGAGTTTAGCTATAGAGATTTAGCCTCGTCAGTCTACTGGCTTTTGCGTTAGACATAGCCATAGCCTATTTTTCATAAGCATATGATATATATATATATATATATATATATATATATATATATATATATATATATATATATATATATATATATATACATATATATATATATATATATATATGTATATATATGTGGCACGATGAATAAATTGTCGTATAAATTGTGCAAAAATGAAGTTGCAACAAATTTTATGTTGTGTTTAGATAAATTCTTTTTGGTTGTAGTTGTGATAGAGTTAGTTGGTAGAATAGTTTGGTTTATCGGGAAGAACATCTCTTCTATTTCGGAATATTTTATCAGCCTTTTGTTTCTCCTCTTCTTTATATATATATATATATATATATATATATATATATATATATATATATAACAGGTATTTAATTTTTTTGGTGAAACGTTTCATCCGTTAGGATTTAATCGGACTGGTCATTGTTGATGTTGCTACGACCACACATGCGCACGAAACAAGAAATGCAGGTAGTTTCAAAATTTTTGATAGATTATTTTTGAAAGAATATTCTTCTCAATCTAGCCGAAATCATCTATATTCCATTTCTTTCTCTTTTCTTTGATCACCTTTGTCCCTGACTATGCAACTCTATGACAACATATAATCTACCAAGTATGGTGATATATAGTAAGAGCCGAGACGCAAATTTATTGTGGCTGAACTAGCGATCAAGGCACTTTCCAGACATTTTCGTCTCAGTCGATTTTTTTCTCTTTTAATCAAACTAGCGTTTCATATGTGAAAATTGTGGTCCGATTTGTGACTGTGAACAACCAATGCGTTTTGTGAGTTGTTTTTTAAAATGTCCCTTTTGCACTTATATAGTCTCTTGTTTAAAGTTCTTGAGGTTTCTCCAATGGATTCATTCTGGTAATTTCAACATTTGATAGAGTAAATTCCTCCTTAAAGTGTTGGCTTTTTTTTTATTGATGAAATCTTTGTTTGTTTTGGATGTAGTTGTAACAAATTATTTGTTGAGTTTAGATGAATTCTTTTCGGTTGCAGTTGCGATAGATTTAGTTTGTAGAATAATATATTTTTTGATTTCTTAGCTTTGTCAGAAAGGACAGCTCTTCCATTTTGGAATATTTAATGAGCCTTTTGCTTAGCATTGTAAATGATATAATAGGGTATTGAAGGTTCTTGAATATATTTTCAATATATTTCTCCTCTTTTGATATATATATATATATATATATATATATATATATATATATATATATGGTACGATGGATAAATTGTCGTATAAATTGCGCAAAAATGAAAATAAAACTGGCATCTCATTTTAAGATATCTTGATTTACGAACGAGTAAATTTATTCAATAAAATCACCATTCGATTCAACCACCCAACTTCCAGGAAAATTTGGATCCTCCTGCAACACTTCTGGACGGTCTTCTTGAAATTATTTTGGTGAATGCTACCATAATCTTTGCCTTTAGTTCATCTTTGATGAGTTTTTTTGATCTCTCGTTCAACTGCGACCTACATGTAATGATCAAGGGGGTTGCAGTTTTGGGAGTTAGGTGGACTGATGTAAGGGAGGATGTGGTCACAGAAATTGTCTGACAGCAGTGAATGAGTTCTTCTGCATGTGTAACATTGTAGATACAGGGCCTCCCAACGGCCACCCTCTTGTCCCAAGGCAGCACTATGTCCACTATGCGCCAGATGTATGACTGCGTGTTGAAACTGAATCCTTGTGGGAAGATGATTGGATGCATAAAGCCGCCATCACTAGTGATAATTCCAAACACGATCGCAATCACCATTAGACTCATCCAACTCCGAATCCTCTGCACTGTTTTAAGATTGACATCCAAGCACTCTGAAATGTTCGTATTGGAGATCGGGTGCGAATGCCAAGCAGTACAGCCTGTCGTTTGTAAATATTTGGCAGAGTGAATTGCACCATGGTTCTCTTTTTTCTCACAGACGGTGTCTAACTGAACCTACTCCACTGTACTGCCGAAAAATCAAGATCAAACAATGCAGATGCGCGAAATTAAAATATGGCGACAATTTACTCCTCGCACCTTGCATATTTATGAAAGAGTCATTCAGTATGAGGCATTCGAATTACGCCCGTTTTTGTTTTTTTTTAAACCGAAATTATTTTTTCGTCCCAAGTCATGTGATAATGACACTAAGACCTAGTGGAACTGAAAGTGAACAAAAAGAATTTAAGAGAAAGAACTAAAAACCTTATTCTGCATAGGAAACAAGGAATAAACATTTACTCCTGTTCAAAAGGAGACGAAGCGGGAACTTATTATTACTTATCATTATTTTTGCACCAACCTAATAATAATCCGTAGATATATAATCCAATTGAATCCTAATAATATAAAAGAGTGTTCAATACATTTCTTATAACAGAGCATATATAAATAAATAAATTACATTCAATAGATATTAAAAAAAACTGACTTGAATAGCTATTTCACCCTGCAAGAGCTTCCTTGCAGGATTTGTCAATACCAAGCTGTTACAACTCAAGAAAGAAGAAAGAAAGACAAACATGTAAAAAAAATAACTACAAAAAGAAAAGGAGAAAGAAGAATATAACAGAAAAGGCAGCAAATAGTCTAGACAAAACTCAACCTAAATTCATGCTGGTAGAGAGGGAGGTTTAGGCTTCGAACACTAATTAAAATAACATTAACATATATTTTTAAACATTAACATCTAGTTTTTATAAGGAAAATTACTTTAAAGAAGAGCAATTAAAAACTAACATCTAAAATAATTAATATACAAATAATAATGATACATATAATATGATAATTGAAATAATAATGAAATAATTATTAAAATAAAGTTAAGTAAATTTAAAAACATATTACATATGAAATATAATTTAATTGGTAATAAATAAAAAAACTAATATATAAATATAATTAAAACAAGATATAAGTAAAATATGAATTATTAAATATAAATTTAAAAATATATATTAAATGTAAATATAGATTAATTATTAAATATAACAAACTAATTAATATAAATATAAAAATATATATAAATATAATTAAAATAAGTATAACCCAATTATTAAATATACATTTTAAATATTAAATCTAAAGTTACATATAAATTACATAATAATATTAAAATAATAAACAGAATATAATTACGTAATATATATAAATATATAAATATATATATATATATATATATATATATATATATATATATATAGTGTGGACATTAATAATAATAATAATAATAATAATAATAATAATAATAATAATAATAATAATAACAATAAAAGCAACAAAAACAACAATAATAATAATACCAATAATAATAATAAATACCTATGTAGGAGGAGGGTCATTTGATAGGAATGAGGAGGAGTATAAATAACTGTATATATGTTAGGTGATAACAAATTAATCAAAATCAATAATATTCTAGATCAGTTGTATATACTTCGGTGACGACATTTGGAAAATAACTAATTTCTTTGATGTAGTAGTATACTTTGATTATCGAATTTAATTATTCTGATTTTCTCTTCTAAACACAGGTTACATCTACCCATAAAATTACTAAGAATATAAAAAAGAGGGTATTTTCCAACCCAAAATTAAAGTACGAAACTGCTCTTGCCAAAAATGTGTTGAAATTGAGGGAGATAGATCTGAATTTCAGTTTTCGCTTAAAAGCGATAACTATGAAGTTCAAACTGGTCTAGAATATTATTGATCTTACTTAATCTGTTATTACCTAACACATATACTGTTATTTCAACTCCTTCTCATTCCTATCAAATAACCTCCCTCCTACATAGGGCTTTTTATTATTATTACAGTAAAATGAAAATATGAGATAACAACGTCAAAGTTGGGGAGAATAGTGATATCTCCTCATCCCAGAAATTCAGAGAGGAATTTCAAATTCTAAGATAAGTTTACTTGCATCTTTTCTGACCTTGTGTTAGACAAGATTTACTTTTGAGTGAAAGCTACAATAAAAAGAAGGCAACGAATACAGGAAAATTTAATCACTTAAACTTCGGCTTCCTTCCAATTTCCGGGTAAGTAACGCATGGTAGATGATCGATAGTTTTATTTGTTTGTCTGCACAGACTGACAATAAAAGATCGGACAAGCACAAGTTTGCTTAAGAGAGACAACGTTTTAACGTTACGAGAAAATTAGATTGTTTTGAATTCCACGAAATGAATGCTGCAAATTCGATCCATACTTTTTGGATAGGAAGACACGCGTAAATGCTAGAAACGCGCCTTTCATTTTCCACTGATCGATTATGACACCCAAAGTTTTGTTTAATTGGATGATTCGTTTTTTTTTTATGGCTTATCAACCCTTTGCAGGTTATTTAAACCAGAAAATAGTTTTAGATTGTATTTTAAGATATTAATTAATTAGTGATACAAGTCTTGCTAATTAACTAGGAGCGGAGACAAGAGGTTGATTCGTACATTCTCCAAGAGTATTGGCAGGTAAGTGTATATAAGGAATCCAACTAGAAGAGGAACTCAACTTTCCGGTTCCGATTGACAATTGATAGACATTATCCGTAAAACCACTCGCACATCCAATCTTACAGAGCACCTGATATTTCCAAGCGGTCACCAATTTAGGTACTGACCAATCTGGATGTTGCTTAACTTCAGTGATCGTACTGGAACCGCTGTTTCAAGTTGTTCTGACTGTAAGCCACAGTTAAGGTGAAAGACTACGATGGAAACGATTTTTCTTTTCATTTGTAATCTATTTTCTTGGTTACTTAGAAATAATCTGCAATAGATGCTTAACTATAAGATTGGATTTCTTCTTCCATTTATTAATTGAAGGTTTAACATTTTCTATACCATCTCACCCCAAGGAAGGCGATAATAGACTAAGATGCAATGATTTATTGAGAATGGAGGAAAACAGAGAGGACAATTCAAATAACAGGATCCAAGGACACAGAAGATAACACTATTTACATTATTCAGACTATTGTCCTCATCTTTGTTGCCATATTTAGTACAACGTTTCGGCCGTTGTATGCTCAGACCTTCTTCAGGTGGTTGGAATGTCGAACTGAACCATTTATTTCGCTCAATGGGATAGAATGTTCTAGTTCCACGTGCCATGTTTATTGGATGCCAGTTATCATTTATCTCCTATTAATTCCCCTCTCCAAATTCTCCACTGTCTTAACCGGGTATTGAACTCACATTCTTTATCCTCTCACTGGATCTAACTAATGCCTTCATCCACTGTGCCATGTGTCCGTGAGGAGACATCGCACAGTAGATAAAGGCGTTAGTTAGAACAGTCTAACCCAGTGAGCGAAATAAAAGGTTCAGTTCGACATTCCAACCAACTGAAGAAGGCCGGAGTGTACAACGGCCGAAATGTTGTAATAAATATGGCAAAAAAGATGAGGACAATAGCCCGAATAATGTAAATAGTGTACAGAATACTTCATCTGAGAAATGTAGACAGATACAGAAGAATATAACAATTGGCATTGCATTTAAAACTTTGGGCATCTAAGTTGGAAAGTATAAATCCGGAAAAGAGTTATACAGCCGAGAAGAACGGAAGAAGACATTGATAGCATAAAACTTATGGTTACATCTAACCAATTCAACCGTGAAATTATGAGACATAACTGCCAATTCATTATTGTGCTTAAATTCCTAAAGTCAAAGTATCAAAGATGAAACAATTGCCCTGACAATATTTATAGAGAAGGCGCAAGAAAATTACGACCGTCGAATAATAAGTGAAGCCGCGATGCCAGGTCAGGACTACTAACATTGCAGATCCATCTTTGGATTCTAAATATAAATCAGGCACAACGGACCTGAGACGACAGCAATATCCAATTCATGAAGGAACGGTCTACCTATAAAGTTTATATGGAAGTGTCCTTCTCAGCTTTTGTTTAAGGTAATGTGAAATATTATTATTTTCTTTCTCCTTACAAGTGTTCGATATTTTAGTTCTTGTTGCCATTGGAAGTCTTCAAATGATACGGTCATTTTTTTGGGGTTTTTTTTTTTTTTGGTTGTTTTTTGCGAAGTCTATGATTTTGTGGTGTCGGTCTGATGAAGAATCGTTTTCTTTGCGAACTAAAAGATTCATTCGCTTAAAGCAATCTAAAAAAATAGAAAATGATTGGTAGATAAATTGTATTTCTGAACGAGTTCGACGCCATGTATAACATACCGATTTGATGAGTCTATTTAAGAAGAAGCTTCATTTGTATTATGTTCTAAATATTTTGTATTTTAACCACTTACGATGCGTAAAAGTGCCCAAAGATCAACATATCTTTATCGAATTTCCAGTAACCATTTGTTACAACTGATACGTACACAGTCGTATCATATATTTACAGTTTATTGTAAAAGATGTTTGAACAAAGTAACTATAAACAATTTTTTCTTTACTCTGCCAGCCGCAATGATGAAAAAAAGCATTACATCGAACCATCACCAGTGAGAGACGCTGCAAGAGCCACTCCGTTTCGCGAGACACGTCCCTTAATCGAGACGCAGTCGTACCAATTCCCCGAAGGAACGCCATCGAACGAGAGCCAATTATCCCAGAAGTCTCCACTGCCACTGGAGTAAAGAAAAAATCTATCAGCAAGAGAAAAATATTTAACTACTTTATTTTATCTCTGCGTCCCGGGCGACGGACCCCGGCTCAACCGAGTATCTGATCAAATTACCGGGCGAAAATGTATCAGCACAGCACATGTATCCCAAATCAGCGATTCCTGTTTTAAAAGGGAAAATGGAAATGCCACCGGGCCGCATTGCATCATCAAGGTCGAGGCCTACGGTTTCGTTTTGTGAAGGGAACCCCAGCTGCATCCAAACCTCTTCTGACGATGTCGTTTATAGCTGCATGTTGTGGAAAGCGGCCGGTAACTGCGACGACAGGAGAGTGGATGCAAACCAAACACATCGATGGAAGCTCCACATCTGCATCTGTGACGCTCACATAATTGAGTCCAAGATGAGTCGCAACTCTGACCCGAGTGCACTCATCATCTAGAAGGGTACCGGTAGATGAAGGGAGCAGTTTATTAATTATCCAATTTGAATTATTACGATAGCTTCAGTATATGTGCCGTCACTACATTCTTTCCAGTTTCAGGTCATAGTTTCTATTTTAGAAAGGTTGATCTTAATTTTACTTCTAGGAACACATTGCAATGAATGTTTGATTTTTTTCCCCAGATCAATCTTCGACGCCATCTTAGGTAAAATTACCACTGGTGAGCAGGTATTGTTTCCTATTAGTAAATTGTTTTCGAACTTGGTACAATCTACTGACCCCATTTGTTTCACATCTGCGCTTCCAAACTTATGAGCTCTTTAAAAGTTATTTAAAACCTGAAAAATATTTTTTTAGATTATATTTTTGTGGGGTGGTGTTTTGAGATAAGAATGATTCACTGACACAAACTTCACTGATTAGCCCATAGCTGACGGGAGGTTAGGCATACATTTCCCAAGGGTATTTGCATGTAAGTAAATATAACGAACCCAGCTGGAAATTGAACTCGGTCCTCCGTTTAACAATACCGAGCCATTATCCATTACACCGCAAGCAGATTCAACCTTACAGCACCTGGTATTCTTAAGGAGTCACAAATATAGAAACTGACAAGTGCTGACGTTGCTTAATTTCGGTGATCGTACGGGAACAGGTGTTTCCACATGATGCGGCCGTTAGCCCATAAGACCTTTACTTTCTTGATCGCTGCTATTCTTCTACCGCATCAAAGCAATCAGTGGTGTCGGGGCTTGGAAGTCGGTTTATAGTGGATGAAATTAAGAAGAACATGTACTGCTGTGATAACATATTAGTTTTACAATCTTCTATTTGATAACTGATATTTGATGGAATTGTTTGATGATATATATATATATATATATATATATATATATATATATATATATATATATATATATATATATATATATATATATATATACTATCGCTCCAACCCATATCATACCGAAAATGGAATCAGGTTATTAAAATCAAACTAAAAAATAATGAGCCTAGTTTATGTTCACTCGAATTGATTGTTTTATTTTTTAGAGTTTATCGACTTTTTTGATGTTATTTAAAGCTGGGACATATTTTTGAATTGGAGGAATCTTTTGGAGTTATTTCTTTTTTTTTTTATCCAAGTCTTCCTATTTATCCTATACCTGGGAAGAAAAGAGATGGTTACATACCTTTCCTAAGGTAATTTGCACGTGACGAAATATAACGAACGCAACTGAAATTCGATCTCGTCTCAGCGATTTCTTATTCCGAGCCTTTATCCCAATCGTATATCCAAGCTTACAGCAACTAATATTCGCCAGCGGTCACTGCTCTATGGACTGGCCAGTTTCAACGTTGCGTAAATTCGGCGATTTGACGAGAAGTGTTTTTTTTATATGATATCGCTGTAAGCCTATTACAAATGATTCAATTAAGATATCTTAAGTGATGCTCTTCAAACATATTTTTCTTCTTTTCTGTGAGTGTTTGCGCGTGGCAGACCGCACTGTTTTGAATTGCAATTTTGATTCTTGACTTACGCAGCAAATTTAAAAAAAATAATACCTTTGAATTCGGAAAAAAACATATGCTAATTCAAAAATATCAAATTCAATGTCAAGCGTTTTTTATTTTCTATTTTTTTTTTCTGCTAACTTGCCAAAACTTATATTATTTACCCTTTAAGATAGGTTTTATCTTCGAATACAATCTGGTGCATATTGTATTTTTCTAACATCTTCAGATGTGATGAGGCTAGTACTTGATTAAAATTGTTTTGTGAGACCGAGGCATTTCTTCTGTTTTGGCTTTGCATGATATATATATATATATATATATATATATATATATATATATATATATATATATATATATATATATATATATATATATATGTGTGTGTGTGTGTGTCTGTATATATATATATGTGTGTGTGTCTGTGTGTGTCTGTGTGTGTCTGTATACATATATATATATATATATATATATATATATATATATATATATATATATATATGTATATATATATATATATATATATATATATATATATATATATATATATATATATATATATATATATATATTATGCCTTTCTTCACGTTCTGCTCTATTGATTTGCCTTGGATTCTTTTTGGGAAGCTTTTAATGTATATTTCTATTTTTAATTCTATCCTGTTTCTCTCTTTCTGCTATCAGTCCGTTCAACACTGAATTGTTATCCCATTGAGAGATAATTTATTTCTTGTTATTTTGCGATGGGTGTTAGATTTAAGGATCTGTTTGGATTTACGTATTCAGATACAAAGCATTTTCTTTTTTTGATGTTTTATCTTCGGAATAAGTTCTTTGAGAGGTGAATCAAGGTATGAATTATAAACTCGAATATCTGACACAAATTTCCTGAGAAAGCGTTCTGAGATGATGAAATCAATAACAATTTTATTTTCGACATGCAAATTTATTCGATTCTGCAAACGGTGTATTTAGGATTGAGAAACTTTTCGGATAACAAATATGTAATACGACTTCCGTATTGTTGTTTGATTTGTTAATTTCAAAGTGGGATGTTTTCTTTCCATCAAAGGAAAAGTACCGTTGCGTAACACTTGTGGCAATATTAAAATCTCCATTTATACAAAGTTTCTTATTGATTTAGACTACAAAATTAAATTTTGTTAATCTCTTATTAAGTTATCTCTGTAGGGTGTAACATTTTTTCATTTGGAGCATAGGCTATCAATCGAATATTACAAACACACATATCTACATCTGCTACTATAATTTGAATAAATGTGAATGACTTGTGTAAGTAATTTTCTATTATTATATCAAAAGAATAACGTATTGCATTTCCCACTCAATGGTTCTTTTTTTTTCTACAGTGGACCAGTCCAACAAAAATTGTAATCGGAATCGGCGAGAACACCATGTACGCCTTACATACAAAAAACACGAAGATTGGCATCCGTGCATAGCTCTATCGATTGAGAACTATGTAAACTTAGAAATTGAACCCTAAACCCGCATTATTTCATTTCCGAAAGTTTCTCTATAGGCACTTAGCAGAACATTTTCAATTCATATAGATTTTTTTAAACTCTCATTTGTTAATTACATATGCACAGACACACACACACACACACACACACACATATATATATATATATATATATATATATATATATATATATATATATATATATATATATATATATATATATATATATGTATATGTATGTGTGTGTGTGTGTAGTTTTTAATCGAATTCACTCAATGCAAGGAAGTATAGCCACAAGCATTTCCTGGGGTATGAAAGAATTGTTATATTAACGTTAAACAGAAGCATTATTGAGCAGCGAGAACAATAGAAGAGTTATTTAGGAACACAGGAGATATCGATTGTCATTGCATATAAATATTTGAAGATCAAATTTGACTAGGAAGCAAGAAGCCGGGAAAGAGTTCCACGAACGAGAAGCGTCTGAGAAGAAACTGTTAGCATAGAACTTACGGTTACATCTAGCCAATTCAACTGGAAATTGATGAGACCTAGCTGCCAATCTAGTACTGCGCTGAGAAAAATCTACGTATCATAGAAAGGACAATTATATTAAGAAACAAAATTAGATATCCATATCTTATCCTTACTTTTTGTTGCTCAAGCAACATTTAAATCGTTTGTTAATATCATTGATATAATTCATATTTATAGGCTGCTTGGCTAAAAGACGTTATATCTCCATAATAATTCAATGGGGTTTATTCTGTCAAAATCCAATCTTCATTATATATATATATATATATATATATATATATATATATATATATATATATATATTTATATATATATATATATATATATATATATATAATTATTTATTTAAAAATATGATTCCAACGCTACATAAGAGTTCTCATGTTTCAAAAAGTGGCCGAAAACTAGAATATAATTATTTGAATTAAATTGAATTAACGTACCAAGCTCTGTTCCATCTTGAAGCGAATTTTTTTGTGGAATAACTAATTCCTATTTCATATTTTTAAATAAATAATTATATTTATGCTCTACTTTTGTATCGAACACTATTTTTTTTAAATAATAAGAAAAATACTAAAGAACTTTGGATTATTTACCTAACGAGCTCTTTCCTATTTTCTACATATTTTTACATATATATATATATATATATATATATATATATATATATATATATATATATATATATATGCTGGTTTTATATGAATCATCCTTTATGGAAAATGCGAAAACCATAAATAAAATTTTTCAGATTCTGAAATAACTAGACACAAATACAATATTTCAGAAAGCACCTGGAATTTTTCTGAGTGTTGTTCAGCTGTTGTGCTGTCAAGGACATCATTTTCCCTGGGGTGGGATCTCCCCAGCCCACCTACACAGCCTATGTTATCGCCGTTTTTTTTTATTTTTTTAAGGGCGGTCGTCACAGCAAAACATTCATTCGAAAATTACTTACAAGGTCTCTCTTGTTCAATAGAGATATTATTCAAACGGTCAAAAAGTCCTGGATTTATATATTTCTGTGTGTAGGGATCATGTTTTTTGTACAAGTTAGGAAAGTACAAAACATTATGTTATTTTCATCAATTAAAAATCCATGTGAGATGACTAGCGTCACTACCTGTATATGTATAGAAACAATTTTTATTGATTTTTATATAAAACTACCTTCAGTATAAATGTATGAGTTGCGTTATGAAATGTAAAGGAATACCATTCCTTACCCATAATACAGATGCAATATACATGTGTTAAACAACCTTATTTTAAATAGCCTGTATTAGAAAACCGGAAAAATCTGAAAGGCGAAATACTTCCGCTCCTATTTGGATAAAGGATTCTCAACACACACATATATATATATATATATATATATGTGTGTGTGGGGGGGGGACAATCGATCCTGACGTGGTATTCTGACTTCCATCACTTTCTCACCGACGTGACTTGGCCTACCTCTCTTTGTTCAACACGCATTTTCATAGCATTTGATCTGATGAGCTTTCCCTCTTGGTATCTCGCTTGCATTAATTTACATGAGGTACTGAATTGCCAACTAGGTCCCGCCGTTTTACTGTTGATCAAGCTAGATGCAACCAGATTTTCAATCATGATAGTTTCTTTTCTTCATTCACTGCCACTTACGCTCATGAAAAATTTAAACGCGACACCAGCCACCAATGTCTTCCTGAACTTGTTTCTTTTTTTTAAATATTGCCCTTTCTCCTCACTAAAATCTTATCTTTCCCATTCACTCTCAGTATTCCTTTGCGTCATAGTGGCATTATCCCCTTAGTGATGGTAATGTAATTACTATATATATATATATATATATATATATATATATATATATATATATATATAGAGAGAGAGAGAGAGAGAGGGAGAGATAAAGATAGATAGATAGAGATAGATAGATAGAGATAGATATAGATAGAGATAGATAGATAGAGATAGATAGATAGATAGATATGGTGAAAATTAAAAAATAACATTAAAGATTGATGGGTCATATACATATATTTTGCATGCTTCGATGACATTAATTTAACAGTGCTACTAGATTGGTATCTGCGTCCTACCTGTTTGCTGTTGAAATAGATTCAACGAACGATTTCATCCACTTTTTATATCCTTGAGGACACATGGCACAGTAGATAAAAGCGTTGTTGAATCCAGTGACTCGAAGCAAAGTGTTGAGTTCAATACCAGGCTACAGCATAGGTGAACGCAAACTTGGGGAGTTGAGTTAAAAGGGAGATAACCGATACTGAGGCATCCGGAACGGGCATGACATGTGGAACAAGAACAATCTACCCCGGTGTGAGAAATAAAGGGTTCAATCGAAATTCTAATGGCCGGAAGGAGGCCGGAGCGTAAGACTCCTGAAACTCGTGAATTTGGCACCGAAGACGAGGACAATAGTCCAAACAATGTAAATAGTCATATTATTTTCAATGATGTTAATTTGGCTTGATAATTAAAAATAAAGACATGTTAAAAATAATAATGGCTGACAAACATTAATCTAATAAGAATTGGCATTACTAATGGGCCTTGATAGTTTCAGCATCCTGGCTTGAGAAGGAGAATTATAAGCGTTTTTGACAGTGATATATAGAACTATATTAATGTTCATGCAATATACGTCCCAAGAGCCACTTACGAATAAAATTGTTGTAAGGGGGTGAAAGGAAGAAGATGTGTATATTATGAGGTAATGTAGGCTTCATAACGGTTGACCATAGACTTGGAAGATTAAGATTCTAGTGGTCGCAGATTCTATCACAGAAAGTGACATATGTGAAGAAGAAACTCACAGTGGAATTGCTTCCTTACAAAAGTAATACGAACAGGATAAAAGGAAGTTGACGCCTTGTCCTGCTCATCGTGTGTCCAAGATATGACGTTCGGAAGACGTGAAACTGTGGAATATATTTCATCGGAATATTTGCGACAGAAATGCAATAGATTAACGTCTATGTTTCGCCTGAGTATTTTTTTATCGTTATTTCTTACGAGTAAAATATAATATCCAGTTGAGCCTCCTAAGTCTCTCTGGTAGTGTAGAGTGTAACATCGATTTGTTTGTATCAAAACAACATTCTTTTTACGATAGATGATCATATTTGATATAAATTTGTAAACAAGAAATTCTAAGCCGTTACAGAACAGGTTATATTTTCAGTTCGTATTTTTAGATGAAGCTCTGTCGATTATTGCCAACTTTCAACTAAACTCATATGATCATTCTAAAGCGGTTTATAAAAAAACGCAAGGCCCAAATGGCGGGAAGGATTAAAATTTTCATAAACGACATGTCTGCTGCTTTTCCTAACAATCTATATTTAATTATGAATTATCTCCATTATATTAATCATGTCTGATTTTATAACCAACTTTTATTCTTGAATGAATGTATTTAAACAGTAATTAAATCAATTCAAAAAAGAAACAATCTACATCTATATATTTCTTTCATCGAGTTCCGAAAGTTATTTATACTTTTACCATAAACCCTAAAGTTTAGAACGCCAAGAAGTTTTTAATGCAGTTTTCCATCTAAGCACCAGAAAGTCTTTTGGAATGAGGAATTGTCAAATCAGTGTGTAAAAGATCAGGGTAATACGTTAAATGTAGCAAAGTCTCGTATTCCTAGTCGGCGAACATCTGCAGTGCCATTCTGATATCATCAAATCTAGCATCCTCATGAAACAAAATTGAAACTCGTCGATCAAACAGTGCCTGTTACATTCTATATAACTGAATGTGCATCACACCCAGTTTCTGACAATAAACTTCAGCAGTGGTGATCTGGCTAGATTCCAGAAAGCTGTAATAGCACCCAAAGCGGACCAATAAACAGTCACCATAAACATCTACTGTTTCAATTTCGGTTTTAGAAATTGTTTGGGTGTTTCGTCATGACCAGTACATTGAGTCGATCGTTTACGCTAGTCATAAATGATCCCTTTCTCATTACAAGTCACTATTCGATCAAGAAATGGATCATTCGAGTTTCGCAGATACAGCATCGAGCACATTTCAAAAAGTCGAATTCTTTGATTTCATATGGAAACCGCTTATCAAGTTTCTTCTCCCTGCCAATTTTTTTTGCGATGGTCCGATAATGTTAAAATGATGACACCGATTAGATGAGACATTTAACTGACACTTTTTGTGTCGTGTTTTCGCGACTCGTTTTCCTATATAGTGATTGTTATTTTCAGATTGACATCCTCTACAACGTTAAACGTCAAGGCTCCTATCCCCAGTGTGTAACTCCTGAAACTCGCATCTTATTATCTGAGCTCAAGTTGATCCGACATTCCACGTTCTGTTCATGTTAGCAAGAAAAGTAAACTCATTTCTTTTTTTTATATATTCAAGATGAAAGGAATATCATTTTTTAAGTTAAATTCTGAAAGTGACTGATATAATATTAACAGAGAGTAGACTTTAATCATTAAGAATGAGTAAATATTTATATTAGGTTGGTGCAAAAATAATGTCGTTTTCTCACATATTAACATATGTGAGAAAACGACATTATTTTTGCACCAACCTAATAAATGTAAGAGATATTTCTGCAGGTTAACTTTGAGAATTTTTTTCATATTCAAAAACTAATATGTTTTTACTCAGTAATTATAATATATTAGAAAAGGTTTATTCAAAAGTCTCGAATTATTTTCAGAAGAAATTAATAGTGTTTTGGTGACCTCTTATAATCTCATCTGAAAAGTAATGCAACACTTGGGGAACCTCTATAAAATTGTTATTAAATTGTTATTAATTCTTATTAAATTGTTTTTAATTCTTATTAAATTAATTAGAAAATAAAGCTGTGTCGGATAAGGATGATTAACAGAACCTACAAAATCATGACATTTTTTTTCCGAACCAGAAAAATTTTGATCTTATTATTTAAATTAACTGTTTAGTTAATCAATTTCGTACAAAATCTAAATATAGCTTAAATTAGTGAAAACATTTCGAAATAAACTGTCAAAAGCAAACGTTTCGTATAATTCCCCATAAAGTGGACAGCTTTTTGATCAAACATTCTAAGTTTAAAATGATAAATCCTAAAACAATAATATCAATAAAAGTGAGAGGAAATAGTTTAAAAGTAGTCATTATCCGTCATCTCCCAGTAAAAAAATAAAATGACTATAAACGTTATTTACCTATTAGGTTGGTGCAAAAATAATGACGTAATAATGTCATTTTTTTGACGTTAAAAATACGTCAAAAAACGACATTATTACGTCATTATTTTTGCACCAACCTAATAGTAGATATCTGTTAAAAATTTGTCAATCTTTTGATTTCAATATGAAGATTTTCTTTATAGCATCATAGAGATTAGTGCATTGAAGTGACTTTAAGCCGAGATAAATCTCCTGTTTCCGACCGATATTTTGTTTTAGAGGACGATTTCAACAAAAATATGCGCACGAATTGTCATAGAGTAAATAAATAGTATGAAAAAGAAGGATAAATAAAATCAGATATCTTCGAGTCGTCACATGGGGCAGTGGCCGGTGTTTCAGTGTAAGGGGTATTGCTTACTTAAACACAAAGTTTACTTTTAAAACTATAAACGATAGCTGTGTTTAATATACAAGTATATTGGATGAAAGTCTAGGAGAAGTGGCAATAGAAAATTCGCCAGGCACGTATAATGAGGCTTCAGTGGTTGTTTCAATTGACTCACTCTGTTATGCATCGGAAGGCATTGAACACAATTGAGCGAGGATTCAGTTTTGGCAAAGGTTCAAGCTGGAAATGATACGGGTGAATACTCGTGCTTATTACCAAGTTTTGCGCATAGAAGATGTTGGTTGAAATAAGAAAAACGTAAATTACACAAACATAATCTATCAACGTAGCACAGACAAACGAACATATGTCAAACGCTCTCTTTCACTGGATCTCTCTCTATATCTATCTATCTATCTATCTATCTATCTATCTGTATCAGTAAAGATAGATGTGCACAGAGATAGATAGATAGGTAGATAGATAGATAGATAGATAGATAGATAGATAGATAGATAGATAGATAGATAGATAGATAGATGCAATACACATAAACTGAGCTGTCCATGTATTCGCCGCACTTGAACTTTTCATATATGGTTACGTTTACAACCACATATTTAAATGTACTTTATTGGGGTTTTATGTAATTAATCAACTCGAAATAATTCATATTTTCAAAGATGGGCGGAATTATTACATGGTTTTAAAAATTATTTAGACATACAAATCTGAAAAGAGTTGAGCACATATGTACCCCCAGTTTACTGAGTAACCCATGGGTAAAATTCAATGCAACCTGTTACTTTAAAAAGTAACATTATTGGTAGAAGAAAAATGACAATAGGAAAAACATCTTAGTGTTTACAGACGCGTTTTATCTTCCGATTTTATCAAAGCAAAATAGAAGCAAAATGTTTTTTCTTTTCATAGTTACATTAAAATCCAAAATTTAAAAAGAAACGCTTTTGCGTAAGCCTCTTTATGGTTAATGCTAACTTACTTTATACTAAGAGTTTTTTTTTTTTCCCATGTCGACAATATAATAAAATACCCTTGAGGAATTCTGTGAATAAGAGAAATTAATAACATAATTATAATTTCCTTTGAGTAAAAGAAAAAAATAGAAAAAGAGTCAGGGTTCTTGATTCTGTCCTCTCCAGTTAAATACACGTGTTCTGTAAAGGCATCTAATGTTTCTTCGCGAACATTACCAAACATACAGCATCATGAAGATCAAGCTGTTCACAAGACAGTGATCAAGATCTGAAGAAGTATAAAACAGGGTTAGGTTATAAAAATACGCCATATTTGAGCATCTCAAGGAGCATTATTACATCCACCATCCGAAAACTGAAAGAGTGCGATACAACCCTATGTCTAACAAGAGAAGGTTGTTCCCCTAAACTGAGATGTCGGACAAGAAGATAATTAATCTGAGAAGCATCGAAGAGGACGGACCATAATAACTATAGAGGATTTTCAAAAATCCATAGCTTAGGTTGGGGAATCTGTCCACAGAACAACTATTAGGCATACACTCCAAAATTCTGGCCTTTAAGAATGAGTGGTAAGATGTTGTTGAAAGAAAGCCGTGAGAATTTCGTTTGCAGTGTGCCACAGACCATATGGGAGACACAAAAACTATGTGGAACAAAGTTCTCTGGTCAGATGAAAACAAAATCGAATATTTTGGCCTTATGGCATAACGCTACATTTGGCAGAATGCTAACGCTGCACATCACCATGAGAACACCATTCCATCCGTGAAACATGGCTGTGACAGCATTATGCTACAAAGAAAAACATCTTTTCTTCATAAGAAACAGTGAAGCTGGTCAGATTCAATAAAAGTATAGATAAATTCAAATACAAGGCACTCCTCGAAGAAAACCTGTTACAATTTTCAAAACGTTCACCTTCCAGCAGAACAACGTCGCTAACATGTAGTTACAATGGAATGGTTATAAATGCAACAAATTCTTTACATCAGAACATACTATTTTGTTAGAATGACACTGTCAGCATCAGTAGGTATATGCGTGTGGTAGTCTAGTTCACATACAAAAAAAAAATATATTCAGTAAATAATCACAGAGACTGGGTAGAATTATGATACTCTTTAGTTACTTTGGATGTACTGCAGAAATGCTCTTTGGAAAGCCATAATCTTATATCTCTTCGTCTTCGCTCAGCAACCTTTAACATACTTGCGTAGACTGGGCTTGTTCGCTTTGAGGAAAACCAAAGGGAACCACCTTCTCTATCATATACAAGAAACCATAGTAATTCCGAAATACTGTGAAGAGTTAGTATTGAGTATGTACGAAAGGGATATAAAATTCAAAAGTTTGATACTGGTTCCTTCATCTCTCAAAATCGATTTCTCTTTTCAACATAGAGTATTGAAGATACTAACCTTAAACAAGTGCAAAGAATTAAATTTCTCGCGAGCGTTTTAACAGCGGACAAAATGTAAGACATCGAAATACGAAGGTGCATTGGGATGGCGAGGGATGACCCTCAAAATTTAAAGATAATTTTAATGGAAACCAAAGAAATAGTACTGAACAGTTATTTGGTTTACGACCACACCACGTTGAAACACCAGTTCCATTACCATCAGTGAAGTTAAACAACGTCGAACCTGGTCAGTACGTAGATGGGTAACCACTCGAAAATAACAGGTATTGTAAGCTTTGTATATTTTAGTGGTGTAATGGATAATGGTTCAAAATTGTTAGAGACTTAAGTTTCAATACAATTTGGGTATGTTATATTCAATTACGCGCAAATAACTGTTGTGGTGTCTTATCTCCAAGGAGGATATTGGGGACACTTCTACTTAATATAAAGTCATAGGAAAGTAAGCCTCAGGGGAAAGTACGCCTCGACTGCCAAGCTCACTGCCTCTGTGGAGAGGAACCCGGAAAATGCTTTGCCGAAGGGTAATTGTTCGTCCGGGGAAGTAGACGGGCTCTGAACCCGTTTATACGGGTTCGAAAGGAATATTTTTGGCCGGGCCTACGGGCTCGGAGAACCCACGATAAACTCGGCCTTGTGCCACATACGACCCACGTGGGGTGGGCCGTTAAATATAACAGTGTAACACATTTCTGTTGTATTTAGTGTTCAATATACTATTTATCTGCAACCACTTCTGTGATTTCTTAACCATTAATTGGTCACAACAATAACCTTGGAAAAGATATTAATCCACCTAGTCTCTCCTCAGATATGGGTTAATTACTAAGGCGTGTATCAGTAAATCATTATTACCTTTAAAAATAATCTTACAATAGCGTCCACCGCGAGGGAAGTTGGCTCTCTGTGCCGCGCCAGGAAACTTTTCTCCCCTGAATCAATACTTCAAATATACAAAACGACCATTCGCACTTGCATGGAGTATTACTGCCATATATGGTCTGGGACACCTTCTGTTTACCTCGGAGTTCTTGACAAGATCCAGAGACGGATAATGTGATTGGCCCTGATCTGGCGTCTCGCCTGCAGCCACTATCTCACAGACGCGCCGTCGCCTCTCTCTGTCTCTTCTACAAATACTTTCACGGTAATTGCTCCGATGAGCTGCTTTCACTGGTTCCCAGTCTCCATGAATTCAAGCGCCCTACGAGGCTGGCATCCTGCTCCCACCCTTACACTGTAGAAACTTTAAAATGTAGCCGTCTCTTCTACTCCAATAGCTTCATACCTCGCACCTCTTGCCTGTGGAACACCCTTCCCAATTACTGTTTCCCTGATAGCTATAATCTCCAACTATTCAAATGTAATGTCAATCGATATCCCAGTTACCTTGATCTACACAATATCCTTCCCTTCGTCCTTTCTTCTATCACTCCTATCTGCTCTTGCTCCAAATCTTCTGCAACCCCCTGCATCCTAGTGGCTTCATGCCTTGCCTTTTTTATCAAATTAATGTACACTGCAATGTTTTACGAGGTTATTCGAATTTGAGAAACTCACACGACAATAGAAAGTAACGTTTTCATTGTTATAGCTTTATTTGCTGAAATTTCCTGATTAAATAAATTAACACATAATATAAGAGCATAGATATATCAGCTTCTTGTTGATACACTTAAATGTGCTAAAGAACTTGGGCCAATCACATTACATATCCGTCTCTGGATATTTTGTTTTCATCTGACCAAAGAACTTTCTTCCACATAGTTTTTGTGTCTCCCATATGGTCTGTGGCACACTGCAAACGAAATTCTCACGGCTTTCTCTCAACAACATCTTACCACTCATTCTTAAAGGCCAGAATTTTGGAGTGTATGCCTAATAGTTGTTCTGTGGACAGATTCCCCAACCTAAAAACAAAAGACAAAAGACAAAAAAATCTAAAAATATTTTCTGATTTTAAATTACACGCAAATGGTTGACATGTCGTCTAAAAATAATCAAGCTATTGATAGAACCCCCCTATGTAATATCAGTACTCCTATATAGCAGTCAATGGTAGAGCATCTCATGCCAGATTGAAAACGAATTCGAGAAAACAGAAATGTGGTTCAACAGAAGGATGCTGAGAATACTATGAACTGAAAACGTGAGCAACAATCAACTTTTATTGAAAAAGGAAACAAAAAACACACGTAATTTGCATCAGAAAAAGGTGATTGCAATTTCCAGGGCACATAATGAGAAAAGAGTGTTTGGAAATTTTGATACAGGCTTGAGTGAAATCAGCAAATAACATACTTAAGAAGGCAGTTGAAATTGATGGTACCAAAAAGTATTAGAAGATATTGCAAAAAGACAAATTATATTGAGAGCTACAAAGGACAGGAAGTTGTGAAAAACAATAATCCGTCACCTTCTGAAAGGACACTGCGTATAGAATAAAAAGATGTATTTTATTCTCTTTCGCTCTATCTTCTTTCATTTTCACCTTACGTTGTACCTACCCACTAAAATCATTGACGTATTGGGTCTTAAGTACTTACGAACTTTATTTTCTCCTTTCCATGTAAAAGATATACGGGTCGAAAGTCGTGCAAATTATTTATACATATGCCAAATAATAATTATAGCTACATTATATTTAATATTATTTATAATATCTTCACATTACTTTATTGTTGAATATACTTTTCCACTCGTAATAAGATTTAAATGTTACATTTGACATTTATTTCATACGTAAACACTAATTAATTTTCTTTATACTGTGTCTGTTACTAATATTTTTTTTAAGTTTTTTATCAACTTAAGCACATCACTTTCTATTTCCCATCAGAAATTAGATTTATAAATTCTTGTTACGAAGTTTTTTTCTCTTTCTGCATTGGTTCTTTTCGCGCTGATTTCTAACCAGAAATTTTATTGTTATTCGTCTTTTGTCCAACAGTGTCGAGTATCATTTTAAAAATGACTCATAAATAAGGGACATTTCTAGCCAATAAGTAGCATTATTTTAAAATATTTCACTCATTTACACAGTGAGTTCGGAATTAATATCCTAAAATTCCTTTTTTTTTTTTTTTGTATTTTAACCAGAAACATGTTTCCGTTATTTACTGCGATTTCAGAACATGTAAGACTGTTTTTGTCTAAGCCAACATTAAAACAACGCATATGATCCATATGAATCAATTTATATAAATATGTCGAATGGAATTTACCGGAAAATAGACAGACGGATGTACAGTTATAACTTAAAGAGAAAAGATTTGACAGAATATATGATCGTCAGTCAAAAACAAAAAAAATACACTATCTATGAATTAGAGATACAAAGATCATGCAAGTACAAAAAATGAATTACGCAAGAAGAGTTTTAGCAGTGGATGTTAAATGCGACACCCAAATGCGAAGGCTTTTTGGGGATAACAAAAGACGCTTTCTAAAAGCAAAGCAAAGCATTAAGAAACAGGAAAATTTTGTTAGAAACAAAGAATAGAGTATCGAACACTTCTCTAATATCGGCCATACTATATGGCAGCGAATAAGAGATGAAGAGACCTGAGGCATTACAAATATGGTTCAACAGATAACATGTGATCAAGGATGATGTTTTCAGAAAAATAGAGAGAAAAGGACACAATTATAACCAGAAGTTCAAATTTCTCGAACGCAAAATAAGGAAAGACGTTGTAGAATATTTTATATTCACGTGACATTTTGAAAGAAAGACGGGCAGAGAAACGCACTTATCTAACAAGCTTGTGTAAATGTTTTCAGAATTAGGAAATTAAGAGAAATGGCACAAAGACAAACCTTACTAAGAGATACACAAACGCAGGAAATTGTGGGGGCGATAGGAGATTATGTCCGGAAGGGACAAGACATAAAAATATATTTAGGCGAACTGACAAATCCACGCTCTAGAAACCATAATTAATAGCTACAACTGAAATGTCTTAAACGGTATTTGCTTCTGTTTTTGAAGAGATAATTACTTTCTTAGAAATTGTGAAATAAAAACAAATATTTAAGTACAGGAATGAAAATAGTATTAGGTTGGTGCAAAAATAATGTCGTTTTCTCACATAGTAACATATGTGATAAAACGACATTATTTTTGCACCAACCTAATATGTTGTTGCAGATTTAAAAGAAACATAATGTGTAACTTGTCAAAAGTTTTTAAGTGGAAATTCCCATCAAAATAAGATAGTATTCTTACAATTCTACATTACCGTTAACTCTGTTCATATGGAATTATGGTTAGGGGCTCGTTTTGAGGAATTGGAAATTTGTGTTTGAATTCTAGTCGAGTTATTTACAACCACTTACGTCGGAAATATAAGAATATTATGAATTTGAGTAAAATAGAAGGACAGACGAGGTCCTATACTCTTAAGTGGCAACTAGTCTAGGAGAATGAAAATTTGAATTCAAATCCACCTGCTTCTTTGTTGGCTGTGTCTCTTTATTCAATGGCTAGAAGTTAATTACATACACCTCTAAGAGGAGGGACAGGATAACATCAACATCGCCGGTAAGATACTGTACTATTCTACCTTGAACTGAATAAGATTAAGAATGACTAAGCGTATATAAATATAGAATGGCATACCAAATGACATGGAATTTAGCGATATACAAAAGAAGATAGATGGTGCCGCCGTAGTTTGCCATTATGGTGTAATGGATATCGGCTCGGAGTGAGAATTTAGGGAGCCGATTTCGAAATCCAATCCAGTTCGTTAGATTCCCTGACGCAAAAATGTATTTGGGAAACGTATGAATCCACCTCTTCTGCCCTTGTTGTGGGTTGAATATCAGGAATAGCAGAACAGACTAGGTTCTTTAACCTTCGTTGGAAACCAGTTTACCGTAGAAAGAAATGGCAAACTACTGCGGGAAAAAATGCCACATCAGATTCTTAATGGCCCAAGCGAGTATCACGTCAAACCTCGTTAAGCATTAAACTGACCGACTGATATAGGAACAACAGCTCGGCTGATCATGTCAAAAAAATCCAATAGACAATTACAAAGGGTGCAGAACTATTCTACCTTTGATATTTGGTGAATACTTGATATCCCTCGATTTAAGGTGTCACGTATGTATAAAGAAAAAAGGATGGAAGCGTTTACTGACCTTCTTGAATAAGGCAGTGAAAGGTCACGCATGACCACCCGAAACAAGAGGTTAAAATTGTAGTAACATACATGCGACACAGGATCAAAAAAGGCCCTGGACACAGAGGTATCGATAGTGCAATCCTAGAACGAAAGCGATGTTAGTATAATTAAAACAGTTTCTATCTCAGGTATTGTGTATTTAAAAGTCCATTAAGTATTTTCTTCCTTTTTAGTATAACCTAGGGAGAGAGATATCAATGATTGGTGAGTGGAGAAAAAAGAAACAGCACAAAAGTAATTTATATACAACTGGTTTCATATCACACTATTTACATTATTCGGACTATTGTTCTCATCTTTTTCGCCATATTTATTACAACGTTTCGGCCGTTGTACGCTCCGGCCTTTGTCAGGTGGTTGGAATGTCGAACAGATACTAGGTTCATATTTTACAACAAAAGCACACATAAGAGAATAAATCAGAAAGTAAATGCGATTATAAAACTACAAAACGATAACATTCTAAGGTCTGGTATCTCTCCGTGGGCAGCATTACATCGTTCATCCAATGGCAGAGATCAACGAGGTCAGAGGTGTGGACAATTCATTCAGCGATTGGACCATCGAGCAACAACGCAACGTAGAGCGCTTTCTGTGATCAAAGTAATTCAAATGAACGGAAGTCCATCGATGTTAGTGCAGTTTGGAACACACGCCATGAATCAACGCAAGGTGTACGAGTGGATTAAACGCTTTCAAGCAGGGAAAACAAGTGTAAGGGACGAAAACCGATCTGGTGGCTCATCAACATCAGGCACAGAAGAACACATCAAGAAGGCGGAGGCTTTGATCAGAAAAGACTGACGTATCACTTTAGCACAAGTGGCGGTATTCGTGGTCAGCAGCTATAGATCAGCACACCTCATAGTGCATGATGCTTTGCAGTACTGCAAAATTTGTTCCTTTCAGGTACCCAAATAAGCAAGCCCTGCAGACGTGGCAAACGAAATGCTTCATTTGAGAAGGGATGAGGATGATCGTTGAAAGAGAACACAATGTATACCCGTGAACTTTGTCTAATAGAAATATAGACATTGGTTAATCAACAACAGATATTGTTTCTTTAAAGATGAGTAAGTTTTAAACAAACGAATTATCCTTAAACTGGAAATGACGACTGAATTAATTCTGTGAAGTTAATATCAGAATTTAATCAACTGTCAAAAAGAATATCAGTTTTATTAATAATCAATCTTTATATTATAATATGCAACTAGAATAATGCAATTTAGAGACTTATTTAACAAATTCTTAGATTATTAAAGAAAATTATAAGAATAAAATAGTATTATAAGTAGAATAATTTTCTAAGGAATAAAATAAAAATGCAATCTGTACATAAGTCATTTTCATTTTTTATGAAATACGAAAAACATTGTGCATACGAAGCTAAACATGAAACTTGAATTCTTGATAATTGAAGTGAACTGTTATATATATATATATATATATATATATATATATATATTAGGTTGGTGCAAAAATAATGACGTAATAATGTCGTTTTTTGACGTTAAAAATACGTCAAAAAACGACATTATTACGTCATTATTTTTGCACCAACCTAATATATATATATATATATATATATATATATATATATACAAAGAAAGAACAGTAAGATATATAATCTGGTGTAAGCGTGAGACCAAGAAGGCCAGTGAGACGTTCTCGTGAAGTTGAGCATCAATCATCGAGCTAGGTAAGCTTCACCATGGTCGGTAAATGAGAGCAGTCTCGTTTTGGATGAATTAAAATTCATAAACCATTTCCTGTCCCAGATAAACACAGTGACTACAGCTGGTATCCGTTAACACCACTTGTTTTATGAGAGTCCAATTTAGAGATGATACCCAATACCGTCGACGGGATTACGGATAACTCATTCAGTACAACCTCAGTTCAAGGAGTAAAATCAGGTGGGGTTACACCGGATGAGTTGAGTGTTTAGTTGGAAGAGAATTTCCAAGTAAAGTATCAGCTGAGGAACTTAGGAATTTGAATTGATTCTACAGACGATGGATTGTTTTTCATCCCAATCTTGCAGACCCACCATTAATCTTTAGAATCAAACATGTCATATGCAGTACATTGTTTCATTCTATCAGCAAACGGTACCTCTCCCTGATTCAGAACACGCTTGCACTTGTTACTAGACAAAGAGACGCCTGTTACAATCATTCACGTCGCTTCGGTACAGACAGAAGTGATTTCTCTGAGTAATTCGGTAAGCAAGCAGATGGAGTGGAGATGAACGCAATTTAACTTGGTATTTTCTAGCTAGGAGGAAAACCTCAATGACGGCTTTTACCCAGGAGGAGACCTTCTTTACTTTTTCATCACTTTTTCTATTAACTATCCCACAGATAATAGATCTGCGAACAATGGCGAAACCATGTAAGAAGCTGGAAGCAATTTTATTGTCGATGATCTTGCCATCAAAGCACTCTGTAAAGATTTTTGTCCAAGTAAACTCTTTTCTGTTTTAATTAGAGTAACATTTGTAGCCAGTATCGTTACGCTGATCAACTAATGCATTAATGTGTTGTTTTGTGAAGGATCACTTTTGTTTCCCTATAATATTATATTTAAATTCCTTAAGGGTTCTCCGTTGTATTCAACTACTCCGACGAGCTACTTTCGCTAATTCCCAAACTGCATGAATTTAAGCGTGTTACTATGCAGTCATCACGGTCCCACCCTTTCACTGTCGAAATAGTTAAATATGGCCGTCTCTTCTACTCCAATAGCTTCATGTCTCGCACCTCCTGTCTGTAGAATTCCCTTTCTGTTAATTGTTTCCCTGATAGCAATAATCTCCAACTATTCAAATGTAATGTCAATCGACATCTCCAGATGGCCTAACCTATTCTCTGTCCTTCTCTTCATCATTTCCTCCATCACGCCTATTTACTCTCTCTGCCACTCTGTAACCCCTTGCGTACTAGTGGCATCCCGACTTGCTTGGGGTGAAATGCTTAAAAAATCCTTGCGTTCGAAAATAAGAAAAAGAAAGATAAGAATTTCCACCACCAAGTTTTAGCTTATTATTTTGTTTAGTATTAGTTAAAATTGTATTTTTTAGTCGGTGTGATAGATTTTATGTGTAGTTTAGATAAATTTATTTCAACTGCTATCCCTTAATTAAATGCCAAAATTTCTCATGAAACAAAATTCTTTTACCTTTTTTAAAGTATAAAAAATTACATCAATTTCATCGCAGTTGCACATTTCACCTAACAGGACGATAGCATTGATAAAGTTAGATGTGTCCTTTTAACGTCTTCGTTTAAATGCCAACAAGAAAGCCGAAAGTCCAT
>OZ010585.1:114187428-114242428 GCA_963932145.1 Acanthosepion lycidas | reverse complement strand
CTGCGGATCATCAGACTTTACTTACAAACAAAAAATGAAAAGAAAATTTACACATTTTTGACGGGCTGTATTAAACATATGTAAATTAACGAACTGGGGAAGTAAGTGGGGAGAAATGTGTCAATATCTGCAAACTCACTCATCTCTTCTCTATCCCCCCTCACTTCCTCACTTCGTTAATTTACTTATGTTTAATACGGCCTGTCAAAAATATTGTAAATTTTCTTTTCATTTTTTCTTTAGAAGTAAAGTCCTTTTAAAAGGACTGTGGTGAAATAATTTATTACATGGAACTTTAAAGTAGTATGTTTTTATTTAAATTATATATATATATATATATATATATATATATATATATATATATATATATATATATATATATATATGCCATAGTAAAACAAATAGTAAAATATTTTTTAAAACTAAACGTATTTAAAGTGTTCAATACAAAGTCGTTAGACCAGACTTGCAGAAGAGTTTAATAGTTAGGAAGGATGAAAGCTGACCAAAGCAAACTACGGCTATATACGTGTAGACTATCCCAAAATGTGAAACTGGCTATAACAACATATAAAACCAGCAAATAATTGCTGACCGGAAGGTCAGAGATCATGACCAAATGCAGACATATTAAGATGTTCAACTTGAGTGTAAATTTCGAAATTTTTTCTTTCTTGTTTCGAAAGTGCTTAAGTTGTGTAATCGATTTGCTGAACAAACTACCTGAGGAGTGCGTAGAAGTCGAAATTGCGGTAGTGCTCTCTGGTCAGCTTTCATCACTTATATATATATATATATATATATATATATATATATATATATATATATTAGGTTGGTGCAAAAATAATGACGTAATAATGTCGTTTTTTGAATGTATTTTTAGCGTCAAAAAACGACATTATTACGTCATTATTTTTGCACCAACCTAATATATTTATCCAAGTATAGGATTGGCGTATATGGATAAATTCCATTAGCCAAAAGATACTATTCCTACAAGAGTGCTCAATACACAGTAGAGCAAATATAATTTTCGAATAAATAATATATATATATATATATATATGTGTGTGTGTGTATATCACGAAAATCGATCGAGTTTCAATTCTAACTGAGAATATCTCATTCTCTCACCACACACACACACACGCGCGCGCACACACACACACACACACACACACACACACATATATATATATATATATATATATATATATATATATATATATATATATATACACACATCTCTCCTGAAGATACATGTTTTGGAAATTTGTTTTTGTCCCTGACCTACAGAGCTCACCTCTTATTTATACCACAACTATGCTGGGCATACCATACTTACAGTTTCTGGAATGGTGCACATCTTCTGGCGTGATCAACAGTTTGAATAAGGTCATTTCGCTGGATAAAGATGGCTTGTGACACCGTGCTAACAATCATCAACAAATACTTCCGTCTACCGAACTTCACTAACAATGTTAGTATTGGTATTGTTTTCAGGGACTGTCCAATACCACTCCATGCTGGGTCACCTCCTCCCCCAACACGATAAGTCAACTTCCTAAAAGTCGACTATATTATTATTCCAACCCCAGTCAAATGTTCGGGAAGCGAAACTTCTAACCATACAGAGACCTTTTGTTCTTTTGAAGACATCCATAGATATGATGAACCCACTGTCTTCCCATGGACATTCTACTCGGAGTAGGAAACTCATGTATAAAACCAAAATCTCAATTCCATCTTGATCGTGTCATTCATTGTTATGACAATAGTAAGATGGTAAATTGTGGAGAAAATACTTTTATCGCTGTGCTGTTTCTATCAACTCACAGAGACCTATTAGACTATTTGAAGTCATTCCTTGAATGTTTGTTTAGGATTTGTCTGTTTTGCAGTGGTCTTACTCGATCACCACTTGACTTTCGCCATAACAAGGACCACTGTAAATCTTCTCGTTGTTATTTTCATTCAGTACTCCTCAATTGTTTCCGTTCAGTACTCCTCACTTCTTTTCATCCAGTACTCCTCAATTATTTCCATCCAGTACTCCTCACTTCTTTTCATTCAGTACACCTCACTTCTTTTCATTCAGTATTCCTCGCTTATTTTCATTCAATACTCCTCACTTCTTTTCATTTAGTACTCCTTAATTATTTTCATTAAGTACTCCTCACTTATTTTCATTCAGTGCACCTCACTTATTGCTCGCCCATTTTTCACTGAATCTAAATACACGCTGCCCGACCCGAGGATTGAACTCGAATTTATTATTTTAGCAAATTCACAAACCAAACCTTTAATCCAAAGGACAGCTCCCTGTAGGTTACCCTGATCGATATGCATCCCAGGAAGACGGGAGGTCACAACGGTCGAAACGTTATGACAACAACAACAACAATGAGTGCAATAGTCCTAATATAAACGCTTGTTTGGTGTTTAAAATAATTTTATCTCCATTTCATCATCATCATTATTATTATTATGATTATTATTATTATTTCCTTGGGTTTCGGTTGTATAGACATTTTCTTCCGAGTCCCAACCAGAGACTTAAGGTCAGAAATAGTTTCATGACATTTTCTATTGATCAAAAAGAACACACACAATCATTTTATATAAACATCTTCGTAATTTGTGAACTGTACTTCTGAGTCCAATCATTTGTATTTCTTTAAGGCATGTTCTACAAGGAATCTATTCAATGAGTCTATTGAAATCATTTTCCAATCAACCCGAGGTTTGCAAATAGAAATGTAATTACTGGTGTCCTTATGCACTACCCTTTTGAGATTTCTATTTCAAGATCCTTGAATTTTCATCTTTAAATATACGTTACAATCTTGCCAAGGGCTGCCATGTCAATAAGAAAACACATTCGGTTCCTGTGGTCTTAGATCACGATGTCTGGGCGATTAGCTTTAATTGTTCTATCTTTGTATAATGTAAAATTGGTCTTATCGCTGTAACCGGGCACGAATGATGTTCATATCAGCTTCTTGCAGATTCCTGCTCTTGAAACGGAATATTTTCCAGTGCAAATATTGGCCCACTCCATCATGCCGAGTTTTATATTCAGATGGTTCTAACACTGTGAAACTTGATGTAAGTTGGTCAATTGTTTCTGGATATTTATTACAGAAACTGCATTTGGGATCAACACAATTGTTCAGTATGCGTGCTTGGCAATTTCTAATTAGCAAAAATTAATCCTGCTCAGCAAAAATAAAACCTTTGCTTTAAGCTTTTAAATCTGCACTACGGAAGCAGTGATAGGTACTTACTACTATTATTATTATTAATATTAATATTATTCTCACTATTATTATTATTATTATTATTATTATTTCCTTTGATTTCTGCCGTTTACACATTTCGTTCCGGGTTCCACCCAGGGACCTAAGGTTAGAAATGGCATCATGACATTATCCACTTACAAAAAAAAAATGACATAGATATAGCCCTTCGTAAAGTGTGGGCTGTACTTGTCAGAACAATTTTTTGTATCTCCTTGGGGCATAGACTTCCAGGAATCCCGTCAAATAGTCTACTGCAATCTTTTCCAACCAGTCCTAGGGCTCCAACTACAACAGGGATTGTTGATGTTCCCATATGCCACATTTTCGAGATTTCTATTTCAAGGTCCTTGTATTTTGACAGCTTTTTGAATATCTTCAAAGATACATTGCAGTCATCAGGGACTGCCATATCAATAAGGAGGCACCGTTTTTCTGTGGTCTTTAATAACAATATCTGGGCGATTGGCTTTGATTGTTCTGTCAGTGTGTATTGTGTAGTCCCATAGAATTGTAACAGATCTTATCTCCTTAACCAGATCTGGGTGGTATTCCTGTCAGTTTCTTTTAATTTCCTTCCCGTAGAAGTTGCAGATTTTCCAGTGCAGATATTGGCCCACTCTGTCATGTCGGGTTTTATATTCAGTGGGTGCCAATATCGTGCAACCTGATACAAGATGATCAATTGTTTCTGGATATTTATCAGAGAATCTGCATTTTGGGCTGACACAATATTTTAGTATATGTGTTTGATAATTCCTAGTTAGCAAGCATTTGTCCTGCGCAGCAAGGATAAAACCTTCAGTTTCAGGTTTCAACCCTGCACTAAGTAGCCACTGATGGGTTCGGGTTTTGTCTACGTCAGCTTGTTTGGTACGGGCAGAGTATTGGCCATGAAGCTGTTTATCTTGCCATCGCTACTGTATCTGGTCGGTTGCATTCTTCTTTGCTGTCTTTTTTAAGTAATTTGCAGTTTCAGCCGGTGTATTGTGCTGTAGTTGAATCTCTACGCCAATTTGAAACTCCATTTTGAATTTGTTGGCTTCTTTTATTACGGAGTAAAGACGTTTACACTTTCATGTTCCTTGACGCATACCCTCATCCAGTCTTCTGTAGGTTCCTAGTATCTTTGGAGGCCAATTGTTGTAGTTTTATAGGACAGTTCTAGTTGAACTAATCCTCTGCCCCCTTCGGATCTGGGCGCATACAGACGATCAGCTTTGGGATGATGCATGCGATAGCAAGTGAGAAGCTTTCTCATTTTGGCGTCCATTCTGTTAATTTCAACTATGGTCCAGTTAAGGACATTAAAGCTGTATTGCACCACAAGGACAGCCAATGTGTTTATGGCTGATATTCTGTTTTTGAGTTTAGCTCAGTATTTAGTACCAGACGTACACACCTGTAGCACTTTTTTTCTTATCTTTTCCTTCATTTGGGGGTGTTGTATGCCATCTCCTTCGTTAATTCTTAGGTACTTATAAGCTTCATCCTGCTCCAGTTCACTAATCGTTGTGATAAAATCTAAATCTATTAAGGGTGTTTCTATAATTCTACCTTTCTTGAATGTTACTTTTGCACATTTATCTAATCCGAAGTCCATACGTATGTCGTCACTGAAGTATTTTACAATATTGAGGAGGCCTTTCAACTCATTGTCGTCTTTGGCAAAGAGTTTCAGATCATCCATGTAGAGTAGGTGATTGAATATTTTCTTATTTATTTTGTAACCATAGCTACTGTTGTTCAGTTCATGTGTAAGAGGGATTAAGGATAAATAAACAGAAGGGGTTTATTAATATTATTATTATTATTATTATTATTATTATTATTATTATTATTGCACGGACGGCAATACTATTAGTGCCAGCAGAAAAGAACAATCCTTTGATTTCTTGTAGGGAATAGTTTAGAGTCTTTTTTAATACATGACTAAACTGACGGCTATCTGTAAAATGACGTTTGCCAATCGCTGAAAATGCTGTGGTAACACCAAACTTACGATGTATCTATTCCGAAGTATATACGTATGTCGTCTATAATATTATAGCCTAATCATTGTCGTCTTTGGCAAAGAGTTTCAGATCATCCATGTAGAGTAGGTACTGTTGTTCAGTCTGTGTAAGAGGGATTAAAATATTTTTATTATTATTATTATTATTGCACGGACGGCAATACTTCAGCGAAAAGAACAGTTTAGAGTCTTTTTTAATACATGACTAAACTGACGGCTATCTGTAAAATGACGTTTGCCAATCGCTGAAAATGCTGTGGTAACACCAAACTTACGCTGAAGTATTTCTCGACTTATTATTATCTTCGTGTGTCTATATATATATATCCATATATATATATATATATATATATATATATATATATATATATATATATATGTGTGTGTGTGTGTGTGTGTGTGTATACATAGATAGATAGATATAATGGAGGATAAAATATGTTAATTTTTTAATTTATTGGAAACAATAGTCGTCTGAATTAACTGACGGCCGGTGAAAATGGATTAATATAGTTGTTTGTGTATATGTTCCTCGTTTCATTATATTTCAAATGTCTTATTTGCATTAACATCATTGTTATTATTATCATTATTATTTTACGTGGTTTAATTAGTTTTCTGGTGTAAGGAAATGTTCTCAGCACTTATTCGTTAAGTTTACAGATCAAGTGGCGCTTATACAAGCTTTTTTTCTTCTGATCCATTTAACATTTGTCAAACTGCACAAATATCTGAATTTGCTTGGAATACCTTCTTGGTCGAAGAGTAAATCTTTCAGCTTCCCGTCGTAAACACATAATAAATCCGGGATTTTTGCACACATAAATTATTTTGCTGAATTGTGACTGTAGTTGCAATGCGTGAGTTGCTGCAACTCTCTTTCTTCTCTCTAGATGACCACCGAAATTAGGCACAACTCTCTTCCTTTTTGTCTCTATGACCACCGAAAGTAGGCACAACTCTTTCCCTGCTCTCTTTATGGCCACTGAAATTAGGCACAACTGTCTGCCTTCTCTCTGTATGGTCACAGAGATTAGGCACAACTCTCTTCCTTCTCTCTCTCTATGACCACCGAAATTAGGCACAACTCTCTTCCTTCTCTCTGTATGGCGACTGAGATTAGGCACAACTCTCTTCCTTCTCTCTCTATGAACACTGATATTAGGCACAACTATCTTCCTTCTCTCTCTATGACCACCGAAATTAGGTACAACTCTCTTCCTTCTCTCTGTATGGCCACTGAGATTAGGCACAACTCTCTTCCTTCTCTCTGTATGGCCACTGAGATTAGGCACAACTCTCTTCCTTCTCTCTGTATGGCCACTGAGATTAGGCACAACTCTCTTCCTTCTCTCTCTATGACCACCGAAATTAGGCACAACTCTTTCCCTGCTCTTTTTATGGCCACTGAAATTAGGCACAACTGTCTGCCTTCTCTCTGTATGGCCACAGAGATTAGGCACAACTCTCTTCCTTCTCTCTCTCTATGACCACCGAAATTAGGCACAACTCTCTTCTTTTTCTCTGTATGGCCACTGAGATTAGGCACAACTCTCTTTCTTCTCTCTGTATGGCCACTGAGATTAGGCACAACTCTCTTCCTTCTCTCTCTATGACCACCGAAATTAGGCACAACTCTTTCCCTGCTCTCTTTATTGCCACTGAAATTAGGCACAACTGTCTGCCTTCTCTCTGTATGGCCACTGAGATTAGGCACAACTCTCTTCCTTCTCTCTCTATGACCACCTAAATTAGGTACAACGCTCTTCCTTCTCTCTGTATGGCCATTGAGATTAGGCACAACTCTCTTCCTTCTCTCTGTATGGCCACTGAGATTAGGCACAACTCACTTCCTTCTCTCTCTATGACCACCGAAATTAGGCACAACTCTTTCCCTGCTCTTTTTATGGCTACTGAAATTAGGCACAACTGTCTGCCTTCTCTCTGTATGGCCACAGAGATTAGGCACAACTCTCTTCCTTCTCTCTCTCTATGACCACCGAAATTAGGCACAACTCTCTTCTTTTTCTCTGTATGGCCACTGAGATTAGGCACAACTCTCTTCCTTCTCTCTGTATGGCCACTGAGATTAGGCACAACTCTCTTCCTTCTCTCTCTATGACCACCGAAATTAGGCACAACTCTTTCCCTGCTCTCTTTATTGCCACTGAAATTAGGCACAACTGTCTACCTTCTCTCTGTATGGCCACAGAGATTAGGCACAACTCTCTTCATTCTCTCTCTCTATGACCACCGAAATTAGGCACAACTCTCTTCTTTTTCTCTGTATGGCCACTGAGATTAGGCACAACTCTCTTCCTTCTCTCTCTATGACAACTGATATTAAGCACAACTCATTCCTTCTCTCTATATGACGACGGAAATTAGGCACAACTCTCTCCCTGCTCTCTTTATAGCCACTGAAATTAGGCACAACTTTCTTCCTTCTCTCTCTATGTCCACCGAAATTGTGGCAACGTCTTGCCCGCCGGTACCTAGATGTTTTGTGAATACCAGGGGCTGTAAGCTTGGATGTGTGTGTGGTGTAACTAATGACGTCACGAGATTCGACAGAGGGGTGCCGAGTTCAAATTCCAGCTGGCTTCGTTGTATTCACTTTCGCGCAATTACCCTTGTATTAATCCACCTGTTCTCCCCTCACTCAGCTATGGGTTAATTATAGGCTCGTTTCATGACGCATTATTATTAATTGCTTAGAAAAGATTTACTTTACGACCTAAATAACTTATAAAATCTGATATGCCGCTAAAGAAAGACGACCAACCAACCTTCACCCTCATAATTTATTACCTTTTTGCCTCTTTTGAAAAATCAGTGATTTGAGTTCATTTCAAATCGCGCATGTTTCCAAAACTGGTTTTATTTTATTTTCATTTTCAGTGTATTCTATCGAAAAAGACTTAAAAAAAAAAACGAGGTCGCCTATTTTACGCATTAAAATATATTCATTCGACTGTTTTGTTGTCTATAATATCGAATAAACATTTCATTAGAATGGACGGAAGATTTCTAAAAAAAAAAAAAAAGAACAAAATGATTCACGGAGTCATTTTTGAAAAGACACGATAAAAACACAGAAACAGAAAGATTTCAAAACACTTCTATCGAAAGTCAGTTTATTTGTTATTTACCTTCATAAGATATTGAATCGAACGTTAGATAGATAAGTCAGGGTTTTATCGAAGTAAGTCATACATATGTATAGATTGAAATTCGTTGAAAAAATATCATTCACGCCTGAATTCCTTTGAATTAATCACGTTTCAAACCCGTCCCTCAGTGAAGTATATCATATTATAGAATTAATCATAGATGCTTAATTATCGTTATTATGGCGGCTCCGTTATAACAAAAAAAAACTGAGAATATAAAGTAAGGTACTTGAACATAGAATAGACTGTTGTATGTGTATTTTTGCTCAAAACTGCAAATATCTCCAAAGCCAAAGTATTAACCCAGAAACTAACCATATTCTTAAACACTGTCGTCATATCCAGACCCTCAGATGGATATCATGCGTGTTATCAAACCCGTTCAGAAATATCTAAACTGACAGCTGTATAAAACCGCATTCTCAGGTCTATAATTAAAAATATCTTCAAGCTAATGAACTCTGCACGTTTTAGAGTTGACCATATTACTTCGAGAATCGTGAATTAGCATTAAAGGATCCTCGACTGTAGCAAATATATAGGGCAGATTTCTTCAGGACATTCAACAACTAAAATGAATGGCACAAGTAACTCGAAAATAGAATAATGACAATCAATATCTTGACGTTCCACATGACTTCGAACAAAAGCTTAGAAAGGAAACCTCATCTGTAGTGTCAAGAGTAATAACAGATAAAGTATGAGAAAATTCTATTCTGAAAAATTGTTTTAATAGAAAAATTTTATTTTTCAAACGATAATAGCACTGACTATCCGGTCAATGAAAGACGAATGTTTTCACATTGTCAAAGGTTTAAACGCCTTTATATTCAAAAGTTGGATACCGAATTTCTCCGTCAGTGGATAACAGCGTCAGGGCTTAACTATTTATTCTACTGGAAAGTAACGCCACGACAGTAGGTTATGAGAAACTGGTTCAGTTTATTTAGTTACTTGTTTATTTATTTATTACTTTCTTTCATCCTTCCATTCTTCCTTTCTTGCTTAACTTGTCTGAAAAAAAAAACAACGAAATTTTGACAGAGTAGCACAATTGAAAAAAAAAAAATCAAGCAAAAACTGGAAGTAGGCTCGAGAATACGCTCTTAAATTAATAATGAGAATGTATTTATCTTATCTAACGAATATTTCTTTTTCAGCGTCAGCCATCTTGCTAATGCCCTTAAAATATTTTCGTCTGTATAAGACGACTTGAGCATAATACGACCCTGTGTTTCTGAAGCTAAAGTCGGAATAAATTATATCCTTTATTATTACAATTATGCCGTTGTATTGTTTTATTTTCTTCTTTTTTTTAGTTGTAGAATATTACCCGATAAAATCTGTCTATATTTCTGAGATGAGGTATTATGTAGACTACTTACATTATTCGGACTATTGTCCTTATCTTTGTAGCCATATTTATTAAAACGTTTCAGCCGTTGAACACTCCGGTCTTCGTCATATGGTTTGGAAGTCCGGAGCGTACAACGGTCGAAACGTTGTAATATATATGGTGACAAAGATGAGGACAATAGTCCTAATAATGTAAATAGCCTATAAAATCTCTATGTCGTACATATATACCACTAAATTATTTAATTTCTCACGATATTAAAGTAGAGAAATGACCCGGATATTTAGCCATTGTGTGTTTTTCTCATAATTTTGAAAGTTATTGTCAAATTTTTATAACTGTTCGTATTTGCACTTTTGCTATTTCATATATATATATATATATATATATATATATATATATATATATATATATATATATTAACTGAGTGTACTTGTGAATAATATGGGTCGTAATCGGAGCGAAATACCCAAATTAGAGAAAAAACAAATGGAGTAAAAATCCCATTAAGTTAGAGCAATCTCTACATTTATATTTTATATGCGACATAAAAATGTTTTTATTATAATCTCTCCTAATAAAAATATTAATATATATATAAATATATATATATATATATATATATATATATATATATATATATATATATATATTAAGACATTTTCATGTTTGTACATTGTTTTTATAGATACACATATTTAAGTAAATGCTCTGTTTATAATAAACAGTATTAAACAACATTTACCGGCCTGAATATTTCTGTGAAATTTTCTCGGACAATTTTAATACTGTTTATTATAAACAGACCATTTACTTAAATATTTTTATCTATAAAAACAATGTATAAACATAAAAATGTCTTAATATATATATATGTGTGTGTGTGTGTGTGTGTGTGTGTGTGTGTTGAGAGGTTCTCCCCTTTTTACACAAATGAACTCATCGTGTTTATACATATACTAGGGCTACGTGAAGACCCGAGAGAGCAAGGCCGGAAGAGTCGAGTCGAGTCGAGAGTGACAGAGTCAAAGGTTATAGGTAACCGGAAGAGTGAGGGTGATTTAACAGCGTTGTAGGAGTCACAGTTACCGAGCACGTAGACTCAGCAAGAAGTCATACGGCGATACTTCAATACTAAAGACTGTATATATATATTTGCTACTAACCCGTATTCCAGGAACTACTAACCTGCTTTACCAGTTTTATTATTACGTTAATACATTATTTTCATTCCTGGTGTTTGTTATTTATTGGTACCGGATTTTTACCTGTAATCCACAACAATATATATATATATATATATATATATATATATATATATATATATATATATATATATTCCAAACTCTGAAAACGCTATCTAAAAGTGCCACTAAGACTCTAATGATTATAGGCAACACCGTTATATTCCACAATTTCTATGCTCGAAATGTAATAATACTTTCCCCTCCAACGTAGTCTGGACATCATCTAGCCAGGGCTGATCAATAAAAGGACACCAGTGGAGAAAAAATAAAAATGATTTTTTTTAAACTTTAAAAATTCAGAAATTTATATGATTCTATTGAATGTTAATTTTGTGACGATTATTAATCAGGCAAATCGAATCTTATACGGAACAAATTTCCCATTAAATGTCACATAATAAAAAAAGTTTCACAATCGAGACAATTAATTCATCTTTGGTCATAACTGTCGATGCTCTGTATACATAAGAAGATTAAAAATGATACATCTATAATCACAGCGAAATAAAAAAAAGCAAACAAATTTGAATAAATCGTGGGTCCCATAGCAGTAAGTTTTTTGTTGAAATAAAAGAAGAAAAAAAAAGAAAGACCATCTATCACAAAGGGCTTCGCGAATTTAACGAGTCCCAATAATTTTCCAAACATTAATCACAAAGCTAACCCCAAATCCTAAGTGTAAACGAGAGTCGTCTATAAAATATCTAGATCTCTAAATAAATCAAATAAACCACATTCAGTAGAGCTTATACTGTCCTATTCCTCTTGACTCTCTCTACCAACTAATATTTACGGCCACAAGTCAAGTTCGCTCGGAAAGCGCGTGAATGTGAACTCTCAAATGATTTCAAGTCTCAATTATTGTATGACGTCGGGTAATTTGATCTGGAAGTGCAAAGCCACTGTTTAAAGGTCTTTCCTGAAATTGAGTCATAAATCTGTAGGAAATTGAACGGCGTCTTTTCAGTAGATGCCGCAAATGGCCCAAGTGAAGATTTTAGCCGTTATATCCCGGATAATTCCCTAAATCTATCATTAGAGTTATCCTCTACATACTTAACGGTCATTCCAATTTGACAGCAAAGACGCTACAACTACGATATGAGTGTTTTTTGGTTTGTTTGTTTTTATTTATTTATTTATTTTTGCAATCTCTCTGAATGATGAAAATTGTCTAATGTTAAATCGATTAAGATTTAACCTTCAAAAGGCGGGAAAATATTACATGAGTACGCACACCAAGGGTGCGAAAAACTGGAAAATTCATTTTTAAAATATACACTTTTATGTGTCTTTGCTTTAATCTATAATATAAACACACTCTGTCTGCTTGTGAATTTGTATCCGCGTATATAATGTACGCTTGTATGTCTGTTGTGTGAGTGTGACGTGTTCCAATCAAAGGTACAGACAAGCTCACACACGCAAACACACGTACATAATTTAATTGAGTTTGAAATAAGACATTGAAATAACACATTAAGTTACATTTTTAAGCTCTAAAAATTCAGATATTTATGATTTTATTGAATTTTTCAGAAAGAATCGATAATAAAAGGAAGTATTCTTTACATTATTCGGATTATTGTCTTCATCTTTGTCGACATATGGTAATAAATATGGCGACAACGATTAGGACAATAGTCCGAATAATGTAAATAATGTACATAATATCTCATCTCAGAAATATAGACAGATACCAAATGGAATCATATTTGAAAGCTTTAAAATATTAGAAATATTTTAAAGGTCTGCATTTATTTGAAAAATATAGGCACCAAAGCAAATATAGACACTCATTTTGAATGAAACTGAAAATGGTCAACAGGAAAAGCGTATAAGACGGATCTTAGAAGTCCCAGTTTAGCTCCTTGTTGACACCCGCATTATCTGGTTTCGTTTGGATGCCACTGTCAATTTCTACAGCCATCTTGACATTGGAGGACATTGTGAAAGGAGACATCAATTATGGTGGGAATGAGTTTTATGTCGATTTACACAGAAATTATTTTAGACATAATTTATCATCTGTCCTTTTATAAAGCTATTTCCCTGTATTTTCCTGATAAATTAACCTGTATTTATAGCTGAGAGTACACTCATTGTTATGCAGTTAGTATTACACAATTCAGTGTACATTTTGGTGGAAAATATTAAATGTTGCCGGTAGCTTTGTTTCTACGCCTTCCATTACATATGCCCGATTGTATTTTATACGCATCTCTATATAAAACGTCCGGCTCTATTTTTAAAATATTTCTATGACCTTGTCAAATAAACTGTGAGCAATTGAATGCAGCCACCATCTAACAATCATTCAGAGAAGCCGAAGCACTAAGTATTGATTAGAATGCTTACAACGAGCAGTAAATTTCAGTTCGTCCAAAAGTATCGTTCACCACCGAGCAGACCCCGAATTTTCACTTATCGGAATGTACGAGTCTTCTCTCGACGAGGCTCCATGCCTTGGCAATCAATTGGGATTCAATCTCTCGCCAACTCATATATACGACTTATTGTTAAAGATACTGGAAAAATGATCCGTTCATTGTACCGCTCTCTTAAGTATATCTGACCCCATGCTATACTTCCACTTACAGGAGCCAGCTTGGGCAAAAAATGGAGTATTTCTGCCATAACTGGACGAGAGCTTCTCACTCTTCACCAGTCTGTCTTGAGTCCAAAGATGCCTACGCGGGCTTATATGTGATAAATAATTTACCACCCGACAACTCCTTTCCCGTGTCATTATTTCCATGACATGTGTTCGTACGAGCTACATACCTCAGTTCTACTAACCCGGAACTTTACAACTGGGCGCCCCCATGCCACGTACACAAGAGTGAATCATCTTAACTTCCTTCATAGTCCACTAGTAAGTATCTTTAACCTGGACAGATTCATTCGAAGAAAAACCGACACCCGTGAGGAAGTTTTCCCAGTTTCTACAATATTGGTCTTTTCAAATTTAGGTTTAACTGTTATCTTTTCCAGCACAAACCCATTAATGTCCGAAAATGAAGATGGATTCCGCGTGTCGCTTTGTGGCTGATGAATTATTTTTCACCCTGTAACTTCTTTCTCAAATACGAAACGTCGCGAGCCTCTCGCTACTCTATCGATGTTTTCATAACGTGTTCTGACGGGCTAAATTTCCACTAGCGCCGACCTTTGCATCTGCGGAACGACATACCTTGTACACGAGGATAAATCTCCCTCATTTCCTTCGTATTTTGTAAGTAAAAAGCAAGTTCCACTCGGACAGCTTCTTCCTAAGAGCTGCTGCTTTGTGAAATTGACTTCCAGCAGGATGATTTCACAAACACTACAGTCTTGACTGCTTCCCGTCTAGTGGGGGTGGAGATCCATTAGTTTTCTGCATAACCTCATGGCCTCCACTTCTTCCACGATCTAAGTTCACATATATCGATGTAGCAAGCTAGCTCGATGTCTAAACTATCTATCTATCTCAAACTGTTCACATTTATTTATTTAGCTCGATCACACTATTCTATCAATCAATCTCAAACTGTTCACATTTATTTATCTAGCTCGCTCACACTATTCTATCTATCTATCTATCTATCTATCTATCTATCTATCTATCAACATACCTACCTATCTGTATGTCTATCCTTTTGTCATACTGTCTCTGTCTGGGTTTTCATTTGCATATGTAACTGACTGTTTTCCTATCTATCTATCTATCTATCTATTTCAAACTGTTCACATTTATTTCTCTAGTTCGCTCACACTATTCTATCTTTCTATCACAATATGTTAAAATGTATCTATCGCAATCTGTTCAAATCTATCGATCGCTTTATATTGACCTATTTTCACATCTATATATCTAGCTAGCTAGATCGCTGTCTATGATGTTATCTATTTATCTATCTATCTATCATGAACTGGCCACATTTATTTATCTCTGTAGCTCGATCTGTCTATTCTATCTGTTTAGATATATGTCATGCTGTCAGTCTTTTTCTATATGTATCAGTTTGGCTGCCTATTTATCTATACCCCCCTGACAGTCCTGACAATCAATTCCACAGATGAAACATCGCGAGCCTCTCAATCGTGATTTGCATAGCATCTGTTCTGATTAGGAATATTTCTTCATCCCACAAGCCCTGACAATTTGCATCTGTATACGAGGAGGAATCCTCCTCATATCCGTTGTTTTCCATTAGTAAAAATGAACTTCCACTCGGTCAGCTTCTTCCCAAGTACTGCTGCTTTGTAAAATAGACTTCCAGCAGGGTGATTTCACAAACACTACAATGTTAACTGCTTCCCGTCTAGGTGTGGTGAGCGGTATACGTTATTTTTTCTGCATAACCTCATGAACTCCACGTCTTGCATATTTTACACTAATATAAGACCAATCTCACTCGATGGAGTATTGCTGCCATATCTGGGTAATAGCTTCTAGGTTTTCACCTGTGTGTCTTGAGTCCAAATCGTCTACGTGGGCTTGTGGGTAAAAATCCGGTACCAATAAATAACAAACACCAGGTATTATTTACCATTTGACAAGTCTTTTTTTACAGACGAAACCTCTCCAGCCTCTCAAAGCTCTGTCGCTATTTCCATGGCATGACTTCTGACTCGCTAGATTCTCCAGTCCAAGCAGCCCTGACCTTTACAATTGGGATCCGTCATGAAACGTACACAAATGTGAATCAACCCCTTAGTATCCCATTAGTAGGAAGGAAATTAAACACGGACAGCTTCTTTTTCAAAAACTGATGCTTTGCGGAACGGATTCTCGTCAGGGTACTTTCACAATCACTTTAATCTTCATCTGTCTTGGGTAAAGCTTTACTTTCCTGTGGCACCACATAAACTTTACTTCTTGCCTTTTCATACTTCATTACTTACATATAATACCACACAGTAACCTTCTACCTTGAGTAGCTCTATCCTTGTATTGAGAGTATACAAATATACTGGAAATAATGAAACAATAGAGCTTTGTTCAATAAACTATAACAAAAAGGAAAGTCATGATCACAATGGTTTCAGGACGAGCATATATGTAACGCGTGTTCAAACTTTATCCATAGCAGTGTCATTGCACGCTACCAACACTACTCGTTACTTACGTTATAGGAAATCATAAGTATTTATATAAATTTTCATACATTACGAAATGGACAAAGTCCGACAATTATTTTATGACATTTATTATGTTTATACGTTATTTTATTGATACAAATATTCAAGTAAATGCTCCATTTATAATAAACAGTATTAACGACAATTTTTTTTCTATGAAAATTTCTCGGACATTCAGGATGGTAAATGGCGTTCATACTGTTTATTATAAAACAGGGCGTTTACTTAAATATTTGTATGTATAAAAAGAACGTATAAACAAGAAATGTCTTAAAATAATTGTCGGACTTTGTCCATTTCATAATGTGTGACGTCATTTGTTTACATTTGGATACGCCATGAGCAGATGAGAATGTACGTGAGAGATTCATGGAAGATTGAAGTTTAAACTTTTCTGTGGTCGAAACGTTTAAGGCACGTCAGACGGTTCTTTATAGGATACAGGTTCGAATCCTGTTGGAGGACGAACATTTTCTATTAAAATTTCTCGGACATTCAGGCCGGTAAATGTTGTTTAATACTGTTTATTATAAACAGAGCATTTACTTAAATATTTGTATCTATAAAAAAGAACGTATAAATATAAAAAATGTCTTAAAATAATTGTGGGAATTTGTCAATTTCATAATGTGTGACGTCATAACAAGATGTAATCATCGCATTATTAGCATATCCGGGGTATTGCTTTCATTGTAGGGACTTGCTTCGTGGACCAGACTTAATGTTCAGAGCCTATGCGAAGAAAAAAAAAAACTTTTTATATTTTGTATTCTGCATTCACAACCGGCTGACATACAAAATAAATCAGAAACAGATTTAATTCCAGCGGAGTATAAAACATGGTAATATAATTCTTATTGTTCTTCATATTAAAAATTACGCTGGACTCCGATATGCTAATAATCCGATTATTACATCTAGTTATGACGTCACACATAATTAAACGGGCTCGCAGGCTACCCACATTAAACCGGCCTTGTGCCACATTTAATCCTCGTGGGTGGGTTAATAAATACTAAAATGGACGAAGTGTAACAAGTATTTTACGACATTTTTTATGTTTATATGTTCATTTTTTTGTTTATAGATAAAAATATTTAAATAAATGCTCTGTTTATAATAAACAGTATTAACGACATTCACCGGCCTTGAATGTGCGAGAATGTCGGAGGACGCATATTTTCTATGAAAATTTCTCCGACATTCAGTCCGGTAAATGTCGTTAATACTGTTTATTATAAACAGAGCATTTACTTAAATATTTCTATGTATAAAAAGAACGTATATACATAAAGAAATGTCTATAAATTTCCATGTATTTGTTTAATAGATATTTCCAGTTATTTCCAGGTGCAAAAATAATGACGTAATAATGTCGTTTTTTGACGTATTTTGTAACGTCAAAAAACGACATTATTACGTCATTATTTTTGCACCAACCTAATATTTACCCGCTATTGAAACAGTTAATGAAGAATAAAAAGAAAAAATATGCCAAGTGTTTAAAGCAAACTCCCAAAAGATTTTCCTTTCATTCATGGAAAACAATAGGTACTTCGTCTTTTATCTCCCATCTCATGCTTACGCATGTGCAAGTCTCTCTTGTTGCCTTCTCGAACAAGCGGTCACCAGTTATTGCATTCTCCTGCAAGTTGGTACTAGTTATCTGGATCAATGTGAAATTTCTCAGTCGTCCATGAATACATCTTTAATGCACTGTGCAAAGCGGCTTACTGAGCGTTGTCATGTAGCCAGCCCGCCATACATAATATCATTTGATATGCAGCAATTCTTAATTAGATGAACAGGACCCAGCCAACGTATTCGTTGCTGGGAGATGAGGATATGTTAGTTTAAGACCTGTTCTCTCCATTATGGCGGCATTAGTGAGTTTGTCTCATGTGGTTCAGATGATGCGACACAAATGTCTGATATGTATGCAATATTCATCTTTGAATTACTTGAATTAGATAGCTTGATACGGAAGATAATGTTGGAAAAATCTGTATAAAATAAATGCATCTCTGATCAATATGTTTCGGATACACTAATGGAAAACTATTGTGTGATCTTTTCTTTCTTTCTCTCTTTCTTATCAAGATTATGTTTATTTATTTATTATATTTATTTATTATTTATTTCTTCTTATTTATATGTTTTATTATTTATTTTAATTTATCATATTTTATTTTTAGTTTCATTGTTATGGAATTTATATTAGTATATTAATTTTATTTCATCACCGCATATTTTTTATTATAAATTTTATTAATTTTATTAATATTGTTAATATTTTTTTGATTTTCAGACAAAAATAGAATTACCCCCTTTGATTTCAAAAGGTTTTTTTTAATAACAGCAGGTTCCCTTTTTAAAATAAATTTATAAAATTAGTTTCAATTTATTTTCAAACTTAAATGTTAATCTGAGACTAAAATAAAATACAAAATTAGACTACAATTCATTTAAATAATTTACAACAATAATAATCCACACTATCAATAAAATATCACAAAATAACCAGAAATATTAAACGAGCGATGCTAACACCAAAAATTCGCAATTGACGATTGAAGAAAGCATGAAACTCTGAGTTGTGAAAGCAATGTAATTATTATACATACATTATATATATATATATATATATATATATATATACAAACTCACTGGCATCAAATGTAGATATACAGTAATATATATAATAATAATGGACTCTCCCGTCGGTTTCGACGTATGAGGATCTAACAGTTTAATTGATTCAGTTAGGAAAGTTTGTGTGATAATCTTAAGTGGCACTGAAGACCCGCTAGTGATTTACAAAGGATGCCACATATGGAGCAAGAGTGAGGATTGGGAGATAAGATAACTGTTAGATTGGCTGACCTTTTAGATCTTGCTCTCGCTTCTTGAAGACTATTCAAACAAGCAGAGTAAAAACTGCCGAGTCTACTAAAAGACTTTGATTTCCATTCTACCCGCTCCAAGGCTAAGCGCTCAAGGGTGTTATGTGGTATATTGACAGCTGACTATTTGCTTTTCAGCTTGTCGTTGTATCTTAGCCATAGGTGTCCTACATTCCTGTAGCCCTAATCTAACTGGCTGTATATTAGGATCTTGGGTATCCTGTCTCATCAGACATTCTCAAGACATAACCAGTCCACCGCAACTGAGACTGCATAATAAAAGTCTCGGTTCCTCCAATATTATATCTGTTAAACAGGTATACGTTAGACTTCATATCTTGAAGGTTAACTCCACAGATGGTACGCAGATAGCTTTCTTTTAAAAAAGATCCATCTGGCGTATATGGTACCTGTATAGAGCCGTACAAAAAGATGACTAGTACAACAGCTCTGTAAACCAGAATCTACGTATTCATCGAATAACCGGCTCATTCCACAAGAGATGGCGAAGTTGGGCGAAAGCACTGGTTGCCTTAGCTATCCGAGACATTATTTCATCATCTAAAGTTTCACTGTAGTTGACTTTGCTATCACGATAGCTGAAAAACTATACATATTTCAGGGCTTTATATTCTACTTTCAATGGTCTCTCTGTAGAATGGTGTTATTTTTTGTTTCTCACCACAGAATTGCTACGGAGTAGGGCAAGGTTGGTGCACTACTTCAGTTTTCTTTATGCTAAGTGTAAGACCAAAGGCTTTACATGCAGCAGAGAAACGATATTTTAGATGTTGGGCCGCCTCAAAGGATGTTGCAACAACACACACACACACACACACACATATATATATATATATATATATATATATATATATATATATATATCGGGTCTTACAGTGAAATTGTACATTTCGTGTAAGACCATGGGATAATTATCCATTTCAAAAAATATCTCTTATCTAAACTATTTGAGTGTCTTTTTCCAAGTTTTCAGATAAGGCGTTTGGCCACCTTGACATCATTTGTTGTAAGATTCAACGAAATATCATTTGAGTTATTCAGCTAGAAAGAGAACAGGTTAAAGTCGTTTTGTGCCAGCCCCACTATCTCTTTCTAACTGAGCAATGGTGAGAGGAAAAAGATCATTCAAGCATTTTGTAATGATATGAACATTCATACTCAAGCTTCCATCTTCAAAGTCTATTCAAGAGAATGGTGAATAATTTAAAAAAAAAGAGGGAACAGCAATGAGGTAAACTGGATCAGGAGGTCACAATTGCAATAGGGATTATCATTTCAAATACATTCCTATTTTTCAAAACAGAGTGTTATAAAAATCTCGGGGAATTCCATTAAGATATATGTAATCATTTTTAAGCTACAACAGTTCAGAGCTTAATCTAACAATTGTATAATTCCAGTTACACGATACATACATACATATATATATATATATATATATATATATATATATATATATATATATATATAAAGATAAAAGAAGAACTTATCTTCGCCGACTATATTTTGTCTCCTGATGGACCAAAGCCAAACGTAATCATTTTATTTTGCAATACGTATTTATATAGAAAAGTAAACGTTTTGTAAGAATATAACAACATTGATCACTAACAATTGCTAGGGCATACCAGGGATGGAGCAACGGATAACGACTGGCAATCGAAAATCGGACAGACGTGTTCCAGTTCCAGTCGGGTTCGATATATTGACTTACTCGCGAATACCCATAGGAAAAGTGATACATCCACAACTTCTCCCTAGCTATGGGTTAAATTGTATCAGTAAATCTTTATTATTACCAAAATATTTTCGTATGGTAAAATATTTTACCATATGAAAATATTTTCTACTTTTAATTACCTGCAAAAGACTGATAAGCTGTAAAAAAAGCAAAAAGTTCAATCAAGCTAAACATTTCAGATTTCATAGGACTAATCTCTTGTGATGTAACAATATATGCTTACAAACGGGAACAGGTATAAAAACGCCATCTTTTGTTTATAAATGCGCACAGATAGGAAACCCGGAACATGTATATTCATCGAAACGTTAAATATTTTAATTTTCTTTTTTCTTTACGTAGACGTGTCTGCGTATATGGTCTAACCAAATGCTTTTTTTTATTATTATTTTGTTTAGTTCTTATCACATTTGTTATTATCTAGCATTTCCTCCATTACTTCGTTGTAAAGTTTATAAATATCCCACGTAATTCTTTTTTAAGTCGTGGTTTGTTTGACAATATAATTTCAAAAGCAATTCATTGATTAAATGTTAACCTGAAATCTTTTAGTAAACTTTATACACATCTATCTATCTATCTATCTATCTATCTATCTATCTATCTATCTATCTATCACTGCCTGTTCATTATCTATCTATCTATCTATCTATCTATCTATCTATCTATCACTGCCTGTTCATTATCTATCTATCTATCTATCTATCTATCTATCTATCTATCTATCTATCTATCTATCACTGCCTGTTCATTATCTATCTATCTATCTATCTATCTATCTATCTATCACTGCCTGTTCATTATCTATCTATCTATCTATCTATCTATCACTGCCTGTTCATTATCTATCTATCTATCTATCTATCTATCTATCTATCTATCTATCACTGCCTGTTCATTATCTATCTATCTATCTATCTATCTATCTATCTATCTATCACTGCCTGTTCATTATCTATCTATCTATCTATCTATCTATCTATCTATCTATCTATCTATCTATCACTGCCTGTTCATTATCTATCTATCTATCTATCTATCTATCTATCACTGCCTGTTCATTATCTATCTATCTATCTATCTATCTATCTATCACTGCCTGTTCATTATCTATCTATCTATCTATCTATCTATCTATCACTGCCTGTTCATTATCTATCTATCTATCTATCTATCTATCTATCACTGCCTGTTCATTATCTATCTATCTATCTATCTATCTATCACTGCCTGTTCATTATCTATCTATCTATCTATCTATCTATCTATCACTGCCTGTTCATTATCTATCTATCTATCTATCTATCACTGCCTGTTCATTATCTATCTATCTATCTATCTATCTATATATATATATATATATATATATATATATATCACTGCCTGTTCATTATCTATCTATCTATCTATCTATCTATCTATCACTGCCTGTTCATTATCTATCTATCTATCACTGCCTGTTCATTATCTATCTATCTATCACTGCCTGTTCATTATCTATCTATCTATCTATCTATCTATCTATCTATCACTGCCTGTTCATTATCTATCTATCTATCTATCTATCTATCACTGCCTGTTCATTATCTATCTATCTATCTATCTATCTAAATGTATCTACCTGATTATATGCATCTACCAATTATCTTGCTATTTTTCATTAAAAATTAATTTTTTTTCAAAAATAATTACCTTGTTTTCTTTTCAGTTCTTTTGTTGTTGCTATTGAGAAATCAAACAAATCAGTCTTTCTCGCCGTATTAGATTTCCCGCGGGAATGGCAAATGCCAGAAGCTTTTAGATAAACTATTCAACCAATCGATATTTAATCAATACATCTGCGTTGGGCGGTCTTTTGTGTTCAATTGTTTCACATCTGTTTTCTTACACACACAAACAGACACACACACACGCCTACAAAATAAATTTGTCACCCCTGTTTTATAATGTATATATACGCACGCATAGATATCGAATAAATTAATATCTGTTTCTCATAAATATTTACTCGAATACATGTGCACACACACACACACATATATATATATATGTTTATATATATATATATATATATATATATATATATATATATATATATAATTTCTAAAACTTCTCTTTTGTATTTTTACTGTTGTATTGTGTTTGCCTTATACACACGCACGTGTGTATAAGGCAAACACAATACAATATATATATTATATATATATATATATGAAGATATAAGGTATATATATATGAAGATACATGAAAAAGGATAAATAATTCTATAGATTAACATATTTAGTAGCTTTATATTTTTATTATATATATATATATATATATATATATATATATATATATATATATATATTCACTCACATTATTTGATGACTTTCGTTTATTAGACATTAAATTAGGTTACATATTATCCTCCATAATTTACCTAGGCTTTTCGTTTAAAGCGATGAATAATTCTGTCTTTCAATTAAAAAAATACAAAAAGTATAAACTAAGAACATATCTGCTTGTTGTAAATAAAATCATCACACTTCCCTTCATAAAGTACGAAACGTATCTGCTATGTTAAGATATCCTTTCGTGGGGGTATATATATATATATACATATATATACGCACACACGTTCTTTTTATAGGTTCAAATATTTAAGTCCATGCTCTGTTTATAATAGACAGTATTAACAACATTTACCAGCCTGAATGTCTGAGAAATTTTCAATAAATATATGCGCCCTGCGAAAGGAATCGAACCTGTATCCTATACAGAACTGTCATATAGCCTGACGTGCCTAAACCGATTAGGCCACAGAGGAGCAGTCGATTAGCAATGTCTATTTTACTGTTTTTCAACACATTTCCCTATGATTTTCTCTTATTCATTCATATCTGCTCAATGCGTATCCAAAAGCAAACAAATGACGTCATACATTATGGAATGGACAAAGTTCAACAATCATTTTTAAGACATTTAAATATATATATATATATGTGTGTGTGTGTATGTGTGTGTGCGTGTGTGTTTGCGTGTGTGTATATATATATGTGTGTGTGTGTGAGTGTGTGTGTATATATATATATATATATGTATATATACATATATATAATTGTGTGTGTGTGTGTGTGTGTGTGTGTGTGTATGTGTGTGTGTGTGTGTGTGTAGAGGACCATGATCACCTACGCCTGAAGGGACGCGGTACATAAAAGATGGGTGGAATTAGCCGGCTGGGTGGATATTAGCAATCTTGAGGCCTAAAATCTTTCTGCACATGCAAATCAGAGTCATTTACTCTACAAAAGCGCGCACAATTCATTTTCCTTAATACGAATTTTGCCAAAGGGAACTGTTTTCTTTCCATTCTAATTTTGATTTTAATCTCATATTTAAAGAACAATAATATTTTTAAAAAAGAACTTCTCAACTCGATGTAGAATTCTTCCTTTCGCTTCGTTACATAAATCCAAGTAAACGCAAGAACGCATTCATATCTTTTCAATTGGCCGCACGACATTCCTACAGACCTCGAGGAAAAATATATTTCTGCACATTAGATGGGGAATGTTATTTTCAAATCTAATGTAGTATGCCCTCATTATTCTTTGATTTTTTTTACGGTCAAAATTTTGGGTCGATTTCAATGTGATCCATAGGGCGAATGAAATTGAGAAATAAACTCTGCGTCAGGTATTTGAGAACATTTTGTTCTTATTTAGTGTAATTATATTATTCAACAGAGAAACCAATAGAATATATAGAATTTAATATACATGGTCATACAAACATTCTGTTCCATATAACCACTATACATGCCCATACAAACATTCTATTCCATATAACCGCTATACATGGGCATACAAACATTCTGTTCCATATAACAGCTATACATACGCATACAAACATTCGATTCCATATAACCGCTATATATGCGCATACAAACATTCGATTCCATATAACCGCTATACATGGGCATACAAACATTCTGTTCCATATAACAGCTATACATACGCATACAAACATTCTATTCCATATAACCGCTATACATGGGCAAACAAACTTTCCATTCCATATAACCGCGATACATGGGCATACAAACATTCGATTCCATATACCGCTTTACATGCGCATACAAACATTCTATTCCATATAACCGTTATACATGGGCATACAAACATTCTGTTATATATAACTGCCATACATGAGCATACAAACATTCGATTCCATATAACCGCTATACATACGCATACAAACATTCTATTCCATGTAACCGCTATACATGGGCATACAAACATTCGATGCCATATAACCGCTATACATGGGCATACAAACATTCTATTCCATATAACTGCTATACATGGGCATACAAACATTCTGTTCCATATAACCGCTATACATGGGCATACAAATATTCTATTCCATATTACCGCTATACATGGGCATACAAACATTTTGTTCCATATAACTGCTATACATGCGCATACAAACTTTCCATTCCATATAACCGCTATACATGGGCATACAAATATTCTGTTCCATATAACCGCTATACATGGGCATACAAACATTCTGTTCCATATAACCGCTATACATGGGCATACAAACATTCTGCCCCATATAACCGCTATACATGGGCAAACAAACTTTCCATTCCATATAACCGCGATACATGGGCATACAAACATTCGATTCCATATACCGCTTTACATGCGCATACAAACATTCTATTCCATATAACCGTTATACATGGGCATACAAACATTCTGTTCTATATAACTGCCATACATGCGCATACAAACATTCGATTCCATATAACCGCTATACATACGCATACAAACATTATATTCCATGTAACCGCTATACATGGGCAAACAAACATTCGATTCCATATAACCGCTATACATGTGCATACAAACATTCGATTCCATATAACCGCTATACATACGCATACAAACATTCTATTCCATATAACCGCTATACATGGGCATACAAACATTCTATTCCATATAACCGCTATACATGGGCATACAAACATTCTGTTCCATATAACCGCTATACATGGGCATACAAATATTCTATTCCATATTACCGCTATACATGGGCATACAAACATTTTGTTCCATATAACTGCTATACATGCGCATACAAACATTCGATTCCATATAACCGCTATACATGGGCATACAAACATTCTATTCCATATAACCGCTATACATGGGCATACAAACATTCTGTTCCATATAACCGCTATACATGGGCATACAAATATTCTATTCCATATTACCGCTATACATGGGCATACAAACATTTTGTTCCATATAACTGCTATACATGCGCATACAAACATTCGATTCCATATAACCGCTATACATGGGCATACAAACATTCTATTCCATATAACCGCTATACATGGGCATACAAACATTCTGTTCCATATAACCGCTATACATGGGCATACAAATATTCTATTCCATATTACCGCTATACATGGGCATACAAACATTTTGTTCCATATAACTGCTATACATGCGCATACAAACATTCGATTCCATATAACCGCTATACATGGGCATACAAACATTCTATTCCATATAACCGCTATACATGGGCATACAAACATTCTGTTCCATATAACCGCTATACATGGGCATACAAATATTCTATTCCATATTACCGCTATACATGGGCATACAAACATTTTGTTCCATATAACTGCTATACATGCGCATACAAACATTCGATTCCATATAACCGCTATACATGGGCATACAAACATTCTATTCCATATAACCGCTATACATGGGCATACAAACATTCTGTTCCATATAACCGCTATACATGGGCATACAAATATTCTATTCCATATTACCGCTATACATGGGCATACAAACATTTTGTTCCATATAACTGCTATACATGCGCATACAAACATTCGATTCCATATAACCGCTATACATGGGCATACAAACATTCTATTCCATATAACCGCTATACATGGGCATACAAACATTCTGTTCCATATAACCGCTATACATGGGCATACAAATATTCTATTCCATATTACCGCTATACATGGGCATACAAACATTTTGTTCCATATAACCGCTATACATGGGCATACAAACATTCGATTCCATATAACCGCTATACATGCGCATACAAACATTCTGTTCCATATAACCGCTATACATGCGCATACTAACATTCTGTTCCATATAACCGCTATACATGCGCATACAAACATTCGATTCCATATAACCGCTATACGTGCGCATACAAACATTCTATTCCATATTACCGCTATACATGGGCATACAAACATTCTGTTCCATATAACCGCTATACATGCGCATACTAACATTCTGTTCCATATAACCGCTATACATGCGCATACTAACATTCGATTCCATATAACCGCTATACATGCGCATACAAACATTCTGTTCCATATAACTGCTATACATACGCATACAAACATTCGATTCCATATTACCGCTATACATGGGCAAACAAACTTTCCATTCCATATAACCGCTATACAGGGGCATACAAACATTCTATTCCATATAACCGCTATATATGCGCATACAAACATTCGATTCCATATAACCGCTATACATGGGCATACAAATATTCTGTTCCATATAACCGCTATACATGGGCATACAAACATTCTGTTCCATATAACCGCTATACATGCGCATACTAACATTCTGTTCCATATAACTGCTATACATGGTCATACAAACATTCTGTTCCATATAACCGCTATACATGCGCATACAAACATTCTATTCTATATAACCGCTATACATGCGCATACAAATATTATCTTCGATTGTGGCTTCCAAAATGTTTACATGCATTGATCCGATATTCTTCACTCATGGTGGTCATGATGAGTCCTATGTCAATTTTTATTAAGTACTTTCTACTGTGTGGACGCTTGTCTTCCATTAAACGGGCGTACACACCATAAGGTTTAAATGAGAAGAGCTAAGAGGTCAAAAGTCAGTATTAAGCATGCTAATGAAATATCTTTACATTGTTTAGCAAGCGGTTCGAGCGGATCACACGATACGGCCGAATAGTATCAGAAATAAGCTGACCTTTCCTCAGAATATAAGATGTGTATCTGATGTTTTCTTCACTAAGATGTCTGATGACACCAATGGATGGATCTTTCTGGCATTTACCCTCATTGATTTCCTGCAATTCTCGCCTGTGCTATCCTGGACTTGCTGGAGGAACTCTGACAGTGTCTAACCGATGTTTTTTTTGTTGTTTTTGTTTTTGTTTTTTTTACCATTGAAGATACATTCATTCCAAAGGCCCCAGTTTTGTTTCTTAACTAAAAAACAAAGGATCTCGCGATAGTAAAATCAATGAGAATGGCATGCTAAGTTACAATCGAAGTTTCTATGGTGGCGCTGAAATAATTAAAGTTAGTCATTTATTATTTTTAAAAGACGTGTTCTCAAATACCGGAGACACATTGTATATATTTTTTAAAGAATTTTCATTTCCCTGATTTTTTTTCAACTTATATTTTAAAAATCTCTTTTAACGGATGACATTTTTAACAGTTCCATTGGGCTTTTCAAGTTATTTTAATACAATTTCCACTTCATACAAGACCCAAGAGTTAAAGATTTCAATAACGAGGTTGTAAGGGCGTAAAAGTAGGAGGTAGAAGGATTATATTATGAGTATATGTAGGAGAGAAAATGGTTGATCCGAGACTGAAGAAACTATGATTATAGGGAACAGGGAAGCATCATCTCGTGATTCTGTTCCACAAAGTGAAAGTTCAGGGGAATTACCAACCCGACTCAAATTTTCTTCTTACTAAATAATACGAAGGAAACGCTGTTCAGTTGAAGCCGTGTTCATGTCATGGTGGGCCCAAATTATTGAAGATCTCAACTGGTCGAATTAAGGAATCTATGAACATTTGGCATTGAAACAGCGATTTAGTAACGAAAAACAGTAAATCAATTCATCATCTGCAAGGCCGCGTAATAGCTTTTCTAAGGCTAGACAGTGAGCACTCTATTTTTGGTCAGATCCTTCTCTTTCAAAAATGAAATATGGCTCTGTGTGTCAGGTAGTTTCTTTAACGGTACTAGGAAGAAAGAAAATCATCTTTAACGATGGAATGAATATTCGAATTAATCATTTGTCATCTGGAGAGAGCTTTAGTTATTATAGACATTCGTGGCATAAAGACTCGTTCAGAATAGAAATTCTTATCAAGACTGGAGTAAATTTAGGGGCTACTAGGTGGTGAGTAAACCTTACTAGCTAATAATAAAGTTAAACAAAATACTAATATTGAGCAGGCTACTTATTTTCTTTAAATTATCCCATCACAAATGTCCTCTGACAAGTAGGTGGCGAAGGCTGATTATAGACGCCTCATAACCAGCTTCGGGTAGGTGAAGCTCATCAACTCGCGAAGGCAGTCAATCAACGGAAAGGTAAGAAAACACAAATCCTCTGCCATGCAAAACACGGAAAGTGCTATAGAATTAAATCCAGACAGAAAATGCGAAGAGGAGCTCCAAAAGTGCTTGGCTATAAACACTGACAACCTTCCGAAAATTCCTGTAACCAAACCGACCCCAAAAGTAATGCCTTATATTTCTTGTAGGTACAGTTGAAAGTGGGGGCTATGTGATCTTAACAGCATATAGCCTTCACATATTATTGCTCAAGCCTGAGCCCTGGTGTAGTCACTCCAGTCTTACCATTAAAGGATACATTTTGGCCAATCAGGACTTTATCTCGCGAGATAAAAAAAATGATTACTGCTATTTAATGACGAAGTTTAAAAATCTCCCTAACGCTGATAATGAAAAACAATTTACCTTACAACTCCTTTCCCAACTCTTTCATGGTGAGCCGCTCGGTACGACCATCGAACTACGACCCTTTCGCTGTGAGCCTCTCGTTGCGAGCCGTTCGAGACGAGCCTCTCGCTGTGACCCTCTCGTTGCGAGCAGTTCGCTACAAGCCTTTCGATGTGAGCCTCTCGTTGCGAGCAGCTCTCTACGAGCCTTTCGCTGTGAGCCCCTCGTTGTGAGCCACTCGCATATATATATATATATATATATATATATATATATATATATATATATATATATATATAAAGAAGGCACGGTGGAGTAATGAATCAGAGAGCCGAATTCGAATTCCATTTGGATCCATTACACATTTAAGTGGTAATAATCTTGAGAAAGGTATGAATCCTCTTATCCCTCACCCCGAAAACATCGTTAAACAGCAGGACAGAGGGGGTTCCATAGCCTTGGTTTGCAGCCCGTTTAGGAGAAAGTAACTTTGAATTCAAAACTGTAAGTAGCCCTGTCGTAGCACATACAATACAAGTATTGTTCGTATTGACTCGATGATCCCGACGACGGTCGAATGATGATGAGAAGGAGGATGAAAGTTACATTCGTACAGTTTGTTTCCAAGAAATATTGCTTTGAGGAACTGCCTCTAAATAGGATGGTTTCCCTAATCATTAAACTCCCGATATGTTCAAGTCTAGATGTATCTTTCCTGCGTAACATCATGAATTTAATTTCTTAATTTTTCTTATGCTCATACAACACCACGCAGTAAAGCTCTACCTTCAGTGGCACTTCGGCCTTGCATTAGACGAACATTACCACAGAAAAATATAGAAGTACTACTGACATTCTAATTAAGGAAAATATATATATATATATTTTTTTTTTAATAATTTTGAATTGAAGGTTTATTAAGTGCCTACTGCCTAAGTACTGCACATTCATTTAACAAAGGTGATGTCTTATTATCAAATAATTGGACAGAAATTAACAATCTCTTTAAGAGAATGCATTAAAGGGATTCATTTAATTTTCTTCGTGTACGCACGCCCCTCATTTAACGTGAACACGACCTAAATAAATGGTTAATCATTAAGGCGAGAATTAAAACTATTCATTTAATCGATCAATTGAGAAGAAAGAATAGAAAAAAAAAACGAAAAACAATTTTAGAAGCCCAAAAATAGTTTCACCTGTGTATACCAATTTCAAATATGAAATCATAAGCCTGTGACGCGTCTGGAATTTATTGTTTTTCGTTGTCTTTGCGCCGTTAATTCCGATTTTAATTTCTGTCCATAACAGGTGATCGATAACGCGCAAAACATATCAAAATAACAGAGTAAAATAAAAGAGAAGGAAGAAAAAGATATGAGGAACGATTCAAATCACAACTGATGAGTTGAACATTACAAGCTTAATTTAATTAGCTTCGATATGAGGCAAAGAGAGTTCAAATAGATTCTGATTGAGTTAACATCGATCTGCGTGTAAGTTTGCCTCTGGAGCTAATTTTAATTATGTTGTCATAATTTTGAAGATACAAAATAAACTCTTCTGGTCTCGCAGGAACATAAGGCGCCGACAAATGTTAACAAACATCTATAAATGCGTGTATACATCAATATCATATATATATATATATATATGTGTGTGTGTGTGTGTGTGTGTATGTATATATATATATAAATATATATATATATATATATATATATATATATATATATATATCAGTGGGGGTGTATATATACATATATATGAGATATATATAAGTATATTTGTGTGTATATATATATATATATTATATATATATATATATATATATGAAGAAATATACTCTTAAGGTGTGCTATAATTATGGGATAAAGTGCTCAATATCAGAGATAGAGCGTGTGTAAATATAAAAGTGAACAGAGAAGTCAACACTTAGAGGCGACCGTCTGTTTCATGCTATATGCAATTGTCAGGCCACGTATGCTGTTATTTTTCTCGGCTATTTATACATAAACGGGTCAGTGGTGCATTGTGGGTAGTCTATTATGGTGGTTATTTTACCGGAAGTCGTTTATTTATTTATTTGAGTTAAATTATTTTGCTTGTTTTTATTTTTTATTTCTTATTTTATTTATTTTATTTATTTATTTATTTACTTATTTTTTAAACGGTGTTTTTTATTAACGTAGTAAAGATTTGTTTATATCACTTATTTAATAGTTTTGTTTTGGTTTGAGAATTTAATTAAAGCTATTTGTTCGGTTTTGGGGTTGGTTGTTATAGTTTATACTAACTATTATTTTGGCAGAAACAGTTTTTTAATTCATGTTTATTTGGGTTGATTAACTTTATTTGTTTTTTCTAACGGTAACTTTATCGGGATTGGTTGGTTTATTTATTTAATTGGATGAATTTAGGTCAATTTATTTTACTTGTATATTTTCTCTTTTCGGTTTTTAAGTAATGTAGTATATATTTATTTATTTTTTTATTTTTATTTTATTTTATTTTTTATTTTGTTTTATTTTATTTTTTCTTATCGTTCTATAACAGTTATAGCTATTTTTCGTCCGATGTTTTGGTTTGATTTTTTAGTCTAACTAATATTTTGGTCATAATGGTTTGCTACTTTGTTTATTATTAACTTTATTTATTTGGATTCGTTGTTTTTTGTGTTTTATTTTTTGTTATTATCATTATTATTATTATTATTATTATTATTATTATTATTATTATTATTATTATTATTATATTTCGTCTATTCTAACAGGTGTGATTTGGTAATTTGGAGTAATTAATTTTGCTTATTTTTATTGTTATTTTGTTTACTTGTTTATTTATTTGTTTTTATTTTATTTTTTCCGTTTTCAATTTTTTAAGTAACGTAGTAAAAAATTTGTTTTCATGTCTGCATTTTGAGATGAGCTTGGATCTTTTATTTAATAATTTATTTTAGTCTGGGAAAGTAATGATTGCTATTTTTTCCTCCAAGCAAAGTTTGCAAGTTTTCGATTGGTTGTTGTAGGCTGATGATTTTTCCTTATTTACCAAGATATTTTTGGTTGATGTGCGTTTTGTTTTTAATTTCCCAGATATACTTAGAAAGCATTGTACTGTTCGCATATTTACTATTTGTGAAAGATGTTTTGTGTGTATAATTTCTTTGTTTCCAGGGTCCTTCAGTTACTCCTATGTATACTTTTTCTTCATTATCTGGTGATTTTATCGTGGCTAGGTATATTACGTTGTTTTGTAAACAATTTCCGTTTAAGGGATATTCGTTCTTTATTCAGCAGTTGCACGTGGGTTTAATTTGTTCGTGTGGTTTTTTGATAATTTTCCTGTTGTGCTTTTTTATTATTTGTGCCATTTTCTCGGTGCAGCTGTAGCTGATTTTTACTGTGTTTTTGTTGAATATTTTGTGTAGGGTGCTTGATTCCGCGAAGTGTTTGTGTAAGAGTTTGAAGAATATTTTTCCTACGTTTGTTTTTACGTTTTTGCTTCTCCTGTTTGCCATTTTTGTGTTTTGTGGTGAGTATGTGAGTGTTGCTGGGAATCCTCTATCTTTTAGGGCTGTTTCATAGTCTTTCTTAGCTTTGTTAAATATGGATTCATTGGAGGAATTGTCGGAAAGCCTGCGGTTAATCGATTTTGGTATTTGTTTGTGTATAGAAGGTGGGTGGTTGGAAGATGTGTGTATGTAGAGTGGTTTATTATTAGGTTTTCTATATGGTTTATATGTGCCTTTTTTTAGGTTGAAGGTAACATCTAGAAAATCTACTTCGTTTAGGTTGGTTTTTATATCTATGTCGAATCCGCTGATTTAAAAAATCTTTATTGTTGCTTTTCTAGTTTTGTCTGTGTTTTGTTTGTTACAGTTTCTTAGGATTATGAGACCGTTGTCCCTGCAGAGTCCTCAGTCTTTTCTATCTATTATTTTGCTCAGTTCGTGTAGTAAATAAATACCTATGATTTCGCATAATCATGCACCGTCAAAGCTTCCCATTGTAGTGTCAAATATCCCATCTTTCTTTATCCATCCTTCTTCATTGTGGAATAATAATGATTTACGGGAGTGCTTAATGATGTTGATTTCGCTTGGTTTTATTATTATTTTTTCCTGAGCTAAGTTGATGGCCTTATCTAACATGCGTTCTGTTATGGATGGGTAAAATTCTTTTACATCTGATTGTATGAATTGGCAATTTTGTTTGTTATTTATGCTGTGGAACAAGTCAATAGTTGTTTTTGTATTTTTCCACTGGTTTACTCCTAACTTCTTCCTAAATTCAGAATTAATCCTTTCTAGTATTGTTTTACTTATTTTACCTAGATCGCTTTAGCTGGGTTTATGAGTCTACATGCAGGGGTGGTTTTGAAATTTTCTTCATGTTCTTTTAGTGTGATAAAGGATTGTGCCTTGCTAATACAACTTATTCGGTCATCTAGGTCTAATTTTGGGGCGATTGTTTTAGCTTCCTTATTGATATCGTGTACTATTGTTTTGGGTGCCTTTTTGTATGTTTTGGTTATGTTGTTCTTGAGTAATATATATATATATATATATATATATATATATATATATATGCATTGACGATAGATTTTAGCATGAAACAGAATGTTGACTATGGGTGTTGATTCGATGTCCTGTTTAATATATACATATGGTCTATCCCTGATATAGAAATAGTGTACCTTAAATCAATATATATATATATATATATATATATATATATATATATATATATATATATATATATATATATGCATGTATATATTGAGTGATGTATGTATATGTTTGTTTGTGTCTACATATATATATAATTATTTATTCGAAAATTATAACATAACTATGTTATAAAATTACTACAAAGTAGCCATTTTGTTTCAACACTTCTGGTGTCTTATCAAGTGATAGTTTTGAATGTAGAATAAAGGGTTTAAAACGTTCAAATCAATCAAACATCCCTCGCTAGGGGAAACGCTGTTGCATAAGCTACAATGACCAATCAAAATACAATATATAAGAATTCAAAAAACATGACTACGAATCTTGGTTATAATAATTAATTAATGTTTTAATGTTAGGGTTGTGCTACAAAATTCTAACTAATTATTATTAAACTTTATTATAAAATTAAAATTTATCAATTTTAAATCTTAAATTTAAGTTTTAAAAAAATTATAAAATGATTTAAAGAAGTAACTGAGGAAATATTTCGTTATGTATTTTGTTCTTATTGTAAGGCTAAAAATTCAGTTAGAATAAACGTTAAAATCTAATGTTGCTCTAAGCTTCTTTGCAACTTGGATATATTTGAAATTATGATATGGGAAGAGAAGGGTGAAATCTTGCAAAACACAATACATACGCAATCACATATAATAAACTAACACGTAGACATATTTAGATATATAAACACGCAAAAAAGCGACGAGACTGGAAGCGTACACGGCCATTAAAAAAGAAAAAAAAACGAAAGCATATACATACAATGAAAGGCACATATAAGTGATTATGCGCATATATAACTCGTAAAGACACACACATATACACACCGAGAAATATTCAAATTTGAATGTGTTAGTAAACGAATTCAAACATACTACTAAAATATATCAGGGCAAAGATACATAGATAAAAATGGTTGAAGAGATAAAATTAAATATGGTTAGAATAGATAATCTCTCTCTCTTTATCTATCTATCTATCTATCTATCTATCTATCTCTCTCTCTCTCTCTATATATATATATATATATATATATTCATGACCAAATGCTTCTTTTCCTAGCACACCCTTCCGATAGGGCTGCTAGCTGTATTTGTTCAACACATACAAAGCCAACTTGTGATTCATACTGCGACTATTCTGATTTTCTTCATATTCATATATATATATATATATATATATATATATATATATATATATATAAGTATTTTTTCGAAAATTATATTTTCTTAAGCACTCTTTTAAGAATAGTATTTTTTGGTTATTGGAATTTATTCCGTATAAACCAATCCTATACTTGTGTATATATATATATATATATATATATATATATATATATATATTGAGAGAATGAAGCAAAGAGGCAGACAGAGAGAGAGAGAGAGATTTAATGTCTAATTATATATGAGCCAGCAAGATTGAACCCACTATTATTGATCATGCAGATAGGCCTGCCTAAACATTACTCTATGCCGAACTACCACATATTTTGAAAAGTGTGTGTATCAGAATATATTCTATACAGGACATTTTTATATCCTCTAACGTGATGTATAATCTTCAGCATACATACTTATGATGATAAACCAGAATAAAAAAGTACAACGTAGCTATATAATTTTCTAAAAAATTCATTGATATTGCCAAAACTATTTTTTATTTCAGGTATGTTAATTGTTATTCCAGTATTCTCATTAGAAAATACTTTTCTTCTAAATTTGAGGTAAACTCCGAAAATGTATGTTCCTTAGAAGAACTTTCGTTTCCATAAAGGAATAAACAACGTGCTAATGTTTTGTCGATGGGGTTTTTATTCTCTCTCTATTCCAACTATTCTGAGAATTCTATTCTATTTTAACAAAAGGGCGGGAACTCTAAAATAGATTTCTCTCAACCAAAAAATAATTTCATTCAGGTTTTTGCAACAACATTTTTATCCAAGTATGCAATCAGTATGTTTAAGCCATGTGATTACTTTGGCAATCGCACACACTAATCATAGTTCCAGTGAAGCGAATCGTTTCCAGGAAAACTCAAAGCTTTTGGCACAAAATAATATTCTCATATTATTATTAGATACTTCTTCATCTGTTTTTGGTGCGTCAATTCAGGATGTGGGCGACCATGGCTCTCCAAAATGTCCTGTCATTTGCAGCACTTACAAAGATTTATCTCTTTTTTTCTTTCCTCGTTCGTGTTATGCGAACCATTTTCATAAGCCTGTTAAATAGGTTATTCGTTGTTTTTGTTTGTTTGTCCCTCTTGCCTTCAATATGTCCTGCGAACAACAAATTTTTGAAGCCGTCTTTCCTCTTTACGTGTCATAGAAATTATAACTGTCTCTTCTTCATCTCTGATTGAATTGTCTAACATTCACTGTCCTATATGACTTATATTACATGGCAGTTCAGTATTCTCTTTCATTCTAACTATACTGTTTCGTAATACTTTGCTTCGCTTTTGAAAGGCACATTTCTCTATTCCACTGCGCTTCCGATTTTTGATGTCACACATTGTGTCTGCCATTAAAATTTAATTTTTTTTCATTGCTTCATGTTGCTGTTTACCATTAAGTTCGCATATTGGGCTATATTTACCATTAATGTCTCCTATATTAATTTGCTTATTGTTTTTACTCTAAAGACTTATAAATTTGGCATATAATTCTCGTAGGAACTTATATTATCTATCAGAAAATATTTGACGGCGTATGTACCGATGATAAATGTATTTATATGTTTGATATTCAGATAATGGAAAGCTTTTATTTGCTTACATTCTTCTACGCTTCTTCGACGAAATATTACGGAATAATTATTTTCATTTTTGTTTTTTAAGGTATGAAATAAATACAAACAGTCAGCAAAAATATGAACTTGGTTTGCATGTGGCATTTCGGATAAAACAAATGTATAAGGAACACGCACCTACCAATACATCTCACATTATGATATTTGTTATTTAACCCAACGATGCCCGCTTATATGTGCGCATAATCGCTTATATATATATATATATATATATATATATATATATATATATATATATATATATATATATATATATATATATATATATATATATATATATATAACGATGGACTTTAAGTGGTTATACGAAGAAAACTTAAATCAATACCGGGTATTTTAACCAACCAATAAATGACACTGTTACAATGGCTCAGCGTATAATCTTGGAGTAGATTTCAATGTATAATAATAATAATAATAATAAACGATACGAGAAACGTTGTAGATTCTATCGCCAAAATAAAATATTCCGAACAGATCTTAAGAAATTTTACAGGGAAATTGGAAAAACGCCTATACATGTCGAAACGCCACCATCGATTGATAATGTACAGACATTTTGGGAAAATATTTGGAGCAACCCAAAGGAATGTAACCCAAATGCAGAATGAATACGGCGTGAAGAAGAACGACTGCTGGATACACCTCTGCAAGAATGGGTAAATATATCCACAGATGATGTTAGGCAAGCACTAACGAAATCCCAAAAATGGAAATCCCCAGGAAATGACAAGTTGCCCAATTTCTGGCTGTATCATCTCTCATCTACCCATGGCATACTTGCAAAAACATTATCAACGCTTGTAAATAATCCCAATAAAATCCCGGAATGGGTTACTGAAGGTATTACATACCTCATACCAAAAACAACTGAAACAGACGACCCGAAAAATTATAGACCGATAACATGTCTTTCCACAACGTATAAGTTGATCATGTCTGTACTGACGAACCGTACTTACTCCTTCTTTGAAACAAACAGCATTCTCCCGCTGGAACAGAAGGGATGCAGTAGAGGTTCATATGGCTGCAAAGATCAACTTCTGATAAATAAAATGATCCTGGAAAATTGCAGGAGACGACGCAGAAATCTCAGTGCAGCGTGGATTGATTATCGTAAAGCCTTTGATAGTGTTCCACATTCTTGGATCCTTAAGGCTTTGGAAATGTACAAAGTCTCCCCTGTGGTATTAAACTTTCTTAAGCACAGCATGGGGATGTGGAACACAAAAATATACCTTAGGCACACCGGGGGCACTGCCATATCCAACCGTCTGAATATCCGACGTGGAATGTTTCAAGGAGACTCTCTGTCAACCCTTCTGTTTTGTTTATCCTTAACCCTTCTTACACATGAACTGAACAACAGTAGCTATGGTTACAAAATAAATAAGAAAATTTTCAATCACCTACTATACATGGATGATCTCAAACTCTTTGCCAAAGACGACAATGAGTTGAAAGGCCTCCTCAGTATTGTAAAATACTTTAGTGACGACATAGGTATGGACTTCGGATTAGATAAATGTGCAAAAGTAACATTCAAGAAAGGTAGAATTACAGAAACACCCTCAATAGATTTAGATTTTGTCACAAAGATTAGGGAATTGGAGCATGAAGAAGCTTATAAGTACCTAGGAATTAGCGAAGGAGATGGCATACAACACCCCCAAATGAAAGAAAAAAAAAGAAAAGAGTACTACAGGCATGTACGTCTGATACTAAATACTGAACTAAACTCAAAAAATAGAATATCAGCTATAAACACATTGGCTGTCCCAGTGGTGCATTACAGCTTTAATGTCCTTAACTGGACCATAGCTGAAATTAAGCGAATGGACGCCAAAACGAGAAAGCTTCTCACTTGCTATCGCATGCATCATCCCAAAGCTGATGTTGATCGTCTGTATGTGCCCAGATCCGAAGGAGGCAGAGGATTAGTTCAACTAGAACTGTCCTACAAAACTACAACAATTGGCCTCCAAAAATACTTGGAAACTACAGAAGACTGGATGATGGTATGCGTCAAGGAACATGAAAGTAGTAAGCGTCGTTACTCCGTAATGAAAGAAGCCAACAAATTCAAACTGGAGCTTCAAATGGGCGTAGAGATGCAACTACAGCACAATACACCGGCTGAAACTGCAAAATACTTGAAAAAGACAGCAAAGACGAATGCAACCGACCAGATACAGAAGCGATGGCAAGATAAACCGCTTCATGGCCAATACTCTGCCCGTATCAAACAAGCTGATGTAGACAAAACCCGTACCCATCAGTGGCTACGCAGTGCATGGTTGAAAGCGGAAACTGAAGGTTTTATCCTTGCTGCGCAGGACTAATGCTTGCTAACTAGGAATTATCAAGCACATATACTAAAATATTGTGTCAGCCCAAAATGCAGATTCTCTGATAAATATCCAGAAACGATTGATCACCTTGTATCAGGTTGCACGATGTTGGCACCCACTGAATATAAAACCCGACATGACAGAGTGGGCCAATATCTGCACTGGAAAATCTGCAACTTCTACGGGAAGGAAACTGAAATAAACTGGTACCAACACCACCCAGACCCAGTTACGGAGATAGGACCTGTTACAATTCTATGGGACTACACAATTCACACTGACAGAACAATCAAGGCCAACCGCCCAGATATTGTTATTAAAGACCACAAACAAAAACGGTGCCTCCTTATTGATATGGCAGTCCCTGCTGACTGCAATGTATCTTTGAAGATATTCAAAAAGCTGTCAAAATACAAGGACCTTGAAATAGATGTCTCGAAAATGTGGCATATGGGAACATCAACAATCCCTGTTGTAGTTGGAGCCCTAGGACTGGTTGGAAAAGATTGCAGTAGACTAATTGCAGGGATTCCTGGAAGCCCATGCCTCAAGGAGATACAAAAATTGTTCTGACAAGTACAGCCCACACTTTACGAAGGGCTCTATCTATGTAATTATTTTATTTTATTTTATTTTTTTTTTTTTGTCAGTGAAAAGTGTCATGATGCCATTTCTAACCTTAGGTCCCTGGGTGGGACCCGGAAAGAAATGTGTAAACGGCAGAAAGCAAAGGAAATAAAAATGATAATAATAATAATGTATGTCTTAATGGCCCAGATATGGTGATCAAAGACTACCAAATCAGAATGTGAATTCTTATTGACATGACAGTTCCTGTAGTTTCTAATCTGTCTTTGAATACCTTCCATAAACTATCATAAGTCAAGGGTTAGAAGTCTAAAAAATGTGGTACATGAAGACATCAATATTTCCAGTTGTAGTTGCAGTCCTCAGGTTGATTTGAAAAAGATTCTGATTGACTCATTGAAGGGACCACTGTAACTCACGTCAGAAATATATTCAAAAAATTCTAATTACAAGTAAAGCTCTCTCCTTGCGAAGTGTTTTATCTATCTTAGGATGTCTTCTTTATTTTCATTCTATTTTTTACAAAAATGCTCAGTGATTAATTTCGTGAGGCAATTTCTAACCTTAGGTCTCTGGTTGGAACCCGGATGGAAATGTGTATCCAAAAGAAATAATAATAATAATAATAATAATAATAATAATAATAATAATAATAATAATAAAAGGAATTCCTGGAAGGCCATGCCTCAAAGAGATACAAAAAGTGTTCTGACAAGTACAGTCCACAGTTTACGAAGGGCTTTATCTATGTATTATTATTTTTTTTTTTTTTTTTTTGTCAGTGGAAAGTGTCATCATGCCATTTCTAAGCTTAGGTGCCTGGGTGGGACCCGGAGATAAATGTGTAAACGCCAGAAATCAAAGGAAATAATAATAATAATAATAATAATAATAATATATTTGTGTCAATGGATGGAAAAGAGGGAGTGAGAAAGATAGTAAAAGTTTTGTTTTAGACATCACCTGATGATTCTGATACCATCATTCTGCTTGGTAAGGAAAAACCGTAATTCAACATCTTCTGTATTAGTCCCAAGACGGTTGCGACTCAAGCACAGCTCAGACTTCATTTGGAACTCATGTATATGATGTATTGCTAAAGATGTTGGAAATATGGTCGGTTCATTATATCGCTCCAGTAAGTATCAGAATCATCTTGTGCCACTCTAAATTTACAAGAGAAAAGTTGGGCAGGGTTAGTCATGTCTGGTCTAAAGTTGCGCAGTACTCACTTGCCTGTTTCGATATTGTTCAAAAGGAAATAGTCGTGAAATATGTTCAGAAAAATATTTGTGATATACATATATATATATATATATATATTGTGTGTGTTTCGTTATCCATGCATATATGTAGTGATTTGTATATGTGCTCACGATTTGAAATTTATATAAATCAAATATATTGAGATTTCTTTTCGAGTCGTTGTATATGCTGGTATTATTTAAAGTTTTTCTATCCGTATTTGTTTGAAATAAGATAAATCCTTTCAGATCAATTCATTGATGTACTATAAAAAGAATTTCATAATCATCAAGAAAAGTCCGTGTTTTGCTCCGATAATGAAAAATCGAAAATGACACGTCCCATCCTCAATTCAATCGATTCAGTCTCCATTCGGCCTTTTTTTTATTTCATATGTCGGTATTTATAGCTATCAATACCTAGGCGTAGCAGGAAGTGCAAATAGTATGAAATGATATTGGTAAATCGAATCAGATACAATAAAAGACTTTTATAAAAAAAAACAACAAAAAAAAACAATTGGTTAAAATATTTACAAATATTTGCCCACCATCAGAAAACACAGAAATATCTATATCATCCTAAATTATACTTTCTTGTGAATTTATATTCGGGGATTAGAGTTCGACAGGAACCTGCAGACAATATAAGAGCATGCTGATAACGAATCCATGTTAAGGGCAACGCGCACCACAAGGACACTTTTACATAGAATCTAAAAGAGTTTGTTTAAATTTGTAGGGTTTCATTTTGTGGGCTTTGAGCATTTGACATTCCTAGGAAAGCCAGAGGCGTAGATTAAAACACAATGTTAACTACCTAACGAGCTTGTATAAATGAATGGTAGAACAGTGACTGGAAAGTATAGCAGAGATACAAATATTTCTGAGAATTAGAGATAATAGGAAGTGGAGGAGAGCCATGATCGTTCATACCCTATAGATATCAATATCTCAACACAAAAGTGAAGGTAAAAAAAAAGAAATCGAAAGATATAGATTGTTATTAAAAAATATCAAGGAATTTAAAAACAGAGTTATTTCAGACATTCATTAAATATGATTACGGTCACATCAAGTTGAAACTTTGCCCATATATGGTCCTCTCGTGACTCGTCTCAGTTAGCCGCCCTTTAGACATGCATAAAAGCATGAATTCACGCATTTTCAAGGAGAGAGGAAAAGTTCGGCAGAAATTTCGGGCGTTTTTGGCGGGATGTATGAGAACCTTGCCTAATAAGCAGTATGGTGTCGACGTTATCACTCCTTCCTCCTTCAACACACTGAAACCTCAAACAGGGAGAAGCCTTAAATCGTGTTGAAAACTGATTGCAACAAAAGGCGAATCGGTCGGACGTTCAACATGGGAATTCATTGTTGTAAGCATGTCTTTTCATAAAAGGGTTAATTGAAATTTTATAACCTATTTTTCAAGCCCCTAGAGGTCGTTTCAAGTTGTTATTGATTAAAATTATAAGAGTTAATAGTATGAAAATAACCAGAGTATTCGCTTTCTTTTCTTTTCCGCTGTTTGTAAATGTTTGTAATTGTAGTAAGAGAGGTATAAATATGACCTTTTTTTATTTTAAATATTTGGTGTTAAATGACTGGGAAAATTCCTATAGTATAACAAAAACCAAAATTAATGTAAACCATTTTTTCTGAAGTACTCTCTTTCGGACTTTTTATTGTAAAATAAAGTTTTATCTTTGTCCCTAAACATTCGAGCGTTGTTGTTCTATTTTTCTTTACACCATTGTTTGCATTAAATATTGTTAGTAACCTTTATGTTGGTCCCTTTAAACATTCTCAATCACAAGCGGTCAACTTTTTGACATCATTGTCTCGGTAATAATGGATAATTTTTAAGAGGAGAGTCGAAATTCAATCCCGGTCCGTTTCATTATATTCATATACGCGCAAATATCCCGGGGAAAGGTTTGAATCTACTTCTTCTCCTCACAGATATAGATTAATTAGTAAGAATAGCATCACTAAACAATTAATTTCTGCAAAAAACTTATTAGAGTCTATCGTCCTGTGTATGAGGCTAAATTTCTTCCGGCAACAAGACGTCTAGTCGGAAGCTTTGAGGTTTTAAGGAGAGTGAAACTACCTCTTAATTACTGTTGTTGTCAGGTCTACCCCGAACCGAGATAGAATTCCTATCGGATTCGTTATAGAGAGGTTTAATCTACTTCTTCTGCCCTCAGGTATGGGTTAATTAGTAAGAATAGCATCACTAAACAATTGATAACTGCAAAAAAAATTATTAGTTTCTATCGGCCTCTGTATGAAGATAAATTATTTCCGACAGAAAGGCGTCTAGTCAGGTGATTCAAGGTTTTAAAGAGCGCGGAATTACCTTTTAATTACTGTTATTGCCAGGTCCACACCGAACCGAAATCAAATTCCCGACGAATTCGTTATAGAGAGGTTCAATCTACTTCTTCGTATGTGTTAATTATTAATCTGTTAGGGTCCCAGCTATGGGCAAATAGTGAAATTCCAAACAAATATTAAAAGTACATTGTTATAGTAAAATAACCAACGATATATTTTATGATTTCCAAAATTTATATCTAAAAGGCATGCCTTTGCTCTGCAAGTATAAAATCATTTACAAAATATCTGTAATTGAAAGCATAAAATTATGAACAAAATATTTAGATTTTAGCATTAAATAACTCATAGAAGTTGATATGCCGCCAAACAAAATCAACCAACATGAAAGAAAACTTTCATGACATTAGTCCATATAATATACTACAAGTTCTTAAAGAAATCAATATATAAACTATGACTCTAAAAATACTACAACATAAAATACACATATCGCCGACTCCATTGATCATGTCCACAGAAATATATATATATATATATATATATATATATATATATATATATATATATATGCCCAAAAGCTGATTATCATCTACCGTGTATTCAGTTTGCCAATGCAGAATAACATATATCATTTTCATTACTTGAAAGCTTCCATGAAAATTAAAGTTCGTTAGCAAATGACACAGAAGGAGTAGATATGTTGTTAAACAAACAAATCAGTCAAGCAATATTGCAATCTAAAACAATTTTTAGGCTTTAAATACCTGCATTAGGTCTATAATCTGTAAAATAACGTAACAATCAACCAGTTCAATATGTAAGTAATATTCTGCTAATGTTGACGATGGTCTCAAAAATGTCGATGGGCCAGTTTGTCAGTTATGTTACATGGGTGATACGCACTTAGCCGATCATGTATCTTTGGATACAAGATTGACGAGGAAGATTTTTTTTACCGCAATGTGTATGCATTACTTTCTGCGGTAGACCAGTTGCCATCCAAGGCTATAGAACCCAGTCTGTCCTGTTATTTACCCATATCTGTTGGGAGAAAAAGAGGTTTCATACCTTTCTCAGGGGTATTAGCACGTAAGTTAATGTAATAGATTCGACTGGAATTGAATCTCTGCTCTCCCATTCCTCAATACGAACAGCTATCCATTACTCCATCGTATGCTCCAGTTACAACAATTTTTTATAGGCGATAAAGTCATTAAACATAAAATCGGCTGTACTAGGGGTTGTTTCTCCCAACACCTCAAGCTGCTGCAAAGCCGAACAAATAAACTATGAACTAGATATATAATCTCCTCCAATCTAAACATTCATTTTTAAGGGGTCAATTTCTTTCAAAAATATCGAAATTTTCGGCTGTATTCATCGGTTTTCTCAGATTTATAGTTAAAAATGATTTGAGGCAATAAAAGCTGAAGGGCTTAGCAAGTATCATCCTACTTCGAACTCTTGGACTGGTTCTGCGGAATCAGAAAGAACTCCACCAAATAACAGAAGCCACGTCATCTGAGAAGGTTTAAGAGCAATAAGTAAAATACGTAGCAAAAGAAAAGCGAAGAGAAAATAAAGTCATAATCAAGATAGTGACCTTCCACAATACCCAAATAAAACGCAAGAAAGGGACCCCACCTCCATCAATAATGTAATGAGCACTAACGGGTACTAGATTTGAGAAACCTACTTCCCTGTAAAAATTCTATTAAGTGATAGATTTTGATAAATTTCAGCCGATAGAAGCACAGACTGTTCTGATAATGCCTAATGTTGTCTAAGGAAAAGATTAATATTAACATTACTATAACCATTAACAGAAACGATGCTTAATGTTCTGCAAGAAATATAAAGTCTCTTTACAATTTAAAACATATATTACAAAGGCAATTGATGCGGCACCACAACTATTAAACTACAACCAACCATCATTTTTCAGCAAGATGGTGTAGCGCCACAATGGGGACTCATTTTCGTGGGTTCCTAAATCAAACATTTCCAAAATGGTGGATTGGAAAGGATGACTAAATCTCTTCGCTACAACGTTCAACAGATATCACTATTCCGGAACTCTTTCTATGGGGTTATGTTAAAGATATATTGTATTGAACAAAGATATGCGGCGACACTGATTTAAACCAAAAATCACTGATACAATTTTCACCACTGTTGAGGTTATGCTACAGCGAACGTGGCAAGAAATCGAATATCGTCTTCATGTGCTTCATGCAACTAATGGTGCCCATTTAGAGATCTATTACATTTGGTAAAAAAAAAACTTCAATATCTACTCCTCATTTTGTAACATTTCCACATATTTGTATGTTTATTTGCTTTTGTAAATTGTAAAGAGACTTTATTGACACTCTGTACAATAGATATTCTCCTTGTATATTATGTTGGCGCAAATTTTAGATAAGCAAATTACAGAAGATATCATTCGCCAACATCCTGTTAAAAATGTATATAATCTCTATACTCGTCTGTTTTACGTAATTTTCTTATTTTTGTAAAGTTAAGAAATCTACTATAATTTTAGATGAAAAAAAGAGAATGTTATTGAAGTTCCTTGCAACTTATTTCTGCTTTTTTATAGCTCTATTTGTGTGATATTCGGGTAGTGTGGCGTTCAGCATCTCGAGATGAGGTATTTTCGGCCCGTGTTCGATTACAGCCGAGTTCATTATGATAATTTTTCGGATAAATAACCTTCAGAAAATAAAATAGCCTACAAATATCTTGAAGTGGAAACAAATCAAGTCTGAATTCAAAGAATTCTACAAAGGAAAGAGATCCATCAAATTATCATGCCATCTTTTATGTTTGCAGTACATATATCGTGGGTTTTAGGACTCCTATCTCCCATATTAGTTTTCGCATTCCACAAGCCTGGACTCAAGTCTTGATTTACAACTGTAATTCAATGACATTCTTTCTCATCTCATTCGAATCTTTCTTTCATTTGTAACAATTTTAAAGTCAAATTTTATTATTGCAATCTGACTCACTTAAGTGTAGGTACCTCCACGACAAAGCTAAAAAATCAGCACACCGTGATGAAAACATGTTCCAAACGTCATTTATCGTCAAAATCTTCTTATTAAGTAAAAGATTAAAGTATTTTCTGATTATTTAATTAAGTTTTTTACTCTTTTTTTAGATCATTCGAAGTTTTGATTAAAAAACTATATTTCTTGAGTCAGCAATTGTACAAACTATTAGCTTAGAAAATTTCGGCCTCCTTTTGGGTTGCCAGACACACTAAATTGGAAATTCTTGGAAAAATTAAATAATTGTCGGATTTTAATGAAGTTTTCAGAACTTATTCACACACGAATGAAATTACTTTTGAAATATTTTTATGAGAAAATCTTGGTAAAATTATTTTATTTTTAATTTTACAAGTGCTTTTTCGCTTTATTAAGTTTGTGAAAGTCAGAGGGATTCCTCGAGAAAGTTTCTAGTGTCTATATTAGTTAAAAGCAGAATTGTTTGAGGATTTTATATGACCGATATTTTTTGTTTTGGAAAATCGGACACGGTCTTATCGAAAATCTGATCTAAATGGAAAAATAGAAAATGCATTAAAACTAAGACATTATTAAGTTAGAGTAGCATTTAATTGCTTTTATGAATAATATCTATATTAAAAACAATATGGTCTAAAGAAAATATATTTGATGAAAAATGAATTTTTACAAGATTTGTTTTAATTATTTATAAATTAAAATTGAATAATTTAAGATTTTGAATCTTTTAAAGTTCAATTTCGATGCGAGAATTCTTTAGGAATATAGTTATTAACTAAATTTATATTTACTAATCATTTGATAGCTTATTACACACTGAATACCGCGTCTATTTTTAAAAGAATTTCGATTTCTTTTTATATATACATAGGTACAGAGGTTCTTAAGTATGGATGTACAAACCTATAAATCTATTCTTAAAAGGTCAAGCTTTTTAAGTGTTGTCTCCCCCACTTACGGGAAAAAGATAATGAAATTTATCTTCTGCTACACCATTCTTAACTATGAACACGTTTGTCGATCATTCCGCCGTCAACAAATTAATACGTTAGAAAATCAAGACACTGTGCTTAGGAAATGTTTGTATACAACACTTTATTTGTTTCAAACAAGATTAACTTAACATTAAATTTGCGATATCTCAAATAACGTTTCATATATATATAACGTCATCCACAGACAGACTGTTTCGCAGCTCATCAGTGTGACTAAACATCCGGTTGCCTCTAGCTAGGATCGAAACCCGACTGAATTGGTGTCAGTCGGAGATTCTACCACTAAGCCATCGGCGCAGGATTTTTAGCGTATTTATTTTTAGAAACACGCCCAGTGACCGACAGTGACTCAATTCGCTATGCGAAGAGTCTCGCTATATTAGCTATAATAGTCACTGTTTACAAACCCATACCTACTCCCAAGAGAGCTCAACTGGAATTAATTTTTATTTCAGGAGCCAATATAACGTCATCCACAGACAGGCTGTTTCGCTGTTTCACAGCTCATCAGTGTGAATATATATATATATATATATATATATATATATATATTAAGCGTTTCACCCCAAGCAAGGGGTTACAGAGAGTCGGAGCGAGAGCAAAGAGGAGTCATAAAGGAAAAGATGAAGAGAAGGATAGGGGATAGATCAAGGCATCTGGAGACGTCGATTGACATTACATTAGAATATTTGGAGATTATAGCTATCAGGGAAACAAGGAAAGTGGATGGAGTTCTATAGGCGAGAAGAGTGAGACATGAAGCTATTGGAGTAGAAGAGACGGCTACATTTAAAAGTTTCGAGGGTGAAAGGTTGAGACCGATATACCAGCCTAATTGAACGCTTAAATTATATTTTATTTTTGCAAGATTTTTAAAACGGACAGTTATTGACAAAAAACTCAAGTCTATTACAGTCACTATAATTTCTGTCTTAAAGACATGAATTATATTTCTTACTGCGTACAGTAAATTTAATACTTTAGCTTTAATTTTAAAGCTAAATTAAATGATTCATGTAAAGGTTTTTTCTTTTTTAAAATTTTATTTTAAACCTTACATACACCCAGTTTGTGGAGGTTCTTCGTTAAGTGGCATACGTGATACACGCATGGGAGATCATGTCTCTTTCGATTCATGATTGATTAGGCAGTTGATTTTTCCCGTCGTAGGTTTTCGTTCCTTTCTTTCGTCGACTGGTTGCCAACCAAGGCTACAAAGCCAGTCTGCCTTTTTATTTAACCCATAGCTGGGGGCTGAAGTGATGGGTGCATAACTTTCCCAATGGTATTTGCGTATAAGTGACTATAACAAACTCATTTGCAATTCGGTTCTCCGACTTCTCGTTTCCGAACGATATCCATTGCACTACAACGCACATCTGCCTTTCTATATTAACTTCATTTAACTACACTATTATATGAGCGTTAAGAAAACTATAAGTCCTCCTATAGATTGTTGTTAGGGAAAGCGAGAAGAAAAGATTGATCATCAATTTTGAGATAATGTATTTTTCTATTACCAAAAGGAAGAGCCTAACATGCACACTAGACATAAGCAAATCAAATAAGTAGAAAAATAACTGGGGTGTGTATTAAAGAAGGAAAGGACGTGCAACACTGAAATTCAGTTACGCGCTGACATGGCGAAAGTACCTTCCAAAAGCTAAGCAAAGTATTAAGAAGTAGGAAAATTTCGTTAAGAATATCATAGTTCTTAACGAAATTTTTCTAAAGCATACTTTAAAGTTATTTAATATTATTCCTTCTACATGGCAGTAATTGCTGTACAATCTCCCCACAGATGAAAAATAAATGGGGTGTGTATTAAGAGAGGAAAAGATGAGCGATACTTAAATCCGACGACGCGCTGATATAGCGAAAGGTGACTTCCAAAAGTTAAGCAAAGTATTAAGAAACAGAAAAATTTCGTTAAGGACCAAAATATAGTACGTAAAAAGTATTTAATATCGGTCCTTCTATATGGCAGGGGATGCTATTTAATCTTTTCAGAGATGAAAGATATCCTTTAAGCAGCAAAAATGTGGGTTCACAGAAAAATACCCAAAATACCATTAACTAAATATGTTAGCAGCAATGAAGTTTTAGAAAAAAATAGAAAACAAAAAGAACACTTATATTTATCAGGAATATTCAGTTAAAATTCCTAGTATATCTCATGAGGAAATAGGGCTTCAAAATCTGATACTCACAGGATCGATTAAAAGCAAGTGGAACAGAAGAAAACGAAGCATAAACTACCTAGCAAGCTTGTAGAAATCTATGGCGGTGCAAAGTTTAAGGGAAATAAGAAAAAGAAGAAAATTGAATAAAATGTACAAACGACAGAGAATTGTGGAGAATCACGATCCCAGAATGTATGGGTGTTAGCAAAAGTAACTGCAATTATAAATTGTGAATACTAAAATCAAATAAGTTGAAGCAATTTAAACATCTAGGGGATGTTTTAACATTGGATGGAAATTGTGAAACAAAAATCCGAAGACGCATTTGAATTGCGAAATATTATTAGGTTGGTGCAAAAACAATATCGTTTTTTGACGATAAAAACTACGTCAAAAAACGATATTATTTTTGCACCAACCTAATACTTCCAAAAGCTAAGTAAAGTATTAAGAATCGGAAAAAAAATCGGTAGAAGCAAAAGAACGAGTACTGATCTATTATTTAATATCACCCCTCCTATATTGTATTGAATGCTTTGGGCACCTCGAGGTGGAGTAACGGTTCGCTAGTTTGTCTTGCTAGAACAATTACGACCGTGCCACGCCTGAGCTACGCTTGGAAAATCACTATAGTATTAAATGCTGTACAATCTCCTCACACATGAAGAAGATACATAATGCAACATATATGTGGTTCTACAGAAGAATACTGAGAATTCCATTGACCAAATATGTTAGCATCGATGTAGTTTTAGAAAAAATGAAAACAAATTGAACTCTCATATTTATCAGAACAAGTCAGTTGAAATTCCTAGGATATATAATAAGGAAATAGGGTATCTGTCTATATTTCTGAGATGAGATATTATGTACACTATTTACCTTATTCGGACTATTGTCCTCAGATTTGTCGCTATATTTATTACAACGTTTCGGCCGTTGTACGCTCCGGCCTTCTTCAGGTGGTTGGAATGTCGAACTGAACCCTTTATTTCACTCACTGGGTAGACTCTTCTAGTTCCACGTGCTATGTTTAATGGATGTCAGTTATCAGTTAGCTCCTGTTAATTCCCCTCTCCAAATACTCCACTGCCTTAACCGGGTATTGAACTCACACTCTTTTTGGGTCCTGTCACAGGATCTAACTAAAACCTTTATCTACTGTGCCATATATCCTTGAAGACATCTGTGTATGAATGTCTGGATATTATAAACGTAATTTCTTCAGATACCATTTTTTACCAGTGCACATATTACATTTTTTGCTGTTATCAATGCATGTTTTTACTAGAAAGAGGGCTTGGAAAATCTGATACTCACACGACAGATTGAAGTCAAATGGGCCAGATAAAAACAACGCATAGCCTACATAACTAGCTTGAGTAAATGGATGGCGGCACAGGGTTTAGTCGATATAAGAAAACGACAACGTTTTTTAAATGATGTAAAGGATAGGGAATTTTTGGCGATAACGCTTGGGAGGTAGATAACACATATAAAAAAAAATATGGATGTTGTTTAACTTCTCTTCTACAAGAGATTGTTTAATGGCAGTTTGGGCTTGGCATTTAATTCAAAATGAGTTGTCCCTTTATTAATGTTTATTCGGCGAATGGACTATTTTATTTTTCCTTATTGGATTAAACAAACATAAATTCCCTCGACTCTTTCTCACCGAATGTGTCAGAATCTTCGATCAGCAACCCTAGAAGACATTGTATTCTTACGTGATATTTGGGTAATAATTAGGTGCATTTATGTTGCAAGTATCACGTCTTTCGTTGTGAAGCTTACAGTCATTTTATATTAAATACTAGCAGCATGACCCGGCGTTGCCCGTGCTTGATTCAAAAATCGTATGACCCTTACAGCAATCGCTATCACTTGACTTAAAATATTTTTGCCCTTCATTGCCTTTAAAGGAGTGCCTTTTGCCGTGCCGATGTTGCTACATGCTTTACTTTTTGCCTATCTCACACTGCGAATTTTTTCTAAGCTCTATACTAAAAATTAAATCTGTTACGAAAAAATAACTAAACAAAATGAACACAAAACGATTAGCTTTAAAAAAGGACTCGTAACTGAAAAAACCGAATGAAAAAAGAATGTTAACAACAAATACTTTTTCACACCCAACCCAGTTCTGCAGAATCAGAATCAACGTTGAGTTTAAGCAAGCGAATGATCCAACTGGAGTAAAGTGCCATGCAGATTTAAATTTTCCCACTTCTGACGAATGCAGCTATCGATGTTTTTTTTTTTATTTTTTTTATTTTTTTTGCATGCTAGCATGCTAGTTAACATTCGTGTCAGTCAGCTGTTAGCTCTCACGCTGGCCAATAGAATATTCCTGCCTATTCGTGGCAGACAGCTATCGGCTCTCACACTGGCCAGTGGAAAATGGCCGCAAACTACATGAAAACTGCCGTAGAAGCATGACAAAATCGATTATTTCCACTATCGATGGGAGCTGGGAAACTAACTTGGAGGATGTGCATGTAAATTTTGGTGCAAATCCGTCGAAAATGGCGGCCGTGCATTAGTTACACACACACACACACACACACACATCCTGCCTTTTATAGATAGAGATTTATGGGCTGATGGAAAACAATATTGGCAGATACACTTAAATGCGTACAGAAAGTAGAATATAAATCAAACAACAATGTACGTTATTTACAACAGGGATTACATGTGTAATGAAAAAAAATATTAAAATAATTATAAGAGTGTGCTGTTTGTAAGTGTGTCTATAACAAGCGTGTATGGTAGACACGTGTGTGTATGTGCGAGTATGAGTGAGTTCGAAAGTCAACCGAAGACCAAGGAAGTGAACGCGACCTATCGGCAGCGTTCTTTAACTACGTCGACTACAACAGGAAGGAAGAGTTAAAAGAAAGAGAAAGAGATACGATATATTGCTTTTTTATCGAAATAAAGATCGCCCAGTAACGGACGTTTTAGCAAAGCCAGGTAGGATAAGCTGCAATTGCAACAATCTTAGCACTTGAAACTGACCGTTAACTGTTGGATTTTTCCTCGTTCTCTATTTTGGACTAGGAGTAGCAGCCAAATAACTCTCAACCGTATATCAGTCTTCGGTCAGATGACGGATAAATTTATGAGGTAAGGCCTGCTTTAACCTGTGGCAATACGCCGATTCATTTCACCGAATTTAGAGTATCGGTGGAATATCAAAACCAATGAGACACTGGCAGCAGCGGAATCCGTTATTTTTTATTTGGCAAGCTAAATTGGGCGCCCAACCTTAAATATCAGTGAACTTAACTATTCAGATCACGCAGTGGGAGGGCATGGATATTAGATGAAATCGACAGCGAATAAAACTCTCAAAATTCGACTTGTACTGTAAATCTTATTCATTCACATTTGAATTAAAAACTTTTCCTAACTTTAGATGGATTCCATTCACTTACTGCAGAAATCCTGTAAAATTAGTTTGTCACTGTCTAAATTCCTGTGGTGGATTCGGCTTATTTCGGCTTAGACGCTTTTAACTGGCTGGACTTGTCAATTTCGTTGTCTTTCTTGATCTTTGTTCTATCTTTTCCTTCTTTCTGTTCTAATAATTACCAAGTGATTCCGTTCAGACCAGTCGACACGATTCAAAATTATTCGCAAGAACCTAATTTATTTTTATCATGCTTGTTTAAATTTTACAACAGCGTCTATCAGCTAATTCGTTTGGCCTGGGCAAATCTCTAGGACAGTCCAGAATATCAGCCCTTCTATTTTGGTATAACCGAAAAAGTCAGTGCCGGTTCATAAAATGTATGCTCGTCTTTCTTAAAAAAAAGGCGGGCGCTGAAGATAGATTACAAGTAAGCAAAGTTTGAATCGCATCACGTGAATTTATAAAGCCTAAACCTAAATCTGATTGATCCAAAATATCGACCATGAATGCTAGAATCAGCGCCTTCTTACACATCAATATGAGACAACACTCTGTCGACTCGTTAAACTCTCGGTGTGAAAATACTTTGCGAACATAGAAGTTTTCAACTCAAAGATATGCTAAGACACAACTGACCAATCCTGATAGAAATCAGCTGTAACCATTTCCTTATCATACCTGGGTATGACGATAAACTACATCCGGCTGCATGACCTCAGATCGAGATATTTAAGGTTTTGAGGAATGTAGGATCACCTCTTAATTGCTGCCGTTCCCAATAGGGTCCCAGCAATGGGCAAATAATGAACCCCCCCCGCTCAAAAAAGACGATGAAAGTATAAAATACGTTTTTATAGTTGATGTAATGAATATGCATACACCTGGGTTTCCCTCACAGTAATATGATTGGCTGGTGTCACCCATAAATACAGACTGATGCGGAGGTACGTGGAAGACGCGTATTGGCCACGTCTATTGTCTTCGCTTATTGACTACGCCTATTGCTAACCACTACGATGAGGACCAGTCCATTACGCTTACCTGCTAGATTGTCCTACCCGGTTACAGTAGTCCAAAATCAGTTTGCTACTTCGAACAAATATATCCCTTTCCGGGACATAACAATAGTAAACATACCACCGATTCATTTTTATCTAATAAAATAGCAAAGACACCTATTCATAGTAGAAAAATTACCAACAATACCGATGTATAGTAAAAACGATACCTATTTATAGTAAATTTATAGGTACAATACTTATTTATAGCAAAAATTAGCAACAAACATTCAAATGAACAAAAATACTTATTTATGGTATATACTATAAACAATACCAATTTATAGTAAAAATGACCAAAGATACCTATTTCTAGTAAAATTTTGGAACAATACTTATTTATAGTAAAAATAAATAACAATACGGTGTATAGCAAAATGAAGTAATAATACATATTCATAGTAAAAAATATCAAGAATACCTTCCATAGTAAATATTAAAAATAATAGATTTTATAAAAAAAATTACGATGAATACCGATCTATAGTATAAATAACCAACAATGCATATTTATAATAAAA
>OZ010585.1:114174928-114179928 GCA_963932145.1 Acanthosepion lycidas | reverse complement strand
ATATATATATATATATATAAATATATATATATATTAATAAATTTATTTTAACATGTATATACATGTGTGTGCGTGAAATTTGTCAGAATAAATCTGTGAAGCAACAAAATTAATAAAATAGACAAAATAAAATAGTTCTTAGTCCTTGCCGACGCGTTTCGTCACTTGACTTTATCAAGGCAAGTTATGATAACCAAAAGCGAAATGTTGTGTACATGAAATACATTAAAAAAAAGAAAAGAAAAAAAGACGCTCCTGTGTAGGCCTCTTTTTATGTATTTGGAAAACAAAAACACCCTCTTAGGAAAATAAAAACGATAAAAATGTTACTATTTTCGACATGGAAAACAAAAAAAAAAACAAAAAAAAAAACAAAAAAAAACTAAATTTGCACTTTAGTATTTCAAGATATTTTTGCGCACTTTTGGGAAATATATCTGTTAAAATAAGATGTCAGTGTTATTTCCATTTTTGCGTAATTTGTACAACAATTTATCCATCGCGCCCTATATATGCATGTAATTCTGGAAGATAACGTTTCTACGCAGTCCTTGTAATTATAGCAGTCGTTGGAAGAGACTGAGGAAAATTTTAATTTTAGAAACATTTTGTATGGAAATGCAGTATAATTATTAGTTATATTTGTTTTCCATAACTTCTTTTTATCTTTCATTACTTACAAAAGAACATTCTTACTCGTTTTTGACCGAGATTAAGGAGAGAAAACAACTTCCGTTTTGTTTTAGAGCCTATCAAAGAAATATTCAATTCGTTCCCCTAAGATATCTGATATAAAGTAACTACAGAGAAACTAAGTGTCCATGTTTCAAATCTTCTTTTATGTGCCGAGTCGCTTCAGGACCTAAGCGATCATGACTCTCCATAATTTACTCTCCTTTGTAGCTTTTAATATATATATTTTGTCCCTATCACTACAAAGGCTTTTCTGCCATCCATTTACACAAGCTCCTTAGGTTTATTGTGCGCTCTTCTCCTCTGTCCATCTTGCCTTCAATATGTCCTATGAATATCAGATTTTCAAAGCCCTCTTTCCTTATTTCCTTCCCTAGCAATTTAGAATATCTTGCGTCCATTGTGTTTTCATTTTCTGTAAAACTTTGTCTTCACTCATATGTTTGGTTCAAGGAAGTCTAATCAACCTTCTCTAGAGACAAATTTCTGTTACTTCAAGTCATTTCTTAAACTGTAAGGAGATTGTTCAGCATCCACTGCCATATAGATGACTGACAGTGAATCTCGAAATCTTAGTTTTATATTGTAGTGTCGAATTTTCAAATTTCTTCGCATAGGATTGATTTTGCAGGTTATTGGATTAACCAAAGTAATAACACTATCATGGCTTAATCAATGAGAAACGTTAATCTATTTTTTAATTTTCAGCGCAGCATCAGATTTAATCAATATTTTGCATTATTGTTTTTAATGTAGTACAACACTAATAAACTCCCCAGTACTCAATGATCATTGATAGTATTCCTGAGAATATTATCAGTTTTTTAGTAAATATTCAACAAATAATTTTTTTCTCATTTACCTCCTTTCTTTTACTTGGCATTTTATTATGTGTTTAGCTATGTTTGCTGATATTTTATAGTCGTAGTTATATAGTTTGCCATTGATCGTATGTATACACACACACACACACACACACATATATATATATATATATATTAATTCATAAATCATTCACACAAAAAACAAATATAGATGTTAATGATTTAAATGGCGAGAATACATCGTCGCAAACTATATAAATAAGATATATCAACCCCGAACCTGTATATGAATGATACGATACCCGTTTATAAATTCCAGTTGCATAAGGTCTTTTTAAATTTTTACAAGCTTTATATATATATATATATATATATATATATATATATATATATGTATGTGTGTGTGTGTGTGTGTGTATGTGATGAGTCTCGAATTATAATATGCATGAGAAATTTTACTGAAATAAAACCAATATGTTCAATATAAGAAATAATTATATTTTCCAAAAACGCAAATATGTCTAACAGAAGAAAAATAAACCATCCTGAGTTTCTGGATGCTGCATTCTTTGTCAGGTGCATCTATTTACAACCCCGACGTTGTTACTGTATTCTACGAGAACTTGTAAGAATCGGAGTTTTTTTGAATGTGTTGATAGGTAAAGATCAGGACAGATCTTTTTCAAATAAAATGTGAAACATCCGTATAATTCTCGATACATAAACACAACCCATACATCCAGTTGAAAAAACAACCCATGATAATAGCTAAAAGTATAGGCGTAATAGGCTCAGAATTACAAAATATTTGGACAGTTTCTACAAACTCTATTTCCAGAAAAGAAAACGCTTGTCTGAACACAAGATAATTAAATAAAAACCTTAATCGCAGTACCTTGTCTAATGAAACACACACACACACACACATACATACATACATATATATATATATATATATATATATATATATATATATATATATATATATATATATATGTAATCAGTTTTATGGATATGAGTTTGTAACCCTGGGTTTCAGGATTTGCGATCATCAGAAAAACTCTGATGATCGTAAAAGTGTGAAAGCCATGGTTACAAGCGTACATCCATACAACTGAATATGTCAGCTCTGTCACTGATATTGAGCACCTTCAATAAGTACCGTTCATATATAATATATATAGAAATATATATATATATATATATATATATATATATATATATATATATATATACATACATACATACATATATATTAATCATTACAACACCAGTATTTTTCTGTCATATATATATATATATATACATATATATATATATATATATATATATATATATATATATGTGTGTGTGTGTGTGTGTGTGGATGTGTGTGTGGATGTGTGTGGATGTGAATGTGTCTCTGTGTGTGCTTGTTTTGATTGATTGCTTTTCTACGTTTTATCAACCTTTCGCAGGTTATTTAAAGCCAGTAAATCATTTGTCATTGCAAACAATTTTTAGAGGTAATATTTTTTTTAGCTATACAATTCTTGCTAATTAACCATCATCTAGGAGGAGAAGAAGTGGATTCATACCTTTCCCTAGGGTATTTGCGCGTAAGTAAATATAACGAAGATTGAAAATCGGCTCTCAATTTACAACTCCACGTCATTATGCATTACACCATCTGCACATCCAAGCTCATAGCTCCTGGTATTTCCAAGCGGTCACCCGCGTAAATTCTAACCAGACTCGGCATTGCTTAACTTCAGTGATTGTATGGGGAATCGGTGTTTCAGCAGTATATATTTTCGTGTGTGTGTTTGTGTGTGTCTCTAAATGTATTGAAAATGACTACGTACGTATACTTTTGATCATTTTACTAAGATGTTGTTCTTTGAACATATTAAATAGAGCAATTTTCCAACTTATTTTTCTTCTAGTCGCTTCCGTCTCGTCATCTGTTTTCAAGGACTTTGGTATGTTCACTTGGAAATAATACGTATACGGCCAGTACATTATTGCCATGTTTAATGTTATTTTTCATTATTAGCCTTTTGATTATTTCTAGAGATTTTACCAAGTAGAAATGTGTATCACATGAGACAAGTGATTTGCTTATAGCTGCCTGTATATTTTCGTGCTTGAAAATATAATTATAGAGCTATGTTCCAACACAAGGAAAATTTATACAGTCACACTCAAATGTATTGAGCAGAGAAAGTTAAAAAATATATATAATTTCTAATTTGCTTAGAAATTGAGTTTTACATAGTAAATATGTTATTATATATCTAACGAGAAATAACGATTGAAAAAATAAATATATAAATTAAATGTCACGTGGAAATTTTCAACACCTTTTGAAATTATGAAATAAAGAGTATCAAATTTTATTTGGATTTGATGCATTCAAATTGTTAATTTGAAAACACCACAAACAAGTATCGAAAATTTTAAATTCCTGTAGCTACATTGCATGAACACTGAATTAATGGCTGGCATATGCAAACACTTTCAAAATAACCTCATCAGGGCGAGAAGAGAAATCATTCGAATTTGGAAGAAATATAACTTGTCAACATATCGTTTTTTTTTTGTTTTTTTCTTCGAACAGGACGTCGCCGTAAATTCAATAAACACGCCATTACATCCATTGGTTTGAAATTAAATTGAAACTGATTCACTGCCAAGGGAGAAATTCACAAGGACCTGAAGGCAAACTGAGACAGAAAGGAGCAAAGATGACAAAAAAAAAAAATAATCGGAAGATCCACCGGACTGCAATCGTGAACTAAAAAAAAAAATCTGTCATCTGAAATCTCGTTTACTCTTTGCTCATAATGATCTCAAGGAGTTTTTTTCACCCTAGAAAAAATAATGATCTGATGAATAAAAAAACTGAACAGTTTGGTGGAAACCATTAAAAATATCCAGGAAAAAAATATTCGTCAGGTAATCCTAAAAATACTATCCTCGAAAATTACAATTACAATTTATGAATTTATTTACTAAAAGTATAGATCTATCATTGAAGGAACAACTCACATTGCTATGTGTTCACAAATACAGGAGAGCCTCTAAGTTCTCCTTGTAAAATGGCTTAAAACACCTAATATTTCACTATGATAATGAATGTAAGCATACGGTGAACAGGAGTAAAAATCAATCATATCGAGGATTTTCTTCTTTTCTGTACCGTGTCCATCCAGATCGTCTTGTACCTTGTTGCTCGTAATAAGTTTTGTCTTTATTTCTCCCAAAACCTGTTCTACCATCGATTCAAACAAGCTCATCAAATATGTTACCCATTGCTTTCCTCTGTCCCCCTTACCCGCAAAATGCCCTATGAGTATCAAGCCCTTCTTCATTACATGCTCCATAATTTCAACTAAATCTTCCTAATGTTATGTATAAGTTTCCTTTTTGTTTCCATTTTCTCTAAAATTTCGTCGTTGTTCATAAGTTCAGTCTACGGTATTCTCAGCATCCTTCTGTACA
>OZ010585.1:114099928-114169928 GCA_963932145.1 Acanthosepion lycidas | reverse complement strand
GATTAAGTGCATTTCTCTTTTATTTGTCCACTGGTGTTTTCGAAGGATTTTCTTTTCCGTGGAATGATCTTTCTCATTTGGTTCTTTCTTTAACATGAGGAGCAATTTGAATTAAGTTGGAAGAAAACCTACGGATAATTATTAAGTGATAATCATTCATCTAGGGATTCTTGATCCAATTATACACATCTGTGAAATTCATACTAAAAAATGTCCATGTTATTAGCATTAATCCAATAGTATTCTTCTTCTTTAATATGCAATAACCCAGCATAATATGGGTAATCATTGCTATTCACGGCATCGTAACCTTGAAGCTATTAGCAATGTTAGTCTATTTACAATCATTTTACATTTACTGCCGAATACGATAGGCCGAACGTTGCCAGAATGCCAGACATCCACTTACTTAAATAAGTCCTTTTCTCGGAGCTCGTGTCTGGCAAGAGACCAGATGGTGCCTCACGTCGTCGATTCAAAGATCAGCTCAAAAAAAACTTCGATGAGTACAGAAATCGAATCTGTCAATGCAGGAAGTGGAAGCTGCAGAAAGAACCAATTGTTGAAGAGCACTCAACGAAAAAACAACGTCTTTCGAAAACGCCAGAAGGCAAATAAAAGAGCCGAAGAGAGAGCAAAGAATAGCCAGTGCTCTCCATCCCTTGAACCCTCCAAACGTACCATGGGGTGGTTGCGGACGTCTCTTCAGATCCAACCTAGGACTCATTTCCCACAGAAAGAGATGATGACGAACACCCTAATACTCTGCAACGAATTCCGTAAACTACGATGATTTATACAACAATCCGTGTGTTAATAGCAAGTTAGTCAGGTTTCCATAACCTTGGGTGGCATCCAGTCTAAAATTAACCTCTGAATTACAAACCGTAGAGAAGACAATGGGAAACCATTAGTTTTCTCAATCAATGCATAGTAATTCCTAGTTGATAAAGAAAAAAGTATTTACGGTGAGCCATAATCAACTAAACCCTGAAGAAACACAGAATAAAACACAAGAATAGAAAATGAGTATTTTAAGCAAGAAACATTGTAATTGGTCAACATTTGAACAAATAAATATGATCTTTTACACAGACACCTTTTATGTCCCGTGTACATTCAGAACCCTTCCCAAATTCCTGTCCTTTGGAGACTTTAGTAAGGTTTGCCTTTTTGGTATATTTTCCTAATTACTGTTCTGCGAGTCATGGCACCTTTCCTTGCGCTCGAAACATAAAAGTAAAACAAGATTTTATAGTCATTAAGTATCTTTGAACTTGATATAATTTTATTCTTAATTTTCGATCGTTTGTCTCCTGATTATTTACTTTTGAAATATTAGGGCTTTAAGCCTACAACCTATATGGATATCACTTAGTTTCCTATAAGTATCCGGTTTCAAGATAATCATCGAGCAAGGCGTACAGCGGGGCCATTGGGTGATAGAAAAATGACAAATATTGCTAATAGCTACAAACGATAGGGATTTGTGGGAAGACATGAATCGGAAGTGACACGGTCCAGACAAGGAGTAAAGCTAGTTGTCTCTTCAGGATTATAAATACAAAAATAGCTATGAAATGTTTTAACAGGAGGCGAAAATGAACTGCCGAATGGCTTCTAAAATGCAAGCGACGTATTTGGAACAGTTGAATTTTGTTAGAAACAAAAATTAAAATAGTACTGAAATGTTATGTAATATCAATCCTAATATATGATAGTGAATGATGTATAACCCCTTCTCCGATAAAGAACGTGAAGCAACAGAAATGTGTCTCTACAGAAGGATGCTGAGAATACCATTGATCGAACATGTGAGTAATGACGTTATAGAGAAAGCAGACTCGTATACTTAATATCAGAAATAGACAGCTGATATTACTCGGGCGCCTCATGAGGAAAGTAGACTTGGAAAATTTGATACTCAAAAGACAGATTGACGACAAGAAGGATAGAGAAAAGTAAGGAATAACCTTAAATAAATGGTTGCGAATTTATGCAAAGGACAGAAATTTTGGAGAGCCATGATCGCTGACGTCTGGAGACAGCACATTGATGAAGAAAAACCTAATAATAATATAACATTATCTTGTGCCAAATGATTTTACTGAAAACGGTTCGGTTCAATGGAGCTGTAATTAATGTCGGTGATAGATAAAACTCACTAAGCTCTAGAACGGGTAGGGAAATGTAGAAAGCCATGATGGCTAACGTCTTGAAGGAACAAGGCACACAGGGCTGTAAACCTACAACCTATATGGATATCACTTAGGTTCCTATAAGTATCCGGATTCAAGATAACAAGGGAGCAAGGCGTAGAGCGTGGACAATGCGACATAGGAAAATGGCAAATATTGCTAGGAGCAAAAAACGGTAGGGATTTGTGGAAAGACATAAATCGGAATTGACACGGCGCAGACAAGGATTAAATCTGTTTACTCTAACACATAATCACAGTACTTCCAACGTAGCTTATCAGCAAGCTCTTAAAAGATATGTGTATACGGGGAAAAAAAAACTTGCAAGTAGACTGTTCGTTATTTTTGGAGCAGATCAATTCATAATTTGTTAATACGATTAGCCGATCGTGCAAAAAAATTAACGGAAATGAGATTATACACTTCTTGAATGTAACGATTTAAGTACATAATCGTAAAAAATATCTGATGAATATCAACACATGGTGTAATACTACTTATAAAGTATTCAGTTGCTATCTATAACGATTTGAAATTAATTATTCACGCTCACAGATTCAGGCATATATATATCTGTGTGTGTGTGTGTGTGTGTGTGTGAAAAGTGTGTTAGTACGATGAAAAAACGACGAAGTTTCCCCCACCACTTCCACAATAACACCAATAGACGCAATCTACATGAAGCCATTTTTTTTTTAAAATTAATCAGTTTGTCTGACGATCGCTAAAGCGTGAAACCCAGGGTCACAAGCTCACATCTATCCAACCAAATATATATATATATAGTCGACTCTCCCGTCGAAATTCGACGTATGAGAGTCAAGAAGATCAGTTTCCAGGAAACCGACAGCCCGACAACGGCACATGAGATTTGATTGTAGTGGTGAAGCTTTCATGGAGGACCATCCACACTTTTTAAAGTGCCGAATTCAGAGTGCTACAAGGTTCCCGAACGATCCTCCATAGGTTTTGAATTCAGAGTTGTCCTTCTCCTAGACCAGTTGCCATCCAAGGCTATAGAACCCAGTCTGTCCTGCTATTTTACCGGAGGGAGAGGAAGAGGATTCATACTTTTCCCAAGGGTATTAGCACGTAAGTAAATGTAATGGATTCAACTGGAATATATATATATATATATAATCATTTATTCGAAAATTATGACATAAAAATGTTATAAAATCACTACAAAATAGCCATTTTGTTTCAACACATCTGGCGTCCTATCAAGTTATGGTGTTGAAACAAAATGGTTATTTTTGCAGTTATTTTATAACATTTCCGAAAAAAAGATTATAGTTGCTCTACTCTCTATTGAACACTTAGCAAGGCTTAAACTCTAATATTCCATGGTCATAATCCATATATATATATATATATATATATATATATAGATAGATAGATAGATAGATAGATAGGTAGATAGATAGATAGATAATATTAGTGATAAATATACATATATATGCAAAATCCACAGGTGCATATACACACATGTATATTTGTGTGAATATGTGGATATATGTGTATGTGTACACGGGTATATGTATGTGTGTATGTAGGTACACGGCGGTGTGTGTGTATATACGTGTATAAGTTATTGTGCATGTGTGGATTTGCATGCGTTTTGAACATAAAAATATAGGTCCACGCTCAATTTTAATTTCACCCGCCCCATCTTTCTTCCCCACCCCTTCTTTCCTTACCTCTCCCTCCTTCTTTAAGATTTGATCGGTCATGGTGTGTGTATGTCACCACGAAATGTATCTTTATTTTATTAGACATCCGACAACAATCATTTTCCCCCTCCCACTCACACCTAGTTTTTAAATAAACCTCTCTGTTAAACCCCTCTCTTATGGACTAACATTCGTCCCACACTTTCATAATTACACTCACTCTAAATTCTATTTTTATTTCCGGAGTAGGTTTTTTTTCTGTTTTTTTTTTTTGAATTTGTAGGTCTGATGAATTGGATCGTATTTACGATTCCAATGGAATAATATATGACCATGGAATATTAGTGCTTAAGCATTGTTATTATATCCTTATTCTGTCCTGGACATTGAGTTCTACCTGGATTCTATACTCCCGGAATTTTTTATTCAAAAAATATACATGTGTGTATATGCACCTGTGGATTTTGCATATATATGTATATTTATCACTAATATTATCTATCTATCTATCTATCTATCTATATATATATATATATATATATATATACAGAGAGACACAGAGAGAGAGAGAACCCTTAAGAAAAATTCTGGTCATAAAACGCGTCGGGAACACCTCGGTATTAGAGAGGCCACGTATATTAAACATCTCACTTATGGTATCAAACTCACCTTATTTAACAGTTGAAATGGAATTTTAAAAAAATTTAAAAACAGAAAGGTGTTCGCCTGAATTCCAGCTGTGGTCACCACGCGAATTCCAGCCGCGGTCACCACGCGAATTCCAGCCGCGGTCAACACGCGAATTCCAGCCGAGGTCAACACGCGAAGGCTCGGAAAAACACACTTATTCAAAACAAACAAAAAATATAATACAACTTAAACAATGAAAATATGATGAAACATTAACAGCAGCAAAAACAAAAATATATATCTGAAGAAATGGGCGAATGAGATTGGGACAATGAAAATTATGTAAAATGTCTCTGCTATCTTATTCCTAGAAAAGGGTAAAACGTAAAGATGCTAGACAAACGAAATAAAAAATAATCAAACCTTCTATCCCTGCCATATTTAATGAAATGTGCTTTAAAGAAAGTTTGCTGTCCAAATATACATTAATAGACATATACATACATACATACATACATACATATATATACATATATATATATATATATATATATATATATATATATATATATATATATATATATGGGTGTGTGTATGTTTGTGTTTGGAGCCCCGTTAAAATTGAAGAAAAGATTCATTAGAATTAAATAATATCACTAAAATCTCAATTTAGTGCAAAAACAGGATGATATGAACTTCAAATTCAAATTTCCCGAATAGAATGTGTTAAGCAATCAGCGATGTTATCTGAAACGCCAGTTAAACTTTCAAAAGGCAGACGAATTTTTTGTGTCGTTTACTAAAAGAACTGAAAGCTCAGCTCAGCAAATGTTTAGCATTTTTTCCCTCTTAAAAAGTTCAATTAGAAATTAGGAAATATATTTTTTAACCGAAAATCTCCTGAATTCAGTAAGTATATCTTTTAACTTCATGTGATCCGATTTTTTCACATAAATAACGTAACTTAAATTAATATTATTTACTCATCAGTATAAATCGACCGAGCGATGTAAGCAATTATTGAATACTCAAATTTCTGTATAATTTATTTCATTCAAATACACTTTTACAAAGTATAATACTCGCGTTATTAAGTACAACACAAAAAACGTACGAAGGACGTATATAAACAAGCGCAATTGTAGCAGCTGTACAAATATCACAATTGATAGCTTGCCAACAGCTGGAATAATACATTCACACGCATGCGTAAAATAACAAAGACGTGAAAATTCGCGTTGCGAATTCACACAGATCTTTCAGTCTTTCCTAAAACAATTAATTTCTTTCTGTCGTAAAAGGAAAAACAAAATATTTTTATTGAACATTACGTGGAACATTTAATTTTCTTTTTTTAACTTAAGAGATAACAAAGATTTGTTTTATACTCAATAATAGAATTATTTCAATTTCTTCTCGTTTCCACAAGTTTTTTCGGATATATATATATATATATATATATATATATATATATATATATATATATATATATTAGTTAAAAATATAATAACTTCATCCATCTGTAAAAAAAAAAGATTAAAAATAATGGAAGTTTTAAAAAGAAAAAAAGAAAAAGCCAACTGTTAACAATATTAACTAAAAACAAGGTCAGAATGTGCAAACCGTACTCGTAATTAAAAACACCTCTATAATACGCTAAAACATACACATAATGCATGCACTCAATTAAGCTGAAAAATTGAATCATCCTTGTTTGATAATGCCTAAATGTATAGTCGAAAGCGTTCGGAACTATAAAACATTTGGACAGTTTTTACGCACCCTTTGTCCAGAAAAGAAAGCTCATGTTCGAAAACAAAAAAAAAATTAAATAAAAAGTTTAACCGTAGTACCTTGTCTGTCGTTTTAAATGAAACATGCACACACACACACACACACACACACACACACATATATATATATATATATATATATATATATATATATATATATAATAAGGAAAAAGAATATCAAGTGGCGTTAATGTCTGTGGCATGGACATGATATTTATGGTCGAAGTCAGATGGACAGATATGCTTGTTGGGTTTTGACGGAATCTCATCAATTAAAGCCACACCTACTCCTTCCTAAGTTTCTTTTTGTTCGTCTTGAGGTGCTTTCTTTGAGTACAGATTGCGGCACTTGGACTGATTAGTAATGTGTTCGAGATTGCATGAGTCTACAAGGGTGGGATGAACAGTTTATAGGTTGACCAAGATACTCTCATGGAATGTGACTAAATGAGGTTTATATTTCAACACAATCCCTCTTTCGGTCGACACACTTCTTTCATTACTGTTGCAGTGTTTGGATAACAGTGGTGAAGAAGATTTCATCGTCTGCGATATTAGTTTCCAGCAAAGATTTTTTTCTCATGTTGAGGACGAGATGATAGTCAAATTGAGTCACATCAGGAGATGTTAGGTGATCAATCATTTCAAAGCATTAACTCACAACAAACATTGAAGCTAATGATTTGTTTGCTGGAAAATTCTCCTGAGGAAACAAGATCACTTTCTTGAGCTTTCCCGGGCGCCTGTTCTTGATAGACTTTCGTAACTGCCGGAGCAACTTGACACAATACTCTCCCTTGATAATCTAGCCCTATTGAAGATAGTCAAAGAATACCTTTTCCATCCCCAAAAAACTGAGGCCATCAATTCCTTGAAGATGAAACGACCTCGGCCTTCTTAAGAGAATGTGAGTAGATTTTCCACTGCATCGATCGTCTCTTTGTCTTTGGCCGAAAGGGATGAAACTAACATCCATCAAAGGAGAGGAGATGTTCAAGGAAACAAGATGCGTTTTCTTCAAATAATGTTAATTTTTCCTGTAATATGATCAACCTGATAAGATGTGAAAAGATGTGAGAGCCACCAAAAAGACACCGTCTTTTTTCCTAGTTCATGACCAACATCAAATCTCTTAGGTGATTTAGAATATCCCCTAAGAGATTGGCTATATAATTTATAGTCTATCTCATGCCATGCATCACAATGCGGTGAATAAAATCTATGTTTTCCTCAATTTTGGTGCTAGACGTCCAGTCTCTTTGACTGATATTAAAGACTATCCTTTCCTTTAGATAGTTCTGCTGCAAATTCTTGCACCATTGACAAAGCTGGAGAATAATTTCCTGTTATAGCAACCATGTCAGCAAGAATTCGTTAATTATAATGCTGTTGAAATAAATTATTTCGATGGTTAGGTAAGGAACGTTAAATAATAATCTCTGAGATAATTCCTTTTTAAAGAATTGTATTTTCCTCCGACGTTCTCATATTGACCTTAAGATCAGATGTCAGACTAAACAAAGGAATCCTTTTTGACTGTTTAAAACTAGCGTGGGAGGGTTAGAGAGATAGAAGGTAATTTCAAAGCGTAAGTTTTTACATGTCGAAAAGATCAGACGTGGTTATTTCGTGTCCCGGGGAAATTACTCCACAGTGGGTGTGATAGAGCGACCCCACTGGGTAATTAAAAATGCGCACAGTGTTAAATAACATAGTAAATCAAAATCCTTTTAATTGGAGTTCTCATTTTACCTACGAACAAAGCAACGAGCGATCATCTGGCCGAAAGATGACAGAGAGAAGAAAGCAACATATGAATGAGTCAAGACCGTCGCCTAGAATTACACCCAGAACGAGGAGACAAAAGAGTAAAGGTTTTTGGGGTCTAAACGCTTTTTCTCCAGGTAAAGAAAAATTGTTGAATAGTAAAATGTCAGTTTACCTGGAAATAAACTCCACATTTATGAATAAGAAGTGTTAAAATTAATGCAACTAAAGTTTCAAAGTATCACACCTTCATAGCCAGCCAATAAACTTTTCAACTCAGCATCTTATCTTGGCCCACATTTTAACTTTTTTTTATCTCTGTAATCTTTCTTGGTTGACCTTGCTCACGACGGTAATGTTCTAACTCTCCATACAGAATCTGACGTGTAATTCTGCATTTCAGCTATGCAAATCACGTTGCCATTTCTTCAGAAAAGTAACTTCATATCCTTGGTTTTAATTCTTGTGGAATTGGTTCAGTCCAGAAGGCGAATTTGCCTTTCCATTTTGTATTTTCCATTTCATGCATGCGCGTAGTTTCTCTTTTATTTTGCCGACTGTACTGTATAGTAGGGTCTGTAAGAAAGAGAGTATCATGACTCAAGTACACTAGAAACCTGGAAAAGGCATTTTGTTCTGCTTGGAATTCCCGACTGAAGATCCAGTGTGTTTAGGTTTCAATCTGAAGACATTGCAGAGAATTTGGAAAGAACAGGATGAGCCTAATGGTGATTACGAATGTACGGAAACTCGGAAAACACACTCTGATCATTCTGATAATAAAAGAAAACCGAAATTTGTTGACGAGGGCCTCAAACTCAACACAGAGACCTCCTACACCAAGTGCATTGGGAGAGTAGTGCTTTCCTCAGTCAAAACGGTGGCTACTCGAAGATCCTATGTTATGCAAATGGATTCTACACCATGGTACACAAGCAGGAAAAGAAATCAAGGCTGTCAGACAATTTCTGCGCCTACATCACCCTTTATATCTGGCCATCTAATTCTCCAGACTGTAACGCCCTCGATTATTATGTGTGGCGCGCAGTTGAGCGAGAAACCAATAAAACTCTTTGTAACACCAACGAAGAACTGAAGGCAGGGATTATGGCAGATTTCACTAAATTAAACAAAGAGACAAACTCGGGGAGAGATACAGAAGATTCTCAAGTCGCCTGGAGGCCGTCGTTTAAGCCAATAGCTATTTTATTGAATAAATTTACTGTTTACTATTTCAAGATATATTTGTTTAAATGAAGTAAATATATCTGTTAAAATGAGATGTCAGATTTATTTTCATTTTGCGTAATTTGGACAATTTATCCTGCATATTAGGAAAATGAAGAAGAAAAAAGAAAACATTTGATGTGTGACGCGTTTTGTTCATTAAAACATAATCGCACTAAATTGTTTAAGTCGAAGTAGAGTGAATGCTTACATTTTAACTATTAAATTTATTATATATATATATATATATATATATATATATATATATATATATATATATATATATGTATCCTTGTGCAGGGATGCAGAAAATAGAAAAGAACACGTTGGGTGCATAATCCGGGGTTCCTTAGTATTTTTGTTTTTATTTTTAAAAAACAGTGCTCCATACAGAAGTAGAGCTTATATTATAATAATATTTTTTGTTTAAAAATATGATTCCTTCGCTACATAAGAGTTCTCATGTTTCAAAAACGTGAGCCGAAATCATCCAAATAATTAATAAAATTAAGTTGGATTGAGGTGTTTAGTCACGTTTCATCTTCAAGCGAAATTTTAGGAATAAGCTATCTCTCGGTTTACGTGTATTTTTACAGAATTTGTTATTGTGGGAGTGGCTATACTATTTTCATTTTTTAAGTGGTCAGGGAGTTAATTCTTATCAGTAGATTCATCATCCTCTGAGAGGTTTTGCTAAGGTTGGGTAGGGTATCCATTTCAAGGCTAATGTTTACGGTCATCCTTTAGTTGGTTCCCAGTGAAGGATATTTTTATGGCGCGCCTACAGTCGTTCTGTGTCTGGAGAATTGTCTCTTATTCTTGTCTATCTGATTATCTATTTATTTATTTGTTTATTTAAGTGGGTGTTTAATATACAGATCGCTTTGCATTGAATTTCGGTTTGTTTTTTTGTTTTTTTGTTTTTTTTTTTTGTTTTTTTTGACGACGACAAAAAGGGGTTTTTCCTATTTAAGGGTTTGGCTGAGCTTTTTAGAATTTTACTTAGCTATGTTTTTTTTTTTTTTTTTTTTATGCTAATTATCTAATGCGAAAGTCTGTTGATGTCGGCAAAAAACCGTTAACTCCTGCCTATGGTTTAATAATTTTTCATTATTTAGGAATTTAATGATGTGTAGTTTTTCCTGTAAGCATAAGAGGCATGGGTCATCCCAGGTTCTACAGGTTCTTGCTCTATTTACTATTTTCCATTTTACTTTTGGTATTTTATTCGTTTCCTTTAGATGCCAGAAATATTGGGATAGAGATGTCTGATTTCTATTTTGAATATTGTTGAAAGAGCTCTTGTGTTGTCTCCATCTAATTTTAAAATTATTCTTTGTTGATCCTATGTATATCCTATCAGTGTTAGGGCTCTCAATGGATGAGATAGTGCATTGGTATACCACGGATTTTGTGGGGCATTTATTTTCCAACGGGCAGTTTTTAGGGTTTCCACAATCGCATAATTTTTCGTTATTTTTATCTAGTTTTAGTTTATGTGTTTTATTACTGTTTTGGTATGCGTGTTTTTCTAGGATTTTCTTATTATGTCTTTTTTATGATTCTTTCTATATTTTCAGTGCAGCTGTAACTTAGTTTCAATGTGTTTTTGTTAAAGATGTTGCTAAGTTTGCTATTAGTGGGAAAGTGCTTTTCAATTAAAGCTAGGAACTTATGGCCTAGTTTGGTGCTGACCATTTGGTTGTACGGTGGGGTATACCAGATGATTTTTCTTTTCCTGTTTCTCTTATTATTGGTACTAACGTTTCTATAGGTTATGTCAAAGTTTTTATATCCGCTGTTTTTCAGGGCTGTGTTGTAAAAACTACTGTGCTGTTGGAATATTTCTTTATTTGCTGAGTTCATACTTATTCTTTTCTCTATTGATGTGGGTATATGCTTAATTATAGATGGGGGGTGGTTTGACTTAGGATGTACGTACAAGGGATTAGTGTTAGGTTTTCTGTAAGGTAGGTGAACGTTGTTAGTTAAGTCTAGGGTTACGTCTAGGAAGTTTACTTTTTTTAATTTAGTGTTGACTATTGTTTTTAAATTTAGTTTCCCGAATTCATTGTAAATTACCTTTCTAATTTTCTCTGTTTTAAAGCTTGTGGAGCTCCTCACTACCATGAGCCCGTCATCTCTGTACAGCCCGATGTCCCCCACGTTCAGTTCACGGTGGGCGGTTAGGTTGTACAGTATAAATAGACCGACAAGGTCCGAAGATTCTGCAGAGTCTAGAGATCCCATGGTAATGTCAAAGTTGTCATTGGTGTTTTTTATCCACTGGTCCCCATTATGGATGAGGACAGATTTCTTTGCATTGAGAATAATGTTTGTTTCTTCTTCAGTTAAGTCTGTATATACCGTATATACTAAATATAATCAACAATATTTCCTTTCAGGAAAAGAAAAACAACTTCCAGAAACGTCTGGACAAAATAGTCAAAACCATAAACGACAGCGACAAAATACTAGTTAAATCCGATAAGACGGGAAACTTTTACAAATTAACGGCTGACGACTACAACAAATTAATTAAAAAAAACTTAACGAAGACTTATAAAAAAGCCCAGAATAACAATATAAATATGGTTGACAGTATCAATAGAACAAGTAAAATGATTACTGATAAATTAAAAATAAGTGATAGAGTAGGCAAACTAGCCGAAAAAGAGTGCTACATCACCCTTAAGGACCACAAACACGGTTTTGAGGAAGACCCTACTACCAGAATGATAAACCCTACTAGACCCAACATAGGAAAGATAAGCAAAAAAATCCTGGAAAGGATCACTAGCCAAATTAAAAAACAACTTGGATTAACACTCTGGATCAACACCAAAGAAGTCATAAACTGGTTTACCAACATCGAAAATAAGCCCGAATGCACCCTAATCCAGTTCGATATTGTCGATTACTACCAGTCAATATCAAAAGACCTCTTCACGACTGCCCTGGAGTTTGCTACGGTATATACAGACTTAACTGAAGAAGAAACAAACATTATTCTCAATGCAAAGAAATCTGTCCTCATCCATAATGGGGACCAGTGGATAAAAAACACCAATGACAACTTTGACATTACCATGGGATCTCTAGACTCTGCAGAATCTTCGGACCTTGTCGGTCTATTTATACTGTACAACCTAACCGCCCACCGTGAACTGGACGTGGGGGACATCGGGCTGTACAGAGATGACAGGCTCATGGTAGTGAGGAGCTCCACAAGCTTTAAAACAGAGAAAATTAGAAAGGTAATTTACAATGAATTCGGGAAACTAAATTTAAAAACAATAGTCAACACTAAATTAAAAAAAGTAAACTTCCTAGACGTAACTCTAGACTTAACTAACAACGTTCACCTACCTTACAGAAAACCTAACACTAATCCCTTGTACGTACATCCTAAGTCAAACCACCCCCCATCTATAATTAAGCATATACCCACATCAATAGAGAAAAGAATAAGTATGAACTCAGCAAATAAAGAAATATTCCAACAGCACAGTAGTTTTTACAACACAGCCCTGAAAAACAGCGGATACAAAAACTTTGACATAACCTATAGAAACGTTAGTACCAATAATAAGAGAAACAGGAAAAGAAAAATCATCTGGTATACCCCACCGTACAACCAAATGGTCAGCACCAAACTAGGCCATAAGTTCCTAGCTTTAATTGAAAAGCACTTTCCCACTAATAGCAAACTTAGCAACATCTTTAACAAAAACACATTGAAACTAAGTTACAGCTGCACTGAAAATATAGAAAGAATCATAAAAAGACACAATAAGAAAATCCTAGAAAAACACGCATACCAAAACAGTAATAAAACACATAAACTAAAACTAGATAAAAATAACGAAAAATTATGCGATTGTAGAAACCCTAAAAACTGCCCGTTGGAAAATAAATGCCTCACAAAATCCGTGGTATACCAATGCACTATCTCATCCATTGAGAGCCCTAACACTGATAGGATATACATAGGATCAACAAAGAATAATTTTAAAATTAGATGGAGACAACACAAGAGCTCTTTCAACAATATTCAAAATAGAAATCAGACATCTCTATCCCAATATTTCTGGCATCTAAAGGAAACGAATAAAACACCAAAAGTAAAATGGAAAATAGTAAATAGAGCAAGAACCTGTAGAACCTGGGATGACCCATGCCTCTTATGCTTACAGGAAAAACTACACATCATTAAATTCCTAAATAATGAAAAATTATTAAACCATAGGCAGGAGTTAACGGTTTTTTGCCGACATCAACAGACTTTCGCATTAGATAATTAGCATAAAAAAAAAAAAAAAAAAAAAACACAGCTAAGTAAAATTCTAAAAAGCTCAGCCAAACCCTTAAATAGGAAAAACCCCTTTTTGTCGTCGTCAAAAAAAACAAAAAAAAAAAAACAAAAAAAAAAAAACAAACCGAAATTCAATGCAAAGCGATCTGTATATTAAACACCCACTTAAATAAACAAATAAATAAATAGATAATCAGATAGACAAGAATAAGAGACAATTCTCCAGACACAGAACGACTGTAGGCGCGCCATAAAAATATCCTTCACTGGGAACCAACTAAAGGATGACCGTAAACATTAGCCTTGAAATGGATACCCTACCCAACCTTAGCAAAACCTCTCAGAGGATGATGAATCTACTGATAAGAATTAACTCCCTGACCACTTAAAAAATGAAAATAGTATAGCCACTCCCACAATAACAAATTCTGTAAAAATACACGTAAACCGAGAGATAGCTTATTCCTAAAATTTCGCTTGAAGATGAAACGTGACTAAACACCTCAATCCAACTTAATTTTATTAATTATTTGGATGATTTCGGCTCACGTTTTTGAAACATGAGAACTCTTATGTAGCGAAGGAATCATATTTTTAAACAAAAAATATTATTCTAATATATATATATATATATATATATATATATATATATATATTGATAGTTTGAGACGGAGTTTGACATTGAAGTAAATTTGTTTTTCATTTTTTGTTCGATAATACCAAAAATTTTATATTGCCTTGTAATTTCATGTTTTCGGAATATTGTCCTCGTCTTTTTTCGCCATATTTATTACAACGTTTCGGCCGTTGTACGCTGCGCCCTTCTTCAGGTGGTTCCAACCATTTGAAGAAGAGCGGAGCGTTCAACGGCCGAAACGTTGTAATAAATATGGCGACAAAGATGAGAACAATAGTCCGAATAATGTAAATAGTGTAAAAAAAAAATAACATTCTGTTTATCATTCGGGCACTATGACTTCGCCATTCCTTGAAGAATAATTTCTACGTTACGAGCAGACGCCATTAAAGATTGGCGGAAACGTCATCAGAACACTCCACTATATTTGATTTTGGCTAATTACACTTCACTTGGCTGTAGACACCTCTCAAAACATAGCAACACGTTACACACTCAGGTTCACAGACGCACACACACACAAAACACACACACACACAACGCCCCTCCCGAAAGCCGCACCTCAAACAAACACCCATACGGAGACATGCATTGCGATCTATAGATGCCGATAGAGATGTAATTTAAAATCAGATTCAAATTTAAATCTCCTGAAATACTTCAAATGCAACGTAATTTATTTGAAGTGCAGAAGTTTGATATAAAAGATTCTCCCCGTGTAAAATAAGTACACACACACACACACACACATATATATATATATATATATATATATATATATATATATATATATATATATATATATAATAATGGCAGTGTGCATCCACGTACACACAAACACCTATATATATATATATATATATATGTGTGTGTGTGTATATGTGTGTGTGTGTGTGTATGTGTGTGTGTCTGCGTGTCTGCATGTGTGTGTGCGTGTGCACAGTGTCATTATATATGTAAGTATATGCAATTTAAAATCCCTTTCGGACTTGAAACGCCTTCAATTCTCCAATTGCGATATAATTTACCTGACCATGCAGAAGGTTGATATAAAATGTTCTCCACGAGTAAAATTATTTCCGAACAAGATATGCGATAATTCTGTGCGTGAAATATTTGAAACCATGGCAACTACAGCACTGACCTTGAGGATGAATGATAACGTGTCGTCACCATCATAGTAGTAGTAGTAGTAGTAGTAGTAGTAGTAGTAGTAGTAGTAGTAGTAGTAGTAGTAGAACTAGCAGCAGTAAGAGCCTTGATCATGTGTAAATTAATTGCATGAAGAAAAAAAGTATAAAGAGAGAAATAGAAAAGAAGATGCGACTGAAATATAAACAGAAGAAAAAATAAACAAATTTTAATTACCGTTGTGTGATACTAACTGCCCAGAATCTGATGGGATATTGGTAGGTGAGAAGGAATGAGATAGTGTGGTGTTTTGCGTCGAGAACATTCAGGGTATTCAAAAGTACAACTTTCGAAGATATTAGAAGAATTAACAGCAGACATTCGGTGAAGAGCAGCTCTTTTAAATGGGGCCGTGTCGTCTAGGATTATTTTACAAACAGAGCTAAATATTCACATAGATGTAATTATTATTAAATTCGTTCTACAAAACAGAAAGTAGCAAAGAATTAAATTAAAAAAATTAGGATTTCTAAGAAAATTAATCCCTCTTTCTAAAAGGTTATATTTTATCTGAAAGCGCTCGAGAAATAAACATTATAGATAATGTTTCCAACATATGGCCTCTAGAAACAAAAAAATATGATGATACAAGAATAATTGCATAAAAAAAATTTCGCATACCTGTAAAATCTCGACGATACAACGAATAACGTACCAATTTATCCGCTTATCCTGCCAGGTACATTCCCGTCAAGTAAGTATGACAGGACGTTTGATCCTGTAAATTCCGAAACGCAATCTGAATAATGTTAATAACAATTTAGAATACAAAAAGAGGTACAGTGAAGTAATGAATTACGGCTTGGATTGAGGAATCGAAGAGTCGAGTTCAATCTCCAGTCTAATTTACTTATATCCTTGCGAAAGATATTAACCTTTCTCTTCTTCCCCTAGTCGGACAGACTGCGTTCGCTTCTTTAGCATTAGATATCATAAGGAAAAATCTGAATTCAAACCAACCTGGAAAATCCAGAGACATGGATCGGAAGTTAGTTCTATTTGGTATTATCTAGCATTTCTGTCTTTCTCTCCACAGGCTTCCTACTCTGCTGTGATTGTATGAGTATGAAGCGAGAGTTGATTTGGCTTAGTAGAAACCTTTGCAACTATAGGTAGAAATGCTGGGCCATCATCAATTCTCGACGGATACTTGAAAAAACAACTACTAAAAGAATCTGAATTCTGAAACGCTTCATAAGAAAATATCAAATTCTCCACTGAGTACTTCATAACTGTGATGCATATTCTAAATCATCCTTAGTAATAAATTTAACATTGAATACCATATGGTCAGAGATTGATGACTAGACCGGTTCTCCCACGAAGCTTTTCTGTTGAGGACTGTGGCTAGACATATAGCAGAATTAAAAGGGAGATGTGTGAAAAGGCGTATGAAGCCTTTAAAGTGAATGGTCATCTAGTACACTGGGATAGACAGATTTCCATTAGCTATGTATATATCCGCTGTGGTGATGACACGGCATCGTTGGGCGGAGGTCTTCCTAAATTGAATTCAACGACCAGAGCAGAGGCTTCCCCTCATTTGAATCATTGGCTGTGTGTCTATGACCAAGGTGAGTCTTCAGTTTGACGGTCATCGGCTGTGGTTTAACCTGACAAAGAATGAGACTTCATGTGTCAACTTTACGAAGATACGCTACATATGAATGAATACCCATTTGGCTTTCAAACCGCATAAATAAAGGGAACTGGTCAGGTGCTCTTCTTAGAAGACACTCTATTACAACACTGATGATGGTGGGGAGGATATGCATAAATTTTTAAATATAGTCTGAAATAATGTCATACCGCTTTGTAAATTTAGAATCTAAAACAAAAAAAAAAATAAATGGTTATTTTTTTTAATTTCATAAAATAATTTCCTTATTTTGAAAATTCATATTTTGTTAATGATAATGTAATCCCTTTTAATGTCTAACTGTGCCTCGGATGATAATGCGTAAAAATCTGTATATTCAGTTAAAAGTAAAAATAAAAAAAACCCTTGATAATGGTTAAATGTATAGCCAAAAGCGTTTAGATATACAGAACATTCGGACATTTTCTATATAATTTACAGTCAGAAAAGTAAATCATAAGAAAAATTAAATAAAACTTAAACGCAGTATCTTGTCAGTCGTTTTCAACGAAACATATATATATATATATATATATATATATATATATATATATATATATATATATATATATATATTAGGTTGGTGCAAAAATAATTTCGTTTTGTAACATATGTTACTATGTGAGAAAACGAATTTATTTTTGCACCAACCTAATATATATATATATATATATATATATATATATGAAGAAATATAGTCTTAAGGTATGCGGCATTTATGTGATAATACGCGCAATATCAGAGATAGAGCGTATGTAATATAAATAAAAAAAGTGAACATTGAATTCAACACTCAGGAAGACGATTCCGTCCAACATGAGACATCCTGTCACTTCTGAGTGTTGACTTCAATGTTAACTTTTATATATATATATATATATATATATATATATATATATATATATATATATGTATGTATTTCAACGAAACGCTCACGCACACACACACACACACATTTATATATGTATATATTGAGGCGTATGTTAGTTTGAATAATAAATTATTTCCGTCTACGTTTAACATTATTCTTTAAAAAAAAAACAATTATATTTTCTTTAGGTATATGATCGCCATGATCAGCTTCGATGCTTTTTTTAGAAAAGTCCGCAGATTTCGATTTGAAAAAATATTTCGACGAACTCTTGAATTCGGTTTTTAATAAGATAACGTTTTACTCATCAAAGCGTTTTGGTGCGATCAAAAAGCTAATAATACGTTAGGGTAATACCAAGCCGGGCATAACGAGCCGATTCCAAATATTTTTCCCATGTGATTCATACTGTATTTGGCCTTCTTTTGGCAAGAAGAAGTGAAACATTTTCCCTTAAATCAATTGTGTACGCTACCACTACCCTGTAAGTTATGCCAATATTCTCCAAAATAATTTTTAACTGCCACATATGATTAGGAGTTATGATAATATATTCGATATCTGTAGATACACAGAAAAGAAAAATGCCGGTAATTCAATCTGATCTGGGCATAGATATATACATACTTACATAAAATCCCAACGTTCAAAGCATTAATTTAAAACAGGGCTCAATACAAGAGTAGAGCAATAAATATTTATTATACACAGTTACATTAGAACATGTAAGTTACTACTACAAAATTGTACTTTTTTTTTGTATTTGTGTGTGTGTGTAAATTTTCACATATAAATAAAACATATATCTTTAAAAAGCTTATTTTAAAAGAAAATGAATAAATCATATCTTAATTATCTTAATGAATTATATACTCTGTCATCCATTTAAACAGGCTCGTTAGGTAGTTACGCATATATTCTTCTGTTTTTCATGCATGCAATATGTGGAAAACACATTTTCCACGTTCTCTTTCATCATTACCATTTAGACATTTCAACTCTCTATTTCTCATGTTAAATATCTTTTTTTTGTTTCCTTTTTCTCTAAAACTACGTCGTTGCTCACATGATCAGTCCATGATATTCTCAGTATCCTTCTGTAGAATCACATCTCTGTCCTTTCAATTCTCTTTGTCATTTGCAATTAGATTTCCAGCATTCACAACCATATAGGAAGACTGATAATTCCTGACAATTCAGTACACTTTTCTTCGTTTCTAACGACATTTTACTGATTTTAATACTTTTAAGATACTTGTCACTCCTCCCTCTCTCCAGACTCGATAGAATACAAACGCTTCTCAAAGTCCATGTGGGTGACAGATTATTTCTCGCCCTCCGACCTGTCTCTCACAGGCGGGATTTGGCAAGCCTCTCACCGCTCTATTTATAGATCCATGAAAAGTTCACAGACGATCTACATTCCTTGGTTCCAACAGTTCTGACCTCTCACGTCTAGGACCCAACATGCACACAGATTTTTAGTCCTTTCCTCGCGCTATCCTTCACTACATTCTGTAGTTCTTGCGGGTAACTTTCTGTGTCTGCTATTAATAATGTATGAGCTGCATATCTTATGTTGTTAAGATTGTGACCGCCAATAATTAATCTTGGTAGGACTTCTACTTCTCTCAGAATCGCCTCACTGTATAGGTTGAATATATCTTTCTTTGTATAGTATCAACACTGTGTTATCTGCATATCTTATATTGCTAAAATTGTGACCGCCAGTAATGAATCCTGGTAGCACTTCTACTTCTCTCGTCACTGGTTGAATAAGTCCGCTGAGATGGCACATCCTTGTCTTACACCCCTTTCTATCTGAGCACTAATAATTTTCAACCAGAATTTGGACCGGGCTTAAAAACATGTTCCTTGGATCATTCCAAATAAACTTCAATAGAATCCTCGAGGAAGTTCATAGAATGTTTATTGTATTTCATGTAAGGTTTTATGCTAGCGCGTCATTCTTTCTTGTCAGCAATTGTGAAGATCGAGGAGAAGCGTTTTCCAACGTATTTAATAAAATCCTGCCTAATAAGCGAATCATTCAGTCGTACAATGACAGCACTTTTTTCATAATTTCACACAAGCAGAAAGATAATACCACTAAGACGCGAGGTGGGTGGGTTCTGAGAATGAAAGGGAATAAAAAATACTTTAGAAGAAACTGGAAACCCAGTCCTAAATAGGATAGAAATGTCAAAAATCTACTCTCGTTCAAAAGACCGGGAAGGAGTGTGAACAGGACGATACGCGAATCTATCCACTCCTAAAGAGAATAAAATAAAGGGTAAATAAAATTTCATAGTTTAGTCAGAGGCAGTAGAAAAATAGAATTGATGTAAACTATAGAGACAAACAAGAGATAAACATCGGTCCCTGCGTAAAAAGACCGTGGAGGAGTGTGAACCGGGCGCAAGGCCAAATTATATACTCCTGAGAGAAAAAAGAAAAGAAATAGTAAATAAGATTTCAGAGTTTAGACGGATAGCTTAAGTTCCGTTATCTCCTAGAAATTAAAAACGTGAGATTTGGTAGGACGGTGCCTATTAAGAAGGGCAATTATCTATCAGGTCACGTTATATTCCATTAACCCCCACCCTAAAGCTTGTGTCCATGTGTGAGCGGCCGGAGTTCAAACAGCGTGTGAAATCAATATGGATTTGACTGATCACGTAAAGTCATATATAAAAGAAAAAAAAATGAAAAACGCAAAAAAATATTCCAGGCAACAGAAGGTTTGTCATATATATTAGGACACATGGTAATAAACGTCGGATCTTATTACTGGTCGAAGTGGCAATAGTATTGTTTACTATGCGTTGCCTAACCTTGCACAAACATATAACCTTCGCTGTTACGTATGCTTCTTTTTAATATATACACATTTAAACTCTGTACAGTTTTATGGTGATTTTCTTCCTACACGCAAGACGCTAGTGGCTCTCTGGTAGGCCGCGGATGGCAACGCTAGCGGTCCTCTGGTGGCAGGCACCGGCGGGCGAAATGTGAGCCACTAGCAGTCCGCAAGTGGTAACAGTGCCGAGACGAACACTCCGGCGGTCCTAGAGAGGGTCACCAGCGATAAACGCTAGTGTGATACCACCCAGAGGCAGATTGGAGGTTTGCATTTACGGGTAACCTAGATGGAAAATTTGGAGCACCAAGTGATGATCGAACTCACTTCAAGGTGCCCAAATGATTTTTTAAGCGTTCGGGCACAAGACCGAATGTGTAGAGCACACACTGAGAATTGAATTCACTATTCAGTTGTGATTGATCTAGCGAGACTAGATTACTAACCATTACACTATGTGGAAGTACTCCTTGTACAGTTTTATGAGCATATCATAATCTTCCAGTTATGATGCATCGCGCTAGATAGATTGAATGATTTCTTTGTCAAGGCTTATCAACCATTTTAAAGTCAGAATTTGTTTTTAGTTTGTAAGAATCTTTTAAGATAATAATGATTTACAAATACATATTATACAACTTAACACAATACTGGGGGGAGGTGGATCGTTACCTTTCCCAAATATATATGCTTGTAAGTGAATATGACAAACCCGAATGGAAGTAGAATGTCCTTCCGACTTTGAATTCCGAAGTATTAACTATTGCATTATCACACATCCTAGATTAGAATCCGTGGAATTGCCAAGCGGTAACCCGTCTAAATACTGACCAGGCTGGACGGTGCTTATCTTCGGTGACGTACAAGAACTGGTGTTTCAACATGATATGCCCATAATCGGTATCTTGCTATCTAATGAAAAAGATATTTCAAATTTTTTTCACAATTCTTCTTACTGATGTAGATATAGAATAGATAATTAGGAAAGAGGGCTTGGAAAATTTGAAACCCGTAGAATTGATGGGCAGAAGGACAGAGGAAAAATTCAAAAGCTATTTAGCGAGCTTGAATACATGGATGGCGGAGCAAATATTAGGAGAGATATCAAAAAGACAATTTTTTAAAGATCTACAAAGGACAGGAAGTTGTGCAGTGCTATGATAGTAATTTGGTTATTGAAAGATGATTAAAAATAGTGGGTTAACTAAGGATTTTGATTGATCTGCAAATGCAGAAGAATTTCTCGATTTTACGTATTACAAAAAATCCAATCTAAATTCGGTTTGTAATAAACCAAATATTTTTTTTCTTTTTGTTTAATCATTTCACCCCAGGGAAGGGAATAAAGCCAGTAAGACGCAGGAAGTTGTGCAGTGATATAAAAGTCAACGTTCTGAAGGGACACGGCACATAAAAGAAGGAGATTAAGTCAATTGTTACAAGATAAATATTATTTTGCTCTGGATTTAAACGTAAAAATATTTCCAGAATCTAACGCTTCAAATCTCTGAATGTGTCAAGCTTGAAATTTACGAATCACACGAATTTAATGATCAATCATTTCCAGGTGAGATTGTAAATTGGTATGTCAGTTGTGACACCAAACTCAGAAATATCTAAACTCTCAGCTGTATATAACCGCTTTCTCCGATCGATTGTTAAAAATATTTTCGATGAAATGATAGGTGTAGGTCCTAGCGAAGATCAGACTTATTTTATGTTTAGGAGAGATAATAAAAAAGCCAAATCTATTAAGAGTTGCAAAAGACGGGGCACTATGGAGATCCCATAATTCCCAACATCCTGAAGAGACACTGCAAATAGACGAAGAAGAAGCATTCTGCGATAGAACGCTACTAGTGTCACTTCAAGCTTCTTCAACGTGAGGAAACTATTCAACACTCGATCTCATAGTGGATCTTAATAAATGCAATACCGTTCAGATGTAATTTATTTCTACGGACATGTTCATCTGTTTTAATATTTTTTTCCTTATAAAAGCATATTTTTCTCCAGTCAGGTCCTTTGCGTCTTATGTTAGTATATTATCTCGGATAATTTATTTCTATACTGTTTTCATTCTGACATCCCCAACATGCAAAGAATATCTTGTGTTGCCTCTTTTGCTGACAGCCATAACACCCAACTCAGAAACATCTGTCAGCTGTATATAATCGTTTTCTTCGATCGAGTGTTAAAAATGTTTTCGATTAAATGATAGGTGTAGTTCTTAGCGAAGATAAGACTTCTTTTATGTTTAGGAGAGGTAACAAAAAGGTCCAATCTATTAAAAGATACAAAATACGGGACGCTATGGAGTCCCATAATCTCCAACTTCCTGAAGAGACACTGGAAATTGAAATACTTTTTGAAATAATTATTTATTGTTCACACAATAAGAAGAGACACTTAAGCTACTTTTCAGCTCGTAAATTCAGTAAGAAACACAAATCAAGATCAAGGAAGCATCTTCTATGTACGTGGCAAATAGTGGCCTACTTTTGAAGGTATGCACTGGTGCAGGTAACGAAAGTAACCCACCTGATAATTGCCATGGAAATAAAGATAGGGTCACGTGAGGCTATTAACATTTGATCATCACTGAGCCAAATGCGAAAGATCCTTTCTTTATCGAATTAATATGTGCTACACCAGGATACATACAGTTATGAATTCAGAGTTACTTTTTCCAAGACCATCATTTCTGCTCTGCTATTTACCCAAGCTGGGGAAGACATGGCTAAATAGTAGGACATGGGTATTAGCACATATGTGAATGCAATACATCAGACTGGAATTCGAACTCGGCTCTCAGATTCCTCAAACCGAGCCTCTATCCATTACACCACCGTGACTCCTAGTAACATTTAGTCTGAAAATTGTTGTAAGAGGTGGAATAATTCGTCGATCCCAAGGTCACATAAACTGTTTAGAACTCTGGCATGGTTGGAAACTGAATATTGGGTATTAGGTCCTGATATAGCAACAATACTCTATTTTGGGTTTGACGTGTCTCTTGCAATGATGGAGCATGGCGGATGCAATGAACTGAATACTTTTACACCATCTTGATTGAGGGATTGCATACATGGCTTTAACGAGATAGGGAGTTAGCTTGAGTTCCAATAGACTTTCAAGGCAAAAGGGCTCATTAAATGTACAATCATTCGTGGAGAAAACTTACGGTCGGCTCTGTGAAGCAGAAGTCTGTAGGTGTTTTTGTAAATCTGTTTCTTTAGATAAGGAAACACCAATTGATTTTATTAGTGAATACAGAAATCGAAGTGAATCTTGGTGTAATAGAAGACACTCACCGTCCGGTTATTTAACTTTTTTCCTACCAGGTAGGTCTATTTGATAAATGATAGGAATTCTCATAAGAATACCAATATATAGTTATTTTATTCTTCTTGAATGTCTCTATGCAAGCAACTTGGAATTATGCGGTGACGATGGTAATTAATGATAATGAAACAGATTATTAGAGACGATTAATTAAATGATACAAGTTTCACCAATCATAATTACTGTAACTTTATTTTATATCTTGAGATATTTTTATTTTCCCATTTCAACCTCTTTCTTCCTTTTCTCATTTTCAATTTTGCATTCATTGTAATATTATTCTCTCTGTCTCTGTCTCTCTCTCTCTAGTATATTTCATCTTCAACAACCAAGAATCTCTCCTTTCTTTTTAATTCATGTCTTGATATTTAATAAGCTTACCTCTGTACGACACAAAGGAAAATGGAAGAGAATTGAGGGGGTATTATACGTATTATTTCAAAATGTAAGCGATCATGGCTCTCAACAACGTCCAGCTTTTATTGTTCTAAGTAAATACTGATCTTATAGCATCTATCCTTTCTTGTACTGTCACACATTCACACAGATGAGTTGGTTGTTCGCTGATGCACTTAACTGCTCTTATCTTCATTATGTCCTGCGTGTTAAATTCTCCAGACAGATTTTTATCATTGTATGCCCTAGAAATAGAAGTTCTCTCTTCGGATTGAAATATAACTTTCTTGATATGTTTTATACATTTAACGTTTACTTGTTAGATCCCTTCCAAAACCTAAGCAAAGTATTAGGAAATAGAAAAATATCGTTAGAAATAAAGAAAATAGTACTGAACTCTATCGGTACTATCTGTTCTCTTATATTGCCGCGAATACTGGGCTATCGCCTTATAGATGATGAAAAGACTTGAAGCAACGATAATATCGTTATACAGAAGGATGCTGAGAATAACGTAGACCGAACAAGTGAACAAAGACGATGTTTTAGAAAAATAGAGACAAAAAGTTATTTTATATTTAACATCCGAAAACGATAGTTTAAATTTCTAGAATACATTATTAGGAAAGAGAGCTTGTAAAATTTGATACTCGTAGAGTTGATGGCCGTTTGGGAATACCAGAAGCTGAAATACGAACATTTTACACAACAAATCTTTCATAGAACCACCGATTCTTTATATTTGATCAAATAATATTTACACCGAGAAATGTATCGTATTTTGGCACATGAAAAGCTCATTTCTATCATCAGTGTCAATGGCGGTTATAAAAGCGGGTCGTATTTGGAAAATGTATATCACTTATATAGTAAGTAAAACGTGAACCGCTTTATGTCCAAATCTTGTTGAAACACCGGTTCCTGTGCTGTCACCGGAGTTAAGCAACGTCAAACCTGATCAGTACCTAGATGGGTGGCCGCTTGGGAATACCAGAGGCTGTAAGCTTAGACGAGCGGGTGGAGTAATTTACTCGCTGTTGGGTTAGTTATATTTACGTACGTGTAAATACCCTTGAGAAATGTACGAATTCCCCTCTTCTCCTCATAGCTATGGGCTAATTAGTAAGTTTTATATAACTAAAACATTATTATCTCCCTGAAAAAAGTATTCATTCTAAATTTATTTTCTGGTTTTAAATGACTTTCAAAGTGTTGATGTCGTAGAATCAATCAATTGAAGCGTAGAAAATATTTGTTTCTGATCCAATTAAATAGAGTTTAAACTAAATAAGTTTCAAGAGAAGCAGTTTCGTTATTGAAAGATGATTAAAAATAGAGGGATAACTAAGCATTTTGATTGATCTGTAAATGTAGAAGAATTTCTCGATTTTACGCATAACAAAAAATCTAATCTAAATTCGGTTCGAAATAAACCAAATATTTTTTTTTTGTTGTTTAATCATTTCACCCCAGGGAAGGGAATAAAGCCAGTAAGATGCAGGAAATTGTGCAGTGATATGAAAGTCAACGTTCTGAAGGGACACGGCACATAAAAGAAGGAGATTAAGTTAATGGTTATAAGATAAATATTATTTTGCTCTGGAATAAGTATAAAAAATATTTCCAGAATCTAACGCTTCAAATCTCTAAATGGGTCAAGCTTGAAATTTACGAATCGCACGAATTTAATGATCGATCATTTCCAGGTCAGATTGCAATTGCTATGTCAGTTGTGACACCAAATTCAGAAATATCTCACCTGTCAGCTGTATATAACCGCTTTCTCCGATCGATTGTTAAAAACATTTTCGATGAAATGATAGGTGTAGGTCCTAGCGAAGATCAGACTTCTTTTATGTTTAGGAGATATAACAAAAAGGCAAAATACAAAAGATACAAAATATGGGACACTATGGAGATCCCATGATCCCCATCGTCCTGAAGCGACACAGCAAATAGACGAAGAAGAAGCATTCTTCAATAGAACGCTACTACTGTCACTTCATGCTTCTTTGACGTCTGTGAAAAGACTATTCAACATTTAATCTCATATTGGAACTTAATAATTGCAATACCGTTCAGATCTCTTTTATTTATGAGGATATGTTCATTTGTTTTAATACTTTTCTTCCTTATAAAATCTATATGTATGCATGATATTTCTCAAAGTAAATGACCTCCAATATTTGTTCAATTTAATACCCTACCGAGAAAAAGCTAAAACAGGCATGCCTAATTTCAAATTAATTTTAGGTTGTAAGATTTGATCTGGTGATTCTGCTATATATTTAAATATTCTTGATAAAATGACAAGACCTTGCCGCCAAGCTAGTACTACGCTTAAATTCATAAAGTTTACGTATTATAGAGGAAAGTTCATCAGAAACATTACCATGAAAATATAAATAGAAAAGGCTCAGAGAAGCTATCTTGCAGCAGCGGGAAATGCCTGGAGCAGGGATGTCAGGTCAGGAGCAGAACCATTGAAGATTCTTCAGTCACTTTCACTCAGCTGTCATGATAAATGTTCTGATAAACTTTCATCTATGATATCTAGACCATGTGAGTTTTAGTGCAGTACTAGATTGGCGATAAGGTCTCATCATTTTATCAAGAATCTTATCATTTTCCATTTGAAATGGCTTGATGCAACCGCATGTTCTATGACAATATGCATGTTCTATCTAAATTCTAGCGTGTGGAAATCTTTTTTCGGCTTCTTGCTTCAAAGTCAATTTCGTCTTCAAAAATTTAAATGTAGTTTCAATCGTTATTATCTGTCTTCTTAATTCTTATGCTTTTTTTTTATTCCTCTCTCGCCTTAATAATGTTTTTCTCCTATTCTCTCAGACTCAATGCGTCTTACTGGCTTTATTCCCTTCCCTGGTGTGAAATGATTAAACAAAAAGAAAAATATTTGGTTCATTTTAAACCGAATTTAGATTGGATTTTTTCTTATACTACACTTATATTTTTTCTTATACTATACTTATATTAATCGAGAAATTCGTCTATATTGGTAGATCAATGAAAATCTTTATTTAACCTCTATTTTTAATCATTTTACAATAACCAAATTGCATTTCTTAAGACTTATTTAATTTAAAATCTATTTAATTAGATTTGAAAGAATTATTGTCTAAGCTTTAATTGATTGATTCTACATTAACCCTTTGTAAATTATTCAAAACCAGAAAATAAATTTAGAATGAATAAATTTTCGGGAAGATAATATGGTTTAGTTATACAAAACTTACTAATTAGACCATAGCTGGGAGAGGGAATTCGTACATTTCCGAAGAGTATACACACGTAAGTAATTATAACGAACCAAACAGCGAGTAAATTACACCACAGGGACTTCTAAACTTACAGCCTCTGGTATTCCCAAGCGGCCACTCATCTAGATACTGACCAAGTTTGATGTTGCTCAAAATAACGTGAGAATAAGCCTGTTCACGTTTTACTTACTATAGAATTGATATACATTTTCCAAACACAAGCCGCTTCTATAACCACGATTGCCACTGATGTAGAAATGAGCTTTTCACGTGGCAAAATTCGATACATTTCTCGGTGCAAACATTATTTGATGAAATATAAAGAAGTAGTGGTTCTATGTAAGATTTGTTGTGTAAAACGTTCGTATTTCAAAGATCAATATTTTTTTACTTAAAAATAATTCAAAATTTGATAGTAAAATATTTTATTTTGAATTTTCTTAAACTTTCTGAGTAGTAAGTAAAATTTAAGTGAATAGTTTAATTGCATTGCACACAACATAATAAAAATCTTTCGAATTGAAATAAACAGCTTCTATCAAATATTCGACTGAAAAGCTTATTTTATTTGGAAAAAGAAATTCAAATGATTTCTAATTAAAACAAAATCTGAATGCTAAATGTTGAAAGCTTTACACAATCGGAGAAGAATAAAATAACCCTAGTGTTTAGTGAGTATTTCTCAGTTGTATACAAATGACCTTGGCAAAGGATTAAATCAATTCCTTTCGGTGAAATTCCTGTTAAACGAGAAAATGGCGGAAAATATTCGACTCGTTCTGAAAACCTGTTTAAGATGACGGAATTTAGCTTGCAATTAGATTAATCAATACGTAATTTATATTTGCTTCTTGTTTATATTCGATATTTGTGTGTGTGAACAAGCCCATGCCCACATATTGTTAATTAAAATGTCCTCTACCTTATTATTTACGTAAAATACCTTTTTCAAAAAAAGCGTGTAAATTATTCATTTCGGGTAATATCACGTCTACTTATAATCTCTCAGTTTCGTCTATGTCTTTGGGCAGAGTACACTCAGGGGCGATTCCGTCAAAGCAGAGACTCACAGCTGAGGAAAATTTTACTGAGAGGTGCCGGCCCTGGGGAACAGCTGCCCGACGCTGCGCCTTCTCATTGCAGTAGAGAGAAGAATAGGTGCACGCACCGCGGCCAGAGCAACAGACGTTTGCTAGGGCCCAGGGAATTTTTGTTCCTTTCCCGGGTGTACGCGCTCGGGCTCCCTACATTAAAACGACCTTATGCCACAACCTGACCTCGTTTGTATAAATACAAAAAAAAATACCTCTTTCAAAAATTAGCACCTCATCTTCGTTCTGTCCTCCACACCTCGCTTTGAAAAAAAATACCTATTTTCTAGCAATACAGTTCTCTCAGTCACCACACGACTCGTACATTAGCCTAACTACATCAACGGACCACAAACAGTTTGACTATTAAAAAAAGGTACCGATGAAGATTTAAACTCTACTAATTGGTATTATTTTTTAACGGTAATCGAAGCCGTTTTAAGGAACTAAATAAAGTGAAATTTTCTATCGATATTCTACAATAAGTAGTCCTGATTTCATGATGGTAATAAAGAGATGATGATGTTTTTATACTTTAAATACAAAACCAGGATCTAAAATTAATTCACAATCATTTCCCCTATAATCATTAATAAATATTTAGTTAGTGTGCCTATTTTACTAAAAAAGGAAAGATAATAAAAATAATTTAGAAAAATAGATGTAGATTATAATCTTTACCTAATTTTCTAAATAATTGTCTTTTTTCTTCCAAATTACTTTTCATAATTTTATTGTTTCTTATATGAGCACGGACATCGTTTACAGACATCGATCACTGACATCAGAAGAAAATCTTATGGCTATTTCAAGCATCAGGCTAGCCTAACTGATACATGCAGCAGGACTCCACTTTCTGGTATTAATTGTAGTAGTTGCTCATTTTCGGCTTGATCTGGCGCTTGTAAGTTAGATAATAATAGAGGGAGTCAGGTACTTACTGGAGCCGTACAGGAAAAGGAACATTTTTTTGGATTGGATGAAGGGGCAAGGCACATAAAGAAGAAGAAATGTACGAATACCTGTTCTGATCGCTAACGGAATGATAATTTAAATATATTTATTTTGAATATTAACATATGAGTGATTTCTATCTTGCATTGTGTTTTTCATAATTACTTATCTCTACACTTGCGAATCGGTTTTAATGGTTAGTCTTTATTGCAGGCTTAGATATTTTTCAATACGTTATATGAAGCGTTCGGCAAAAAATGGTCGTATTCAACATAAAAATCGAAAATTGCTTTCGTTATGTCCTATCCAAGTATTTTACAAAAAAAAAGAGAGAGCTAATCACACAATAATTCAAGCTCAATTTAAGTTTATAGGTCGTAACCATGCAATAAGATATCATAAAATGTAGATTTGTCTGCAGGATATCATTACATTATTGTTACATAATTATAGTGAAATCATTAAGGTTTTTTGTCAAAAGAATTTTATTTTTGGTCATATTAATTTAAAATATTCATTTTTACAGGATTTTTTTAAAAAAGAATAAGATCATTTAAATTTCAGAATTTCGCTATTGCCCATCAAAATGACTGGAAGAAAGCGATCTAAAAACAACAATGGAAAACAGAGTGTAAACGAAATAGTTGTAGGAAATATAGCATTCCAGCCAAAGTATTCTAAAATGATGCCAATAACAAAAGAGAAAATGAAGAATATCTACAAAGAATCGAATATAGCATCAAAATTTATATTATTTTTATTTATTTGTTATATAGCTAAATATATTATTGTCAACAATGTTTTCATAAAACTTAATATTTGCTCTAGGAAATTCTTAATAAATATTATTGTTGTTGCTATTTTACTTAAGTGTAAGGTAGACTTACATTTCGAATTCCTTACGGCTAACCATGAAATGTTGATCAAAACTGCCTAAAACATTTAAGCGCGTATTGCTGCAAAAGTATCAAATGTTGAAGGCGCTTCTCCTCTGCTGAACGCGTCATATATATCCTCTTACTTTTGTTGATATTTCTAAGTCTAGTAAATATCAAATCCTTGGTTATGGGTAAAGAGGGACTAGCTGTTCGGAGAAAGATTTTTTGACGAGGACATTTCCTGTCGATTTAATGGCATAGTGTCAGTGACGTAACACATCATCTTCTTGCTGCCTATCTGGCCTAAAGTTCTATTTGCCTCTTCTACTGACGATCACCAACCTCTGCACAAATAAACGAAAAAAAAAAAAGATAAAATGGTGAAAATTGTTACAAAAACACATGTTTAGAATGATATATTTTTAGATTTCAAAAGGTAAAAGAAATAACGCAGTAAAGATTATTCTGTTCTGCAAGAAGGAATAAAATTGCTTGACATCACGTTGCTATTACAAACGACTCAATATGGCGTAAGTAATGTATTTGCTTATTTATATAAAAACAGATAAAACATGAAATGCTGAAACGATATTTTGGAAAAAATATGCACATAAGAAAAATATTTAGGCACTATACACTCAATAAGAAACGGCTATATTGTCTCAGGGGGAAAATAAGGGGTTTTATTGAAGATAAAATGCATTTAGTTATGCTTTTCTCCTCGAAAGTTTCGTCATGGCCTTTCAGGTTTGTGTTGATATTAAACTATGTAATTTTACGAGAGTTGAGAGAAGGGAATTTTCTGATGCAAATTTTAGATGTTATTTTGCGTTATAAAACAAAACACAGTTTGATATGCAGACAGTTCTTCCGTATTTTCCAGCCAGTTGAATTCAGCCACTTCAGCTTTTTCATATGATGCTCTCTTTTACTTTAAAAAAAAACATATATTTTTTATATTTTCATCCCCAATTTTATCCTTCTGATTCATGTCTTTATTTTCCTCAGTCATTTGTTCATTTTTCTTTTATCTTGCATCCAATTTAAACATTTTTGCTTATTTTTTTTTATTTTTCTTTAATTTTCTCTTCAACATTTTTTTTCGATTTATTCTTCATTACATTTTTTCTGTTTATTTCTGTTTGTTTTTTTTTTTTTTGCTTTGTTTCCTTCTGTTATTCATCTTTTTTTCAATTTATTACATTTATATTTGTATATTTTCTTGTTTTTCCTAAATTTTTATTATTTTTATGTTCAATTTCGATAAATAAATTCCATTCGTATAACATTTCGAACGTAAGAACTTCCGCATTCATTAGAATCGCCACATTGTGGTCTAATTCCAGACAAGTCCAGGCTCTAAAACAGTGGTCCAGCGCGTCTCATCGCTATAGTGAAAGAGCGTTGTAAGTGAGGCGGGATAAGTCAAAGAAAATCAAAGTTTTAGAAACAATTTCAAGAAATCTTATATGCCAAAAATAAATATGATGTCAAAATTTAAAATATTATTATGGATTACTTCTAACTGCATACATGAGTCCCAGTATGAATAGTTATAAATAATTATTGACCTATTTCGTCACTGTAATATTTTTGCATTATATCAAGTATTAAGAATATATTAACTAGGGTCTGCAAATATGACAAGAGAGTTATCAATGATATTGTTATGACTCCGAATCCGTTATCTCTCTCTATCTCTCTCTATCTCTCTCTCTCTCTCTGAGAGGCGTGAGCAAATTTTCATTCCGAAAATGCAACCCAGAGAAAGATGTTTTGGAATCACTGGCCGTTTTTTAGTTGGAAAAATGAGATATTTGTTGTCATAATGCAATACAGATGTTTATGCCAGAAATTGGTGTTTTACAAATATTTATTCTATTTTTTGATTATTTACAATTATTATTACACTGAGGTCAATCCTCACTGGGTACACTATATTTTTTTATTTTGCCTGAAAAAATGCTAAATTGAGTAAATATTTGAGTTAGCAATATTGAGGGAATGGCTTATTTGCGAGTTACAAATCTAATATGTTAAGTGTGAATTTCAAACAGGGAAATTGCAACATAGAGAGGAAAAACCTCACTAATTAATGATTCTAAGGTATTTTCCTCATATGGCAAATATTTTTATGGCATCAAATTTTATAAATATATTGTGATACCCTGTAGAATATACATTCTGTAGAATTTTATAAAGTTAAAGGTTATGATTATCATACATATATTTGAATAGACGCTCCGTTTATTTATAAAAAAAAAATGACTTTATAAAAAAATTTATTCATTTATTCATTCAGACTTGTTGATAAAGCTCCTTCGTGATCGACTTGATTAAAGCAAATAGCATCAAACGACAAAGCCCAATAGGATATAGGTTCGAATTACACAGAAGTGTATATATTTTTCTTTAATAAGATTTCGTGAATTTTCACAGTAGAATACTAAAATAAATAAATATACTGTTTAATGTATAAATGGAGCGTCTACTCAAATATGTGTATCCACCCATATTTGAGTCGACGCCAAAAAATACGTTTATCGTGATAAAATCTGTCGAATTAATAAATAAAAATTCTATCACTTATTCAGAAATCATTCCGTAGAATTATAATTTACGACGCATTTAATAATAGATTGTGATACTGTGTAGTGCATATACAGTCTATATAGCTGTAATTTGAAGATCTCATATCTAAATAAATAAAAGATAAATTCGGTCTGTTTGTCCGTGTATCTGAAACCTCTCTAACTCGTGCCACACTTGTTATACATTGGAATATTATACCCTTTTGGAAAATAGGATGATCCCAGCATTGATAATATGCTCATTCTATATATTTATATATATATATATATATATATATATATATGTATGTATGCGTATATATATATATATGTACAGGATGTCCCAAAATAAATAATGTATACACTCTTAGAATCGTTATAACTTATTCAATTTATGTATTTTGACTTGTAAATAAGATTAATACAAGAGAAAGAACACACATTTAAAGAATTTGAGAGTAAAATATAAAAAACAAAGAAAATTCACTTTAATAAGATAAAACCTACTTGGGGCAATGGCAGAATATTCATATAATAATGAGTTCACATCAAGTGCTCAAACTGGTTGCAGTTCTGTTCAATACACTTTTCATATCTTGAAGAAATAAACCTAGAAACGTCCAGCATCATTTCCTCTGGTATATGAGCAAATTCTTCTTCAATTGCGACTCTCATTTCAGCAATTATCTCAGGTTTTCTTGCTGTAAAGTTTGTCTTTTAGAAACCCGCCACAAAAAGAAATCCAAGGGTGTAAAATCTGGTGATCTAGGTGGGTATTCAAATGTCCCTCTTCTTCCAATCCATCTGTTTTGCATATTTTCATCTGTATAATTTCTCACATCACGGTAATGTATTATTAACTATTAATATTTAAAGATTGTATACATTATATTGGGACACCCTCTCTCTCTCTCTCTCTCTCTCTATATATATATATATATATATATATATATATATATATATATATATATATACTGCATATGCATGAGATTACATTTTATAAATAAATTTTGACATACAATAGATTAGGTACAGTCAGGAGCATTGTGGTTTAGTGTATGATACTCTGTATATTGGGGATAATCAATTGAATTTCACTTTAGCAGTAGCAGCATAAAAATTTCAAGTCTCTGCTTCCTGTATGCAGCAACTGAAACCAGGAAATTTATTAAAACGACGAGAATCACCACCATTTCTTTGTATAGTATAAAATGTTTTGTTTACTTCTCATCGAAATCGCACTGCCGTGAAATAAGACGTTGCAAGGTAGTTAAATGGAATATTTTCTGTAAACTTCACAACTATGGCCGCGTTTTAGTATGGTCTACGGAGCGGCTTGAATAACTTCTATCAATTCCAAAGATCACCTTTCTACCAATAACTTCTCCAATTCCAAAGATCACATTTCTGGAGCAGTTATATGCAAGAATGTTTGAATTTAAATTCGAAATCAATAGACTTTTCGCAAATTGGACGATTTACTACAAGCTAATCTTAGAACGATTTACTTGGTCATGTGCCACACTAAGTTACTCTTAGTGAAGACAAACCATCAATTCCTTTGATATTATAATTTTATTATTATTTTTATTATTTATATATTTTAGCATTCATTTTTTTACGCTTTTTGCACGTACGTCTTCTTTCTGTTATCACCCGGATCATTTTCTCAGTCGAGATTTGTTCTACCTTTTCGTATGAATGCATTACAGTTAATTAATTCAGAATTATTTTCTCATGATTTTTATTTCCTATGCTCTCTTTTTCCTTTCAGTCTTTTTCTTTTTCATTTTTTTTCCTATGCATTATTTATTGTAATTGTGTTATTTCTCTCGTGAGTGGACATTCAAACCGAGAAAGAATAGTTGAAAAATCTCATAATTAATTAATTAGTCACCATAATTAAATGACCATTAATGAGTTGGGGATTTAATGGAGATAAAGTATTGTGGATGCTCCTAGACGCTGAACAGGTAAAAGCAGTATAAAAATTTACGTAAATTCGTTGTTTTCGTCGCACGATTACCAAATTATTCACAATAAAAAGGGAAAAGAAAGAAATGAAATACCTGTTCTCGGAATATATATAGCGGTATTTTAAGAAATATCCAATCCAATTTTTTTTTTTTTTTGTTATTTTCAAAGTAATGATTTCCAAATACAAAGTCCAAGAGGTACTCAAGGTAGAGGCTTACTTTGTCCTGTTGTACGAGCGTAAGAAAAGGCAACAAAGGCAGTACATGAGTTTTTATTATTTTTTTAAATAAATCTTTCTAATAAATTTACTTACGAGCAAGGCAATAACGCAATTATGACGCAAGGGGATCCTGTGAGACAAAGGGAATGATTAGACTTCAGAGGGAACCATAAAAACAATCCTAAAAAAAAATGTTTAAAAAACGGGTAGGAGTGTGAACCTGTCTATCTAGAGGAAATATCAAAGTTAACGCTGAACTTGTAGCGCTCAAGATTTTAGTAATTGGGAAAAGCAGCAGGTTTCGGAAAGCTGTCTGAGTGGGACATGTCTTACTCAATAAAAGGAATGGGTATGAATCATCCTCGTGTATGTGACATGGCCGGCGCCAGTTAAAAGGCCAGTGCTGGTGGGGTCATGGGTGAAGGTTGTCAGAACACATCCATCGTAATTGCAATAGAATAAGTACAGGCTTGCTATTTTTTGTCAGTGGAAAGCACAATTTCGTGGAAAATAATTAAACAGTCAAAAGGCAGCCTATCAATAAAGAGAGATAAGAGAGAATTGGGAAGCTCTTGCCTTGCGATGGCTGCAATATTATATTTTATGCCTGAATTGTGAAACTCTTGACTTCAGATGGTAGAAGTACTATATTTGAAGACTGAATTGGGAAGCTGTTGCTTTCAGATGGCAGCAATACTACATTTGAAGACTGAAATGCGAAGCTCTTACGTTGAGATGCCTTGAGAAGCTAGCAATACTATATTTTTAGATTGAAATGGGAAACTCTTGCCTTGAGATGGCAGCAATACTATATTTTATGCCTGAGTTGGGGAGCTCTTGTCTTAAGAGAGCACCATTAGTACATTTTATACCTGACTATGGAAGCTGTTGCCATGGGACTGCAGAATTAGTACATTTTAAGATTGAATTGGGAATCTCCTCTCTTCAGATGGCAACAATACTACATTTTTAGACTAAATGGGAAAGTTCTTGCGTTGAGATGGCAGCAATACTATACATTTTTACCTTAATTGGGACCCTCTAGCCTTAAGATGGCAGCATTAATACACTTTAACTGAATGGGTAAGCCCTTAACCTTGTGATGGCAGCATTACTACATTTTAAGATTGAATTGGGTAGCTCCTGTCTTCAGATGGCAGCAATACTACATTTGAAGGCTAAATTGCGAAGCTCTTAGCTTGAGATGCCAGCAGTACTACATTTTACATTTGAAAACGGAATTGCATAGTTCTTACCTTGAGATGCCAGCAATACTAAATTTTAAGACGGAAATGGAAAGCTTTTGCCTTGAGATGGCCGTAATACAATATTTTATGGCTTTATTGGGAAGCTCTTCTAAAAACTTCAATATAATTATTTGAATTAAATTGAAGTTTTCGGCTCTTGTTTTGAAACATGAGAACTCTTATGTAGCGAAGGAATCATATTTTTAAATAAATAATCATTATATATATATATATATATATATATATATATATATATATATCGTACTGTATGCGGGTTCAATGGGCTATTTTTTGGCCGAGCCCACGGGCTCGGAAATCCCACGTTAAAAAGGCCTTGTGCCACATGACACCCTCGTGGGGCGTGACTGAATATCGTCAGTCGCTCAAGTTTTGACCGACTGTTCGATTGAACTCTCTTCTTACGGACGGGAGGAACCCGAAGGAGGCTACGCCGAAGGGCGGAGTCTCTTTCGGGGAGGTAGACCGGCCCTGAACCCGTTTATACGGGTTAAATGGGCATATTTTTGGCCGAGCACACGGGAACGGAGTGCCCACGTTAAAAAGGCCTTGTGCCATATGACACCCTCGTGGGGAGGTGACTGAATATCGTCAGTCGTTCAAGTCTTGACCGGCTGTTCGGTTGAACTCTCTGCCTTTAGGCGGGGAAGAACCCGAAAGAGGCTACGCCGAAGGGCGGATTCTCTTTCAGGGAGGTAAACCGTCCATGAAACCGTTTATACATGTTCAATGGGCATATTTTTGGCCGAGCCCACGGGCTCGGAGATCCCACTTTAAACCGGTCTTGTGCCACATGTGCCCTCGTGGTGGTGGGGGGTGACTGAATATCGTCAGTAGTTCAAGTTGAGTCAGTAGTTCAAGTCGAGTCAAGAGTTGAGTTAGAGACAGTCCGAAACAGATTCGCGTTAAGACAATTACTGCAAGACATTGAAATAGTGATACTGGTCGAGAGTACATTGTTCTCTCTACTAAACTTGATTGTTCAAACTAACACTTCTACTTCTCTGTATATATTCCTGGTTGTAATATATCTGTGCTATTCTATACCTGTGTTCGAGTTCTTCTTTATTGGTTCTACCTTTGACTATCACCGTGGTACAAGGAACCGGACCATGACAACGTGTCAGCTTGTTGCAAAAAATCTAGTATATACAATTCCGTTAGTCTGTCCTTCCTTCACACACTCTCAAATCGTAATACCTTGACCAATCAAAACCAAATTAAAAAACATTTTTGTTTACCATGAAGTCCTGTAAAATTAAATTAAATTATAGATTTTATTATACCGTGCAACAGGGTTTTGTCTAAATATTTTTCCAAACAAATCAGCTTTTCATTGATTGGTTTGCGAACTCGAACGAAACGTAGAGTTTTTAGATATTGACAAAAATGTTTGCGATAACTTCACAAATACGAATTACTGAACATAGTTCAACACGGGTCAGTGTATTGCAAAGAATTCTACTTTAAACAAAATTCTGTTGAATTCATCTTGGATTATGAGCAAAATATTTAGTGATCTTTCTGTAAAAAATCTGACTTTCACCGAAACAACTAATAATAATATGTGGACTTTATTCGTACTACATGACTTTAATCTTCTAGTTTACTATGTATTCCGTCTAGAAATATCAGATCATTTTATTGTGATAAGAGATTAAAGCAAATTGGATTTTGAATAATAGAAGCTTTAAGGGGAATATCTACTTACACATGCAAGCATGAATTACGCCAGGCTCAAGTTAACCGTGTTTCCCTAAAGTGCTGTATGAGACAAGTGCAATATATAATACGTGAAATTCAATAAAGATTTTTGTACGGAATAAATCTTACAAGATAAGCAATGCTCCTTACGAATATCCACTGATGTTATATATATATATATAAATATATATATATATATATATATATATATATATATATATATATATATATATATATATATATATTAATCGTTTCGCGTCATACAAGACAATAAAACCACGAAGAAGTAAGTGACTACTACCTACGATAGGATATGAAAAAAAAAACATTGTTAAGGAGAGAAAACAACAAAAAGAGAGAAATTAAGAAGACAGAAGATAACGATTGACATTGCATTTAATTTTTTAAAGATCAAAAATAACTGGAAAGGAAGAAGGGCTCACTGTCATGTTGAAACACCCTTTCCCATACGATCACCGAAGTTAAGCAACGTCGAGCCTAGTCAGTACCTAGATAGGTGACCACTTGGGAATACAGGGCGCTGCACGTTTGGATGTGTGGGTGGTTTAATGGATAATGGCTCGGGATTTTTAATCAGAAAGCCAAGTACCAATTACAGATGTGTTCGTTATATTCACTTCAGCGCAAGTACCCTGAATCCACCTCTTCTCCACCCCTAAGCATAGGTCAATTAATAACAATTGTATCACTAAATCATTACTATCTCAAAAAATAATTACAATCTAAAAATATTTTCTGGCTTTAAATAACCTGCAAAGGCCGTAGAAAATGAATGAATCAATGAAATGAAAAGCAAAATGTCGGAAGATAGTTCGAAGATCGATAAGAATATTTTAGCATATAACTTACGAATAATCAAGGCCATTTAAACTGTAAAATGATGAGACGTTGACAACAATTTAGTACTGCGCTGGAATTCATGAAATTTAGGTGCCAAATTGGTACTAAAATTTGCTGTCAAAATTTAGTTGCCGAAATTTTAAGTTTATCTAAACAGTTACCATAAAAATATTTATAAAAAAACACTGAGTATCTATCTATCTATCTATCTATCTATCTATCTATCTATCTATCTGTCTGTCTGTCTGCCTGTCTGTATGTATGTATACGATGCTAAAGAATACGATGCTAAAAAATATTTTGGAAGTTCCATAAATTTGGAATGTAAAATTAAATGATATCATGAGAGTAAATTCCGTTGACATGAAACGTTGCCATGCAGGAAACAAACGCACACATTTATATACAGTGTAACCCGGATATAAGAGAGTTGTCTGGACCGGAGAAGAGGTCTCTTATATCCGGTTTTCTCTTATATGCGTGTTTGGTTTAATTTATATACATTAACACAGGCTCTAATTTGGGACCAGATAAAATCTCTCCTATATCCGGGTTTCTCTTATATCCGGGTATCTTATATCCGGGTTACACTGTATATGTAAATACGTAAACCGACAGACATACACACTGTCAAGTTTCACAAAAAATTGCTCAAATTAACAACGACGAAGCGGACGTCAGATATCTTTGCGTCTCTACAATCTGCTTCAACTATTTTTTTATCTTGTTTATATTACGATAAAGAACAAATTATTCATTTTCTGTCACGCAAGAACAATTTTACTATATATATATATATATATATATATATATATATATATATATATATATATATATATATTAGCAGCATGTTTTCCTTCAGACATGTCTCATTAAATAATTTAGACAAGTTTTGACTACTTATTTTTAATAGGATAGTCTCGCAATTACGTACAAGTTTCTTATTATCCTTATTAAAGAAAAAAAGAAAATTAGCATATTAATGTATATTTACTTTCGACATTAGCATAATGTCGTCATTAGGGACTTATTTTTGGTACGACAAAAAATAGTAGCGTTCATTAGCGTTCATTATTTTTCTAACGCAAAATTTGGGTTCATTTAACAATTATTATTTTTTTTTGAAGTGAAAAACGAACCTTATGTACTGAATATTTTTTAAATGTTATCATGTAAGCACATATGCAAATGTCAAGGGAGGTAATTACGAAAACATTCGGAAATTGAATATGGTCAATTCAGTGCTGTAATACACGCTTAGGCGATCATGTCTCTTTTGACACATCCCTGGCTACGCTGAAGATTTTTGCATAGTTGGTTGTCATTTCATTCTGCGGTAGACTGGTTGCCAACCAAGGCTAAATAACCCAGGTTGTTCTGTTATTTCAACCCATAAATAGACGAAGAAGATTTGTATTCATACCTTTCTCATGGGTATTTGCGCGTAAGTGAATATATCGAATTTGACTGGAATTCGAACGCGGTTCTCCGACTTCTCTTTCCAAGGCGATATTTGTTACACCACAACGCACTCAAATAAAAAAAAAAGGGAAATCTGGATTTAAATTTAACTGCTTTAACTGTGCAGGCGTTTAAAATATTTTCGTTGTTAGAAAACAGTTATTTCTTTCTTCTAGTTGTTGTTGTCGTTCTTCATCATTATCACCATCATCATCATCATCATCATCAGTAGCAGCAGCAGCAGCAGCAGAGGTCTCATGACCAGATGTGGTCTCAGGGTCGTTTCGCAGCTGATCATGGCACCAGTTTCCTCCACTTGCCTGGGTTGAAATCTAGAAAAATAATCTTTCACAATTAATGCGTTTTGGTCGAGAAGAGCATGTCCAATCACAATTTGAGTGTTCCCCTTAGTCACCGTCATGTTGCTTTTGGTTTCATTAGGTGAATTCTTCTCCCTGTCCGTTGAATTCCTTCTAAGGAGCCCTTTGTTCACCGATGGTCTGTCATAACCGCACCAATTGCCTTCCATAACTATGGATCGCAGTCTACCTCAAAGCGGTAGAATATTGTTGAGCCGACAAAAAGTCACATCCACCATTTAAAATAGTTTGTCTTTAATCCTGTTGTCTGTCTTGCTACTGGCTTCTGTGTGCTGTGTCCAGTCAGGTTGTTGGCGATCATAGCTCTTCACAATTTGTCGTCATTTGCAGGTCTTGTCTTGTTATCTCTTCTTAATATTGCTTGGCCATCAATTTACTCAAGCTCTATAGGAACGTTATGCGATGTTTACCTCAGTCCATCCTGCCTTCATTATGCTCCGTGATGCCACGTATAAGTGTCCTTTTTTGTTTCCATTTTCGTCGTGGTTCACATATTCAATCATTGGTCTTCTCAGTATCATTTTTGTATAGACACATTTCTGTTGCTTCAAGTCTATTCTTTATCTGTGAGATTGTCCAGCATTCACTGCTATATAGGAGGAAATATAATACATAGTATTTCAGTACTATTTCCATTGTTACTCGGATAATTTTCTGTTTATTAATACTTTACTTAGCTTTTGGAATGCAATATTCGCTATGTAAATATGCATTCGGATTTCAGTGTCGCATCTTTTGTTAAATCAATTCCCAGAAAGTTAAATAGATTTCAATATCAACTATTTGTAACTTCCATGTTGGATCGTTCCTTTTGCTTACAGTCATGCATTCTATCTTTCTGCAATTGATGTGTACTCATTTCTTCTTGATTTCCCTACTTAACTTCTGTAGGAATCATTGCAGCTTCCTGGCTATGTCCTACTATCAACATTGCGTTATCTGCATATATAATGTTGTTAAGATTGTAGCCGCAGTATGACTTCGAATTCTCCTAGAATCGCCTCACCGTATAGGATGAACAAGCCTGGCGAGAAGAAACATATTTGTCTTAAAATCCTTTTCTGTTTTTACATATTTACTGAACTTTTTTATATCCTTATGCGGGCGGTTTTCTGTCAGTACAGTTTCTGGATAATTCTAATCTCCTTCCCAAATATGTCTCTGTAACGTAGACCCTCCAACATATATGATTACGTAATTATCAAACACTTTTGCGTCATCTATAAAACAGTGACAAACATTATTCTTACTACTCCCAGAAAAGCCTGATGGGCGAACGGGTTTGGTCACCGATGACCCATAGCAGATAAAAATGGGTTATTATTTATACTGGTTATCTGCAAATAAAGTAAAATAACTACTCTATATGCTTTTGAAGAAACTGAAATACCAAAGTTTGCATAACAATATTTGCGCGCAGTGATTATTGATATCTGCAATATTACGAAAGTTTAAGCAAGGAATTAAGAACTCGTCACTGATATGCTACTGTCAAGATCTAATTCAATTAAATATAAACCACTCCCTAAAAATTGCTAAAATAACAAAAATCTGCCTTTAGATCATGAATAATAGCTATTTAACATTTAATAATAATTTTTTTATGAACAAAAATGTACATGACTAATGGGCTCGCCTGTTCGTGGAATCATATATTCTCTTAGAATTTCTCGAAACTCAACCTTTCTAAAATATTTTACCCAAACAATCTACAATCGAAAATAATTTATCGAAACTGAACGTAAACTTTGTCACAACTATATCTAAAACAATAAAATTTGTCACAACTACAGTGTAACCCAGATATAAGTGACCCGGATATAAGAGACTCCGTCTCCGGTCCCGACAACTCTCTTATATCCGGGTTACACTGTACAACGAAAAAAACAACGAGCCAAACGTTGAGAGAGGAACTTACTTTATCACACGAATGGATTGTCAGAAAGAATATATTGAAAAAACATCAAGTAGTTTAAGTAAAATATTATATGAACGCAAAATTGTCACTTTAAGAACAGCACATTAAACGAATTAGTTGCTTAACATAACAATATGGCTACCATTTTTACATACAGTATGCTACAATAAAGAAGAAAATAATTCACTACGTTGAAAATATTCAGATGGTGATTTAATCATTATTTCATCCACAGTAAACTTGCGTCCAGGTTGCAATTGGTTAGCATTTTTGCACATCTTGTTATCATCAAACGTGATAAAAAGAAAAACATATTTAAATGAAATTAGCTAGACCCAAAACACACTGAAAAAAAATGATAAATTTGTATTTGCCAGCGTTTCTCGTTCGTGTGCATATGTAGAGGCAAAGGAAACTAGTCTGAAGAATTTCTAAGGGACGAAGCGCGTCACACATAACCTTTTTGCATATTGCCATACATTTTCCCTCCAAAACTGTTCATGATATATAAAAATTCATATATCTTTATCCAATTCATATATCTTTATCCAATATATATATATATATATATATATATATATATATATATATATATATATATATATATGATCGACTCTCTCGTCGAGATTCGACGTATGAGGGTCAAGCAGATCAGTTTCCAGGAAACCGACAGCCCGACACCGGCACATGAGATTTGATTATAGTGGTGAAGGCCTCGTGCAGGACCATTCACACTTTTTGGAGGGACGAATACAGAGACTGGGGCACCGAATGCCACAAGGTTCCTAAACGACCCTCCGCAGGTTTTGAATTCAGAGTTGTCCTTCTCCTAGACCAGTTGCCATCCAAGGCTATAGAACCCAGTCTGTTCTGCTATTTTACCCATAGCTGGAGGGAGAAGCAGAGGCTTCATACCTTTCCCAAGGGTATTAGCACGTAAGTGAATGTAATGGATTCGACTGGAATTCGAAATCGGCTATATATAATAAAACATTACTTCGTTCGCAAGAAATCTCAATTGAATTTCATAAAAAGGGTTCAAAACGATGCAATATAACAATCCAAACATTTTAAATAGCTGCTGGGGTAGGGGAGATATACAGGAAATCAGGAAAAGATACTTCAGACTAAAATCCCCATTGGCTTCACATACGGCTTCTAGACGACTTCGGAATCTCTTGCATCTCTTCTGGACGGTTATCCTTGTTTAAGTTAGTGAATGGTGGCATAATCCTTGCCTTCAGTCCCTCTTTGGTGTTACAAGGAATTTTGTCGGTCTGTCGATTAACTACGCCTCACACCCAATAATCAAGCGGGTTGCTGTTTTGTCAACTTACGTGGCCAGATGTAAGAGGTGAGCGGTTGCACAAATTGTCTGACAACTATGACTGGAATCTTCTGTGTGGCATGGGGCCGAATCCTGTTGCCAGACATAGGATCTTCAAGCAGACACCATCTTGACCAGGGTAGCATTACCTCAAGGCATTTGATGTCGGCTTCCATGTTGAATCTGAGGCCCTCACCAACAAGTTCTTTTCTTATCAGAACGATCAAAGTGAAGTTTCCGAATTTCTGTACCTTCGTAATCACCATTAGACGCATCAAATTCTTTCCGAATCCTCTGCAATGTCCTCAGATTGACACCTAAACACTGTGAACTGTTCATATTAGAACTTGTGCAAGAATTACAAGCAGTACAGCATGCTGTTTCCAAATTTCTGGTGGAGGGAACTGCCTCATTCTGCTCCGCCCCATACAGACGGTGCCCAACTGACCCCACTATACTGTGCAGCCTACAAAATCAAAAATAAACAACGTGCATGTGGGAAATCGACAATATAAAATGGTGACAATTTACCCAGCTCATACTCTATGTTAACTTGTTTCTTCTACGGTTACTGTTCTAGTTAATATATCTTGGATTGAAGTTAAATATATATTTTTAAATTTTTAAATTTACAAAAAGTTGCTGCCTTAAAGAAAATGACATTTCTTTGAAATGAATTAATATAAAAATCAATGGTTTCTGCAAGAAAATAATTATTACGATACAAATTTCCATTTTATTTTTAAGAATATGCAGGAAACTGTCTGTGGTTAAAACAACAGCGTTCCTTTTATTTAATTAAAAAAAAAACGTAGTAAATTACTGACGTTTTTGCACTCTATTCTTTTAAAATCCTGAGAAAGAAGTCTTGATTCTGTAGCACTGGAAATTCGCTTATAAACCACTTAAGACATTCACTTCTAAGTTAGACCCTGCGTAGCTCCTGCCGGTGCGTAAACGTGTAAGTGCTGGACCATATAATTGCACGGGTGAGTTCTAATAGTAAGCTTTTTAAGAAATGGCTTCCTTTTGGCCTTCGACTGTGTAGAAATAGACAATGCAAAATCTATACGAATGGCTCGGTGAGACAAAAACGGTAAAAAGATTACGTTGCCTCCATAATGTCAACTTTACTGTCTGCTCGTAAGTTCGTTTTGGAATGAGATGTGTGCGTGCGTTGGCTGCCTTCCTTTGGTGTTGTGTTTTACGCTTCAGTAAAGTAATTCGTCGGTTATTTTGAGGTTAAGTTGGGGAATAAAGAGCAGCACATAATCACGCCATTTTTCTTTTGCTCGATGTAAACTTTCAGAAAAGATTACATTCACGCTCACAAGGAAACGGTATATATATATATATATATATATATATATATATATATATATATATATATATATATATATATATATATATACTTATAACATACAGAGGTGACAGAGTGCTCCAGAAATTAACGAACCGTTCTTTCAAATATGGACTTACCACATCAGTTATCTTGTGTCTTTTCTGCTCCTTCGGGCATGAATCTCCAGCGCGCCTATAGATTCATAAGACGTACTTATTCAAATTGAAATAAACTTCCACGAACATACAATAGACATTATTTAACTATTTCTCTACCTGATTATTTATAAGGTTGGCACAAGTTTACAATTGTCAGGACATGTTTTACTAGCTTGCATGTTAGGTCTTGTATTACTACATTACGTAAGACTTAATATATATATACGAACATCAACTGACAAAAACACATTGTGAATGGAACTCGCTACTTTAGGGATGCGAGGTAAATATTTCTTTATTTTATTATAGTTTCACATCAGATTTTTAAATATCATTTCAATTTCATCCCCAAGAAAAGAAATAAAGCCACTAAGATGCAAGTACTTACTGAGTATGAAATAATCTGAGAATAACTTTTTTTGATGAGATCGTCGTCGTCGTTGGCATCCGTACGTCTCGAGAGACGATGGAGTATCGCGGTGCGCTACGAATCTAGGCGAGATATATGTAGAACTAGGGCTGCCCAGACGTCTACTCTTGGCCTTGCTAGCAGAGTCCAAAGGAGAGGATAAACAAATACAGTTCTGGAACCAATGCGGCTGCAGGAGTTGCCAGAAGGTAGCACAAAGTGCCGTCCATCCGCCTTAGGGGCTGCACTCCGGGTTTGAATTCAGAGTTGTCCTTCTCCTAGACTAGTTGCCATCAAAAGCTATAGAACCCAGTCTGTCCTGCTATTACCCATATCTGGATGAGAAGAAGGGTATTAGCACGTAAGTGAATGTAATAGATTCGACTGGAATTCGAACTCGGCTCTCCGATTCCTCAATCCGAGCCGTTATCCCTTACTCCACCGTTCCTCCTCTTTAATGAGATAGAATTCAATTCAAGCATTCAATAATGATCAAAGGTGAATGAAAAGAAAAAAGCTGGAAGAAAATCCCCAAAGAAAATAAACTCTTAGTAGAGAACTGATGCTTACAACAAGCAATTAAAAACTGTAAAACTAATAGACCACTGTGCCAATCTAGTATTGCGTTTAAATTCGGAAAGTCGTTATCGAAAATTAGAATTAAAGTAGATTCAAGGATAGAGCCTCAGAGAACAAACAAATTAATGTAAACTGATCTAGAAGGGTGGTCGTTCAAGACAACTTTCATTTCGCTATTTGGTAAGAAAGATTGAATAAAATAAATATATCCGGAAAGAATTAACATAACTCTTCAACATGTGAAAAATACCAGCATGTTAACTACGTCAAACCTCTACGAGAAATTTAAAGCAACAAACCAAGCTACTTCTTAATTAATGTTCTTTCCAGTTCCACCGTTGTTGCACCTGTTAGGGTCCCAGCTATGGGCAAATAGTCAACCCCCTAACTGGAGTCAAAACACTATGAAAGTATAAAAAATCATTTTTATTGTAAAAAATTCCAACAATAGATTTTCATAGTAAAATTTACCAAAACTCCCAAGGAAGGTAAATTTCGGCATTAAATTAGCCAAACCAAACAAAACAATCTTCATCATTGTTATCTAAAGCTTGAACTATTCTTCTAACGATGAAGGTTAACACGTTCAGCATTTGACCTTGAGAACCGAGAGCTATATTGATTGTATGATAGAAGACCCTGATAAATTGATATACTTATCCATTTCTCAGTTGATTAGAGCCTCTATTATTTTGACGAAAAAGTGGTAGAAGATTAATTGGTCGACCTATTAGGGTTTTTTTTCAAAGCAATAAAGGGTTTAATCTTGATGTAAGCATAAGTTCTTAAGAACAAGTACTGCTGAAGAGAATTTTCAACAAAGGGGCAAACAAAAAGCAGCAAGGCACTTACTGGAGACTTTAGGGAGAAAAGGAACACTTACAGGAGCACATTTTTAAAACTATTTGAGCGGATTAGAGGTGACAGCAGAAAGCATAGACAGTGTTATATGCGTATCTCTTATAGACTTAAGTCTAAGATGAAATTCAGGCAAAGATATTCTAGATTAGTCTAGGGTAGAATTGAAAGATATTTTAAGATCAAAACATTCGTTTTTATCGGCAAAGATTATAACACCTTAATGATGATAACACCTTAAATCGAGTAAAGGATTTAGAGATAGAAGATTTAGCCTTATTTACCACACTATTATAGATCCTTCCGAGGACTTGTTAAAGGCTACACAGTACCTTTTTCTACCAAAGAATGTCTTTGCAAGCGCGATACGAAAATTATGTTTGATTTCTCGGAACCAGGCTTTTGCATTTTTATCTGTGTCACGTCCCTAAAGTATATGAGAAACCTCAGATGTTAAGTTTAACTCTCCTTTGAATACTGAAAATGCGTAAGTAAATCCATTCCCTCCAATATGAAACGAGCTGATTAATCACTGTTCTAATTCGGATCAGTTTCTTTTTAATTGAATTAACCTTAGTTTACAACAAGATCGGGTATTCAGTAAGAATAAAAATAACTGTCTGGCTTAAAGAGCTTGTTTATCATTGTACCAAGAAAGATGTACTATCCTTAAATTTGGAAGAAAGATGCACAAGGCATTCAAGTGACCTTACTTCTGTCGCAGTAAATGTTAATACCATTTCTGTATGCATATCAAAAATGATTTCCTTTCTCCGGATACACAATCGTAAAAGGATCGAAACTATTCAATATTGATTAACACAAAGTACACTTCAACTAAGGACATATAGCTCTCATTGTTTTACTGTTGAAATAGTTAGCTGTAACCAAAAGTTCTATGCGAATGAATTTTTTTCTTGCACTTCCCACTTGGGGAACTCTCTCCGATTTCTTACTTACCTCCTAACTACAAGCATCACATGATTAAATGTAATGTCAATCACCATCTTTCTTCTGAAATCCCTTCTTTCATTGTCCATTCTCCTCACTTATGTTTTCTCTTCCGCTCGCAGTACTCGTAAATCTTTGCGGCTTAGTGGCTTTATCGCCTTGCTTGGGTGATATGATTAAAAAATATATGGTACTTACAGCGTTATTATGAAATAGCTTTTCAAAAAGCGTTCTAAAATCTGTATTGCCTGGAAAACTTTCGCAACAGCTAGTTTAAACAGACTAAAACAGAATTTTGTTATACACCTGTGTTTTTCACGATAACTCGAAAAGAGAAAATTGATCGAGAACTTCATTTTCACCATATTATTCCAATTAGTAAACAAAGTAATTTCTATCCAAATCGTTTCGTTGTCATGGTCCCATTTTCCGTCAAATGACAATATACAGAACACTTACAGCTGTTCCGATATGAACATAATCAAAAGACGCGGGGAATAAGAAAGAAGAGATAAAGCTAGAATTTATTCTGAAGTGTTCAGCTGAATGACCTGACAAGAAAAGAGCCAGACTTTCTGTTTCAAGAACTGGAATCATAGGGCTAATTAAAATCGTGCCAAGCGAAGCTAAGCCAAAGATTCTTAACACTTTTCGGCCGGGAAAGCAATAAAAATGCAATATTCACATTAAATATAAAAAAAAGCACAGGTCTTTTTTTGTTTTTTTTGGGTTTTTTTTTTTTTTGTTTTTTCATGTTATGATAGGAAAAAATCCAGTTAAACCACATAAACATATATAAAATAATTTTAAGGCATGCTATATTTAAAGAAGAAAAGATCTCGGCATTAGGTTCAAAGCGTATGCAAATATAAACAGTGCGGACATAGGTATTAACATTAGATGACGACCGTCTGTATTGTGCTTAAATTATTGTCGAAAAGTATAAAGGTGGTGTAAATCCTCAAACATAGCCAAGTTTTTGTTTAATCATTATCAAATAGGATCCTTGATAAGTTTAAAGTATTAAATATTGCATTTGACTGGCTTTATTGACTTGCTTGGGTAGTAATGATAAAAAAGAAATATACAATAAAAACGAAATTTCCAATAAAAAAAATAGATTTACTTTTTACGAAAATCTTTTTCTGACATTTCACAAAAAGCAAAATAGGCAATTATTCTGCAATTTTGCCAGGTACTTTAACGGTCTTTGGTCTAAAAAATATATATATATATTCAAGATAGATTTGTTTTTTTACGTCATGTCAACAGCTTCCAGGTTGTTTAAAGTCAGAAAAATATTTTAGATTCTAAGATATAAATTAATATATAGCGCTGAAATAATTGTTATTAATGTAGCACTTGACATAATAACCACAGCACCTCACAATACATTCATAATTTTCACAGATACTATATCTGGACTTACTACATTAAAAAATAAAAATGTTAGTGACCCTTTAACCACAAAAGTACTAAACAGAATCTACCAGTTGTCTAAAAATAAAGAAATAATCTTTTGTTGCAACCCAAGTCATCTTGGGATACCGGGAAATGACAAAGGGTATTTGGAGGCAAAAAATGCCAAGAAGGATACAATAACAAACACAAAGGTTCCATACTGCGATTATAAAACGGTTGTAAAGAAAATTATCATTAAAAAATTGTAACATCATTGGAATACATTCATAAATAACAAACTCTAAACCATTAAACCCACTATTGCAGAATGGAACTCAGAATATAAAAATAAGAGAGAACAGGTTGTGCTGACCCACCATTATTTACTAGACGGCATAGAATCCCCGATATGCACTACATACCATGAGAAATTTACAGTGAAACATACTTTTACAGTGTGTAGATTTCGATCTAGTGCGAACAAAATATTATCAAGTGAGTAATTTAAAAACAAAAACTTTTTACGAAATTAAAACCATCTAAGATTGTAAATTTCCTAAAAGTAATTGGATTGTACTAAAAAATATGAGTTATTGAAAATTATTCTTTTTAAGCATTCAACACCAAGCAAGGTGGGAAGCCACTAGCAGGCAAAGGGTTACAGAGAGTTAGAGCGAGAGTAAAGAGAAGTGATAGAGGAAAGGATGAAGAGGTTAGAGGATAGATCAGGGCATATGGAGACGTCGATTGCATTTGAATAGTTGGAGATTATAGCTATCAGGGAAACAAAAACTGGAGAGGGAGTTCCACAGGCGAGAAGTGCGAGGCATGAAGCTATTGGAGTTGAAGAGACGACTACATTTAACAGTTTCGACAGTGAAAGGGTGAGAGCGAGATGCCAGCCTAGTTGAACGCTTACATTCACCAAGTCTGGGAACAAGCGAAAGCAGCTCATCGGAGCAGTTACTGTGAAAGTATTTGTAAAAAAGACAGAAGGATACGACCGCAGGTCTGTGAAAAAGCGACTGCAGACGAGATGCCAGATCAGGGCCAATTACATTGCATATCTGTCTTTGGATTTTATCATGGACCTTGAGAAAAATAGAAGGGGATCTAGACCATATATGGCAGCAATACTCCATGCAAAGGCGAATGGTTCCAATATATATGTATATATATATATATATATACCTATTTTTGTTTTACCAAACTATCTCTGTGAGTCTATTTCAAATAGTTGGTTGGCATTAATTGACCTACTAAGGTTGATATGCCATAAAACAAAATAACCAACCAACCAATTTAAGAATTTTTTGAGATATGTCATAATAATTAACCCATAGCTGGCTGGGTAGAGGTGGATTCATATCGTTTCTAATGATATTTGCGCGTAAGTGAATATAACGAATCCGATTGGAATTGGAAGTCAGCTTTCCTTATTCCAAGTTGTTATCCATTACACCAAACGCATATCAAAACTTGTAGCACATCCTATTCCTAAGCAGTCACACATTTACGTACTAAACGGGTTCGATTTTGCTTTACTTCGGTGATCGTAAAAGAACCGGTGTTTTAACGAGATATAACCGTAAGCCCAAGAGATTAAAGGCTGGAACAATTGTTTAAAACACGTCGGTATAGGCGAAAATATCTATGACATTTGGGCCAATCACTGAATGTGTAATCATCCAACCAGTGTATCAACGTACTTGTTTGACGTCATTATCCTTTCTTATTCTAAAGTAATACTACACTCCATTTCTACATTCTAATCACTGTGAGGTTCCTCTAATGTAACCTGATTCATACTACCACGTAAACATAAACGGCAGAATTATATGAATGACAGACACTTAAGCCTTTTTTTTAGTATTGTTTTGTTTTACGGCATATCAACCTGGGTTATTTAATGTCGACATAATTTTTATTGCTGGTAATATGTTTTTTCTTCAAGAATCTCTTTCTGGGAATATTTTCCCTTGAAGAAATCTATAGCTGGTCATATTTTTTTTTCAAAAAATGTACAGCTGTTTGTATTGCTGATAATCTTTTTTAAAGTATCGCTGATAATAATTTTTCCATTAAAATTTATTGCTGGTAATATTTTTAATTTATTATTATTATTATTATTGCAAAGTATTTCTGGTATTAAAACATATTTCTACTAAAGTTTGGATGTTAACTATTTGTCCATAGCTGGGACCCTAACAGATCCTACCAACACTGGTCACGGTGGACCTGGGAACACCAGAAATTAATAGGCGGCTCCACGCTCCTCAAAACTTCTTGATCAGAAGTTTGGACGTAGTTCATCGTCATACCCAGAACGCGGAGGTAGTTTATTGTCATACCCAGGACGGGCAATTAACCTTGCCAAAGGAAAAAAAAGTATTCCTAGTGATACAAAGCGGACACAAATTTACTGCACGAAAGCAAAAATTGATATTTTTAAATTTTGATCTCAAGATTTCGCAATTATATTCATATCAGGCAAGACCCATTTATAATTATTTTATAATTCATTTAATAATTTACACATGTTTTACATTTTTGAGTTTTGCATTATTATTAGGTTGGTGCAAAATAATGAAGTAATAATGTCGTTTTTTGACGTTAAAAAATACGTCAAAAAACGACATTATTACGCCATTATTTTTGCACCAACCTAATACATACAATATGTTGCTAATAATACATATCAGCCGACAGGACATGCTGAGGTATTTCAGCGTGTCCCAAGTCAGAAAGGGGTTGGAAAGATTGAGATCTCATTTGTTTATTAACTTTTTCAGTTTTCTGTCAGATATTTTATAAATGAGGAAAATTATTTTGGTTTGGTTTGGTTTATTTTGTTTTACGGCATATCAACCTCAATGGGTTATTTAATGCCGACAACATTTTTTATTACTGGTAATATTTTTTTCTATATTTGTTTGTCAAAAATCTGTTTCTGGTAATACATTTCCTTCAAAATTGTATTGCTGGTAATTTTTTAAAAAGGTATTGAAGGTAATAGTTAACTATTTGTCCATAGCTGGGACCCTAACAGGTGCTACCACCCCGGGTCAGGGTGGACCTGGGAACACCCGCAAATAAGAGGAGGTTCTACCCTCCTTAAAACCTCCTGATCAGAGAATTTGCTGCTGGACGTAGTTTAACATCATACCCATGACGCGGATATATTCTAACGTCTTACCAAGGACGCGAAAATTAATTTGGTAAATGTACATAATTGAAAAACAAACACAAGTAGTGGAATCTTTTAATCATCAATAAATCAAACTCAACCAGAATATCGCCATTATAGCGATGTCAGAGATTCTCCTAGTTTTGAGAGTAAAATTTCATTAAGTAATCTTCCAGTACTTGGCCTACAACGTTAGGTTAGGATCGAAAGAGTACTTTCTGAGCGAGTAAGTGAGTGTATCGAAGAAGATCTGAGCTCATCAACTCGAAGGCGGTCTCGACATGTTTGGACCTCTCGGACGTCATTCCAACCACTTTTGGAATGCATCACCCTGTTTCTATAAACAAGATGGAACAACAGCTCATATGTCAAAAGTCACAATTCAGCTTCCCAGGCTGATATTTGGGAGGAGAAAAGCTTCTCACGGTTGCGTTATGAATTGACCACCCCGACCACTAAGTTCATCATATTCGACTATCACAAAGAATATGTTTATGTCAACAACTATCAGACTCTCCAACAAATGAAGGACAACATTGACATATACATTAAAACAAGAGAGTCTGAAACATTGAGGGCTGTGATTAAAAATGCCTTAGAAAGGGTACGTCGATTGAAAACTGAAAATAGAATGCACTTAACAGATATAATCTTGGCAAACTAGTGTAAATTTATCTCTCCCCCATGTAATACTAGGGTATTTATTAATCAAAGTTAAAGAATAAAGGAGTTGAAATAGCTTGGCGATTTTTGGACACATTGTATATTATGGATTATCTCCGAATATGGAATTGTTATAATGCATGTAAAAGCTTGTAATTCTGGTCTGGTTACCAATATTCCAAATGAAAACATGCGAATACAAGATTAGTGAAGGGACTGTTTAATCAGGCGGACTAATAAAACAATATAATTGACTCCCTAGTGTTTAGCTTGCGACTATTAGTCAATGGAAGTGACCATGTTCAATACTCTAATGTAGCAAAGGTCGGTTGTCTTTCTACGCAACAGAAACAAATAAGTAAACCTTTCTAAATTTGATTTAGTCTGGTTTAATTTGTTTTACGGTATGAGTTATTTAATGCTAAAAAGATTTTGAGGATAGTTTCGTATGAATAGAATATGAATTCTTTGTAAGAAACCACTTCATACAAGATCAGGCGTCATTGATGCATTTTGGTAAAAAAAAGGATTTTTGCCTAGGCTCGAATATATTGCTAATAATATTTTTTTCCAAAAAATTCAATGCTAGTATTTTTACTATATAAACCCATTTTTTACACTTTCATTGTGTTTCGACCCCAGTTTGGGAGTTAATTATATGCCCATACCTGGGACCATAACAGGTGCTACTACCTCGCTCAATGTGCACCTGTGAACATCAGCAATTAAGAGGTGGTTCCACGCTCCTCAAAACCTTACGATCAGAGGCCTTGCTGCAAGATGTAGTTTATCGTCATACCGTTATAAATTTAGCATCAGTCTCTAATTTACGCTAAAATGTTTTTGATATGTGAAAAAAAGGAAAGATTATTATATTCTTTCCAATTCTATGCAATCTGGATTTATTCGTTACTTATGTTTCACGTGTTCATATTTTCTGGCGTTAGTATGAGTTCATTGCTGAGTTATTGTGGGCGTTTTTTTGTTGTTTTTTGTTACGTTTTAACCGTGTGCGTGTGTTTAAATCCTGAAGGAAAGAAATGTAAAGTAATGAGTACATTGTGTTTGTTACGCGTAGCTTAGATATGGCACAAAGCCGAAAGCATGAGGCACCAAGCAGTATCGAACTCACTATTCAGTCGTAATTATTCTAGCGAGATAAGCTTGCTAACGATACAACAGTCGAAGTGCCCGAAGGTAGTATGTGTATATGCGTGCGCGTCAAATTTCTTGATCATCTGCATGCGTTAACAGCGTATTAAATTTGTGCTATATAAATTTAGGAATTAATTATTATTATTATTATTATTATTATTATTATTATTATTACACTTCACAGATTTCATCTTCCTAATAGACCATGCACCACAAGAATTGGAAATGTTCTATGCTGGCGACAAAGTGAACCAATCAGCAGGCCTTAACATGCATCTTGAAAAAACAGAGTCCATGTTTAATATTAAACCATCACTGGTACTTGTAGAGAGAAAGATTATGGAAAAACAATAGACATTTATGTGTAGTTTGGAAAGAAGATGGAGCTTTAGTTCCGGAGGTCAAAAAAAGATTGATCTTGGCTGTGCGATATTTGGTAAAAATTAAAACATCATAAGAAATCCCAAATCAACAATCGAAATGAAGAAAAAGTGGTTTAATAAATATGTTCTGCGGGTGATGACTTTTAGAAGGTGAAGCATTGATACTCACCAACACCCCTGCACAGATTCTTGGTATCTCCAATTTGTTTTTCGCATGTTGGGCTCTTCCTTTTGCTAAAAACCATGCAATCTGTCTTATTACAATTGAGGTTCAGTACTTTGTTCCTTTCACTATCTAGGACTTTTTGTAGTTTCTTTTTTGTGTGTGCTATCAACGCTCTGTCATTGCAATGTTTCATTTTTGAGTATGAAAGTCTTAAAATATATTTTACTACATATTAAGAGACGACGCTGAGTAAAAGCCAGAAGGATTTAGAATATCACAAGTATCCAATCGATTTTACGTCTTTTCTTTAATCCGATTATTTTGTGTAGTATATGGACAAATATTAATCAGATTATGATCGATATATTTCTCTTTTTTATTTTCACTGTTTATATTAGGAATATTGTCCTTATCTTTGTTGTTTTCATCACAATGTTTCGGCCTTCATTTTGTGATGTCAAGGAACACTCAATGTCACTTCTGCGATACCAATGAATATTCGTTGTCACTTTCGAAATGCTCATTGTAGTAGAGACATTGTAATCGCAGATACAACTATATTTAATGCCGAATATTACTGGTGTCAGACGCCTTCGAATATCACTCGCACTAATAGTACTTGTTCGATAATACTCGCTTGAACACTAATCCGTATAATGATCTGAATAGAGAAATAATATAGAGAACAGAGAATAGTGGATCATATGGTATAGAGGATATACTAGAAATAGAGATCATTTAGACTTCACGCGACGTCCTATATATGCGTTTCCTCTATGGTCACGTGCTCTACTTAATTCAATAATGGGATCGTGTGTGTTTGCTCACTGGCGAGCTAAGATCAAACTCAAGTGTCGGCAGCGACATTTTATTCCTATATAACACTTCATCAGATGTATATCCGGGTAACCTACTGTGAATTATGAACACACACACACGCATATATATATATATATATATATATATATATATATATATATTTAGTTTATGGAAAACTAGGTAATCCCTATGGGTAGATCCAAGGAGGATAAAATACAGAGAGCTCAATGTAAATCCAGAGCAAATAATTTAAATAAAAAACAGGCCACTTTAAGGTTCCATGTAATAATTTATTTCACCACAGCCCTTTTAAAGGGCTGCGGATTATCAGACTTTACTTTCAAATGTTTGAAACGAAAAATGAAAATAAATTTCCACATTTTTGACGGGCCGTAATAGGTATATGTAAATTAACGAAGTGAGAAAGTGAGGATAGAGAGAAGACATGCTTGAGTTAGATGTAATTGAATATTTCTGTTCTTTCATACTTAAAATTACTTGAGGATGTCCAGACATTGATACATTTAAACGGTGAATTTAACGGAAGTTATATATTGATATAGAAGGGGTAGGGAAGAAAAAAAGACATATAAATAAAAAGTGAGAAGGAACTCATGAGAGAAGGTGTCACTAATTTTCTTTGGAAAGAACAGGCTCGAAAAACGCGGTAATTTTGTTTTACTTTGAAAGTGTTATTTTGGGGGTTCATAAAGATTATAATGTTTGATATAAATTTGAATGTCTAAACTGTCTACAAAGAATTTAATTTGATGTCTGTTAGTGATTTAATTTTGTTTTTTAAAATAGTCCCGAGTTAAATTCATGAAGAAAATTCAAACGGATGTCAACTTATTAATCAATAATAAAAAAAATAAAAAATAAAAAAAAAGATTACTAGAAGAAAACTTTTATTTTAAAATAAAATTTTCTTCTTTTAATGTACTTTGTATGAATATTTTTTCTAATCGACTATTTCATAGAAAATTCCCAAAATTTAAAAAAGAATATCGGATGTCTAGCCAAATTGATAAGATATGATACAGCGAAACAGGCTTGTTTGTGGGAGACTATGCATTCCTTTCCTGATTGAGCACTCTAGGAAAAGGGTAATTTTTGAAAAAACAGTGGCTGCTATTAAACCATCGTAAATATCCAGAGAGTGTCTTTATCGCAAATGTATTTACTGTGAATTTGCTCCATGGTTTTTTTTTTACAACATTTTACTATTCGTGGCACTTCCTCTACTATCGCAGTGTGTGATAACTGCCTAAAAAAGGAATGGAAAAGTAAAGAAAAACTGCAAATGAATTCGCCTAAACAAAAAAATAAATAAATATAAAAAAATCCCAAATCCCCTCCGTTGTGCGCATGCGTTGTCGTACAAACATGACGCTGCACATGTAAACGTTTTCCACTTTGTCATCTGTTGTCTCTCTCTCTCACACACACACACATATATATATATATATATATATATATATATATATATATATAGGCATCCACAGACAGAACGTTTTGCCATATCACTGCCTGTGGCTAGACGCCCGATTGCTTCAGGCCGGGATCTAAACTCAACATCAGACAGATATCTTAGTTCTAGGCCATAGTCGCACGGTACAGATAAAGGGAATTTTAACGATTTTCTCTATGCGAAATACACCAGCGTTTCAGAGAACTCAATTCATACTTGAAGAGTAAATCTTAATAGCAGTAGGAACTGATGTTTTTTTTAAAAATATACCTTTCCCTAGAGAGCTGAACCGGATGTCCGGGAGCATACATACATACATACATATATATATATATATATATATATATATATATATATATATATATATATAGATATATATATAATTATTTTTTAAAAATATGATTCCATCGCTACATAAGAGTTCCCACGTTTCAAAAACTATTGTTAAATCTTCCAATTCAATTATCGAACTTAAATTAACGTACCTGGTTCTGTATCATCCTCAAACGAATTTGGAAATTTTTAAATTTACGGAGCTTTATAAGCATATACATTCGTAATATTAATTTCTATGGATATGGAGAAAACTATTCATGTTAATAATAACATAGGCACTACTTTTGTATCGAGCACTGATTTTTCAAAAATTATATATATATATATATATATATATATATATATATATATATATATATATATATATACTTAAGAACTTCGGATTATTAACCTAGCGGTTTTTCCTATTTTTCTATATATTTGCACACACACACACACACACACACACACACACATATATATATATATATATATATATATATATATATATATCACTTTCTGTCTTATATTTAGTTGATGCAAGTGTATTTGCATATATAGGTACTGGCTTGTATATTCGAGTGTTTTATTAAATAAAGTATGTCGGAATGGCGTGGACGTTTGTTCTTGTTTGAATAAATGCTTAAACATGGCGAGTTTTTGGAATACACGTCCATAGAAGACTTCCACATTCAAGCAATGTTCAATTCCTCTATTCATATAAATCAATATACATTTGAAAACGATGGCGAAAGAGAGTCAAAAAGAAAATGAAACTTTCCGTCGTTCAACAAGACTTTGTGTCAAGTCACTATTCATTGTGACATAGGCATCATAAGGACATTTTATTGGGTTGGTTAAAAAATAATGACGTAATAATGTCGTTTTTTGACGTATTTTTAAGGTAAAAAAACGACATTATTACGTCATTATTTTTGCACCAACCTAATATGTCGAATATTTGTGTGTGGACGTAAGCGAAATAGATTCTTCGCATGGGTCGGGTGTGGGATCGAACCAGCTCTCTCAGGATTATCATTCTTTAACAATCGTTGTCCCATTGGCAAACAAGTGAACGCAACGACCTTTTCGCTGTGAATTCTGCCCGTCGTTGAATACTATTCTCTGTTGTTGGAAATTCCAGACAATCTGACAACAGTCTTTTGACCATTACTGTTAATTGCTTCCTATTCCGGCGATGCAACATTTCTGTGAGAAATCAAACGCATGAGATATTTAAGCTCAGGATTGTTATTCGCCATTTAGAATCCGATATTTAAAATCGGGATTATGCATAAACAAAACAATTGTTAAATAATAAAATCTTGTTATATATCATGCATTATATCATTTATTATGAGGGATGATTATTTACTATCGTTCCATATATATGATAAATATACATATTATCCGTTACCGCTAGTACTACACTGAGTTTCATACATAACGAATTCTTCAGGTGCACAATATGAACTGATTATATCGTCTTTTATTGTGCGTAGTGTCACAACAAATGCATAAACCCATTTCCGGTGTCGGTTTTTAATTTAATTTAGGTCAGCGATTAAGTACTGAATTATGCATCGAAAAATAATTCATATATCTTTGTATCTCACTCATTTAAACCGTTATTTAACTTCTCTCTTTAAAACTTTTCCATGTTAAATTTTAAATCCCCACCTTCATTTTAGGCCTTCTTGTTCTTCTTTCGTTTGTTACCCCTTTCTCGAGCTTTCATTTACTTCTCACATTCGTCCCCCACTCTCATAAATACACTCTCACTAAATTTTATTTATTCCCAGGGTTATTTTTTCTTATTTCTTTTTTAATTTGTAGGTCTGATAAATTGGATCATAATTACGATTCCAATGTAATAAATTATAACCATGGAATATTAGTGTTTAAGCCTTATTATTATTATATATATATATATATATATATATATATATATATATATATGTGTGTGTGTGTGTGTGTGTGTGTGTATTATGTATGCATGAAATCGGATTGGTCTTAAACAAATGTCAGATTTTAATGTCTATATTAAAAATGAAAAAGCCCATGATTATGAAAATATTCATTCGTTTATATAAAATTATTTGCATTGTAAAACATCTTTCCGCCTGTCAACACGCTTACAAATGCCATGTCTGTAAAATTTCTTTGGGTTTTGAAGTAAAATATGAACCCAACGCATTTTCAACCTCTTCTCTTGATGCCAACCTAAGACCATGCAAATTATTCTGTAGTTCCTGATACAAGTCATAATCAGAAGGAGCAAGTTCAGGAGAATATGGGTGATGAAGCAATATTTCTAAATTAAGCTCAAGCAAAATGTGTGATGATGAGCATTATCATGATGTATGATCACACTCATCTGTTCACTAAGGAAGATCGCTTTTGGTTCAAAGCTGTTTTCAAACGACAAAGTTAATCACAGTACATATTAGCTGTAATTGTTTGATTGTTGTTTAACAGTTCGTAATAGACAATTCCTTTAATTTCACACCATAAAATTAACAGGATCTTCTTTGGATGAAGCCCTCGTCTTTGTTGTTGAACTGATATTTTTCTTGTCTGATCGAAGTTCAGCGGCGTTTAACGTTAAGGTAAGGAATACACTTCTCATCACCTGTAATAAGTCTTCCTAAAAACAGTGCCTGAAGGTGTCGTGAAAGCAATGATTCACAAGCAAAACGCTGTTACAGATTCCCTACGGACAGTTCGTTTGGGATCCATTTTCCAAACACTGAAACAATTCAGATCGTTTTTAATTGGCGCGGTACGGGTCTACGTTAAATTGTTCTGCAAGTTCCCTAGAGTTTAATGGTGGGATTGTCTGTGACAATAGCTTCCAACTCTTCGGAATCAGGTTTTACTGGACGTCCCAATTTTTGCTCGTCTTTCAAATTGAAATCCACACATCGGAAACGGGAAAACTACCTCCTGGAATATTCTTTCATTCATTACATCATCTCCATAAGCGCGCTCTGAAGAGATCTTACTGTTTCTCTTTCATTGACAACTTTATGGACTTCGTACAGTAAGATATGTCGAATCTGATCTTGATATGGGAAGAATACGGATGCTAATATTGCATGGAAAATATTTTTTATAATCAGAAAGAAAAAAGTACGAATTACTTGTGATATTCCTTAACAATAACGAGATGCACACATTTCCTAAATGCAATCTAAATCTTCCTTCTCACCAAACAAATGTGTACGTATAACTACTATGGGATACTTACACCCAGATATTGGATCGATACGGACAAACTGCAAATCGATATTTCTGTTGAGAACATACAATTACTTAATGATACAGAATATCTTTGACAGATGATTTGATTGAAAACATAGTGTCCATTTTAAAATTATAAGCATATAATTTATATATGTACGTGTAATTATACACACAGACACACACGCACACACACACACACATATATATATATATATATATATATATATATATATATATATATGAAGAAATATAGTCTTAAGGTGTGCTATATCTATGGGATAAAGTGCTCAATATCAGAGATAGAGCGTGTGTAAATATAAAAGTAAACATAGAAGTCAACACTTAGAGGCGACAGTCTGTTTCATGCTATATGCAATCGTCAGGCCACACAGACACACACAAACACACACACACACACATATATATATATATATATATATATATATATATATATATATATATATAATGATAATAATAAAAAGGCTTAAACACTAATATTCCATGGTCATAATTTCTTCTATTATAAACGTAAATACGATCCAATTCATAAGACCTACAAATTCAAAAAGAAAACAGAAAAAAAAAACAACTCCGGGAATAAAAAGTATGAGAGTATGGGACAAATGTTAGAGCTAAAGAGAGGGGTAATAGACGAGAGAAGGTGGGGGATTAAAATTTAACAGAGAGAAGTTTTAAAGAGGGGAGTCAAAGACGGTTTAAGTGAGAGAAATATAAATGTTGTCGGATACATTTTGTGATGACATACAGACTAGTGTTTTAGCTTTTTTATTATATCCTTAATTTGTCCTGGGCATTGAGTTTTACTTGGATTCTATGTTGGAATATTTTTTTGTATACAAATATATATGTATGTGTATATTTACCACTAATATTATCTATCTATCTATCTATCTATATATATATATATATATATATATATAGATAGATAGATATATGCATGTTATTGTTTTCTTAGCAGATAATGTTTGATTGTATATGAAGCTAAGTCATTCTACATTTGACGCATTTTTCTTATGATGCAACGTAAATAATCGATGCTGTCGTACGTCCTGTCAATTCCGTCTGGGTCATGTCGTCACATAAACTAAGCCATTCAAAAACAAATAGTATTGTCACAATGACCGGTCTTCATACTTTTTCCACCACCGTCGATAAAATATGGCGTAGAAAACCTAATGAATCCAAATTTATATTCGTTTAATGTTGCTAAATTTAGACGCTGTTACTTTTCGCCGAACATGAAATATTCTTAATTACAATTCAATTTAAATACATTACATCAGATTTCATTATGTCCGTTAATATTCTTCAAATAGAATTACTATTATCTATCCGTTTTTTGTCAAATATAGGTTTGGTCCATAATTATCAGGCGTTTTTGAAGGCGAGTTATGAGTCAATAAAAATTGTTTTTTTTTGTTTATTTTTTTTAGATTATAAAAATACGTGTCGCTAATCATACGCCCCGGAGCAATCATTTAAATATGTTATTGTTGAATTATGCTACTTTTTCATATTGTTTAAAAAACGCCTGATAATTATGCACCAACTCAATATATATACTTTTATTTGTATGTGCAATAAATGGGATCTGTTCCAGCTTATAATATCTATGATGATTAAACAATAGAGATATCATATATTCTTTCAAAAATATAAGAATTTTGTTTTTTTATGCAAATACACTTAAGGAAGGACTCCAATTATTATTATTTCTTTTTTTTACAGAAAAATATTTTTTATTGTCAAAATATAGCATATGGCTGAAAGGATTATTTCATAATTTGGACGTGATGGCACGTGTTCCGCTCTAATCTCAATCGCTCTTCGTTACACTTTTTAACATTCCTAATCTTTCGACTTCAACTTTCCTAGTCTTTATTACTTCTCAAACAGCGCCATTGTTTTAATATTTATTTCCTTTCTCATGTAAAACTCTTTTAGATTATATGTTTTCCTTTTAATTAATATCTAGAGAAAATGGGGTCTGTTCTATTTCAGTGTTGTCTTTGAAAAGTTTTAGCCAAATTTTTTTTTTTCATAATGTGAATGGACCTCTGAAATGAACTACAGACTAAAACGTTTTGCTCACCAACATTCAAAACTTCACCTAATTTAAGGTTCGAGAGCCATTCTAGTAGAGGACAACTGAATGAGATGCGTGTTAAGTATGTAATAGAAAGTAGAATGAATTGAAAGTTTTGAGAATAATGAAGCTAGGTAGGGATTAACTCGAGACTTAAAAATGTTAAAATTATTGAGTACAGGGAAGTGGTATCGTCTTCTTACAAATGGAATAATTCCTTGTTTTTTTTTGGGGGGGGGGTTCTTGATAGTATCTTAAATTTGGGAATTTTTTTTTAAAATATTAAGGCCTATAAATTTACAGTACAGGGTGCCTAATAAAAGAGCGATAAATTCAGCGAAAATGTGTGACAACCGTTGAAAATTGGTGTTGGATGATGTGACTGAAAATTTTAGGAAAAATTTCTGCACATTTCGCTAATCTCCACTTCAGATGTTCTTTGAAAATTACGATAACTTGACGCTCAAAATCAGTGAGTTGTTTAGCCACAGGAAAGACGAAAGTTGTCTACAAATAACCTTTAAATGACAAGTCAAAAGATCGGGCAGAAATTAATGACTCATAAAAGAACCAATCAGATTAAAGTAATTACGCGATAGTCGAATGATTATTCAAGGTCATGAATATTGAAGAAATTTATTCAATGTTATTTAAAGTCATTTATTCTTGAAAGATAAAACACTGATAATAAATTTACTGCTTTTTACTGTGTACCCTGTCGAACAAAACACAACCCTAATATGAACAGGCCGATTCAACTTATATTCATCAACAAAATCACAGTTGAGTAATTAATTTTCATGTAATTTTCATCCAGCCTACACCTCGAAGAGTGTGCTTTCTTAAAAAAAAGGCTCTAGAGCCTTTCCAGCTAATACTAAGAGTAAGAATAAGCATTATCCACCAATTATCTTAGAACATTTTTTTATGTTTATTCCTTATTTTTATAGATACAAATATTTAAGTAAATGCTCTATTTATAATAAACAGTATTAACAACATTTACCGGCCAGCATGTCCGAGAAATTTTCACATAAAATATTCGTCGTCCGACAGGAATAGAACTTGTATCCTATACGGAACCGTAATATTGCCTGACGTGCTTTTACCGATTGAGCCACAGAGGATCGTTTCGGTCAGCAAAGTTGGTTTTACTGTTTTTAAAATACAATTATCCATCATTTTCTTACAAACATTCATATCTGCATAAAAAAAAATGTCTTAAAGTAATTGTCAGACTTTGTCTATTTCATAATGTGTGACGTCATTTATGAATGTACGTGAAAAGAAATTGTAAAGAGGAAAATAATTCTTAACCCCACAAGAAAAATCAATGGATTTTGAACTCTATCAATGTTGCAAAGTAATAGGATCGTTGCTAAAATGAATGTATTCATGTCTCTAAACAATAGTTTAATGCTCTATTTTTCTCTCTATTTAGATTAGCTATTTTAATGTATTCAAACATTTTGTGTGGTCAATTCATTTTTCTTTCGTAATACCCAATTGATTTTTCTCACATTTATTTTTGTGATATTCTTGAAACCAAATCTTATTTTGGCACATGGCTGACAATTTTTCCATTCTATTCTTTGATTTCGCGGTGATCTCTCTTCAAGATCTTTGAAAATCCCAAACTAAAGTCCCATTATTCTATAAATTGACAATGTATATTTCGTGTCATAAATTTATTACTAGCGATAATTATATTATGGAAATATACAAACAAAAAAACAAAAAAAACAAAAAATCAAAAATCAATTATTTCTCGTCAGATTTTTTTTTTTTGTACATCCATAAATGTGCCATTCGTCCGTGCATTGAATATTGCTGTCCATCTGGTATGATGCCTCTACTATTAGGTTGGTGCAAAAATAATATCGTTTTCTCACATAGTAACATATGTGAGAAAACGACATCATTTTTGCACCGGTGTCTTATCAAGTTATAGTATTGAAATTAAGTTATATTTTTTATATTATTTAATCAAAAATACTGTAGTTATTTATTTTACTAATAGACTATATATGGTACTGGAAAATTAATTTATTTAAATTTAATTACGCATTTATAAATTATTTAATTTATGATCAAAAAATGGATATAAATATGTGAATTAATTTTTAAATTTATTTATTAATTATATATATATTTTATTATTTGTATATATACATATTTTATATTTTATTATTTATCATGCATACATACATACACACATATATATATATATATTCAATCTGATGAAAAGACATCAGCTGCAAAATATAATCTGACTCACGATATATTTTACTGTATATATTTCTCATTTAAACCGACATGTGAAATTCATATGATATAATTGTATAGTCTACATAATTAAATGTTTTAAATATGTATTTATCAGGTGTACATAATCCAACATACTCACATGTATAACAGCTGACATAGTGTAATTCTTACATTTTCTTATCAGATTTCTCAAGCCGCCATTCTATACTAAATATCCTGTGTCGAAAGAAATATATTCTTATGGTGAGATTCGAACACGCATTCTTAGTATCCACAGAGCTATAGGGCGGATTAATGCCGTTTACGCCCCGTCAATTTTTGTTGTAATAGTACAGTAAATAGAAAGGTAAATTTGTCTTCTTGGCTTCTACATATAACAATCATATTGAATCATTTGTGTAAAAGGTATTACCGCTATTAGTTTCCAAAATATATAATAAAACTTCATTTTCCTTCCCATTTCAAAAACACTAGATTCTAATGCAGGGGTCGACAATCCTCGGTCCCCAGGACACATCCGGTCCGCGATTGATTTTTTCTGAATGCCAAATTATCCATAGAAAATTTCCATTTTTGTTGATTGTTTAAATAATTTAACATTTATTTTGTTTTATCTTTAAACCTCCAGACGAAGTCATCTTTCTGGTCAGAGCAGTCTGAGGTCTAGTCAATTTATTATAAGACATTTGACATCATGGCCCTCCTCCAAAACACTGCATAGGTGTCTGGCACACTCTCTCCAAAAGGTGGCCGGCACCTTTCCTAACACAGCTATGTAAATCTTGCATGTAGAAGTAGGTTGCAAAATGAGACTCTTCAGTTTATCTGGTACTTATACTTAATTCCATAAATTCTAGGTAATAGAGGAAAGATCAGAAGAATTACGTTCAAAGTATTTAGAGGAAAAGTTACAGGAGTACTACGCAATTACAACGGTGGGAAAGTGACTGAAGCCGAGATGCCAGGTCAGCATCAATAACAATTTTTCTTTGTAGTTTATCAAGAATCTCTAAATACATGACAGGTGAACCAGACACGATGTGGCAGCAACATGCATTTCATGTATAAATCGAATATTTAGCATCACAGCAAACCCACTCCTTTTTTGCAGTGCCGTCCATGCTCATTTACACCTGTCTGATTAATTAGATGACAACGACAAACCAGGTAGGAAAGTAAGCAAACAATGATATAGAATGCCTTGTAGATAGTTCCGAACGAATGAAATGGTATTATATGTTGTGTAGTAAATTAGAAACCATGAAAAGAGTTGTGAACTGCAATGAAATATCAATCCTCGTATATGACAGTGAATATTGGCATATCCCATCAAAGATGGAGACAAGGATGGGGGCAAAAGACATGCAGTTCTACAAAACCAATTTTAAGTATACCAAGGATCGCGTAAGCAAGGTGGGGATCTGAAGGAAAACGGGAACAAAAAAGATACTTATACACAGAATCTTAAACAGACTGCTGAATTGTTTTTGACACAATTGGCTTGGAAAATTTGACACACACAGGGCATATCGAAAGCAAAATGGATAGAGAGAGGCATGACCTTGAATGAACGGATGACAGAACGGGTGTGGGATAGATGTTAAAAAGTCAAACTTTACTAAAAGTTATAATATAGGAAGTTATAGAGAATCACGATCGTGAACCTCCTGACAGGACACGCCACGCTGCTTAGCCCTACGACAGCTGATTCTGGACGCATAGATTCCCAGGAGGCAAATGTCTATGATTTCGAATCATTAATCTTTTTAATCAGCCCTGATCGTATCAATTATGATACAGTGTATTATATGAGTCTGAGTTTTGCAATAAAAAAGCAATAAATATAATACGAAGCAAATAACATTCAGATATGATTAAGTGACAATACTTCATCTAATGAATTTGATTCTTTTTATTGGCACTTCAACATTTAATCGTTATTAGTTAGAATCGGTTTAGGCAATGTCCTTTTCTCTTTATTCATTGTTGTCTATTGTGAAGTTCCAATAGCGAGACTAATTAAACGTACATTACCTGTACGTCTTGAACACTCCGGAGAATGAAACTTTCCAGTGTGTGAGAGAAGAATTTTATTCCTAGTATCTTTTGAGTGAACATCGATATTTATATTTTTCTATGTTTTTAATCATTTCAACACAAGCAAGGTAATAAAGCCACTAAGACACAGAGGTTACAGAAGTTGAGGGAATATGAGAAAAAAATACTATTAAGAAAAGATAATAAAAGGACAATAATTAAGAAGACAAAAGATAACGAATAAACTGAATTTAAATTTTTGAATATCAAAATTGACTGAAAACCAAGAAGCCAAGAGAGAGATTTCCACAAGCGAGGAGTGCGATAAGGAAAAACTGTTAGCAGAGAATTTACGGTTACGTCTAGCTATTTCATTTTGTTTATATTTTCAATTAGCCATCGTTGTGAAAAATATTTTTAGAGTATCGGGAAAGATATTAAACTTTAACTTAATAAAATCAAATTAAATTTTAAAATTATATCATAATAAACATTATCTTTGCCATTATTAACACTGTAATATCAATAACAATTTCAGTAGCCTCGATATGATTATTATTAAAGATTTTATATTATATTTTGCTCTCCGTGTACTTGTCGTAAAATTTTTAATGTACATAGAATATATATCATGCTTTAAAGATTTCAATGTAAAGAGAGATCAAAGAGCACTTCTCGGGAGCGAGAAGCAGGCCTACTTGAAAATTCGGCACGTCGTAATTGCTCTCAAAGTGATATCTTAATATATGAAGGGTCATGAAGATATCTCACTTTTTGACCCACAGTCCTAAATATGCCTTTGACCCATCTATAGGTCGACCCAGAAACCCAAAAATGCAGCTGCACACGGCTTACAAGATGGAATTAAGTGGATTTAGAAGTAGCAAGAAGTGCTGCTGTCAATTTCAGCTTTGAGCGTTTCCGTTGCGTTGATCGTTTTCAATTAATTAAAGTCGTGCCGGCTTTGACCTTGCCGAGTCAGAATCAATTTAGTGATCACGACGTTTCAATGTCACATTAGCCGGTGTACGATTCTTCCGATATGATTTTGATCCCATGTATCCTAGCTTTGTCTGTTCCAGCAACAATTCCGACATCACTGCTGAGTGCTGATACTCAAAGATTTGACTCGGATAGTGTTACAACGTTTCAACTCTTCCTAACTCTGTCGGCGCTTACGGCGACATCACGTAGAAACGCCAGTTCCTGTACGATTACCGAAGTTAAGTAAAGTCGGGCTTGGGTATTACCTAGATCGGTAACCGATAGAGCATACCAGGTGCTTTGAGGTGGAATGTGCCAGCGGTATAGGGGATAATGGCTCGGAATTGTTAATCGGTGAGCCGAGTTCCAATTCTCGTTGGGTTCATTATATTTAATTACGCAAAAATACATTTGACAAAGTATGAATCCACTTATTCTCTTTCGTGTTATGGGTTAATTACTAAGAATTCTGTCACAAAACCCACTACTATTTTAAAAACAATAAGATAAAATTTCGTTAAAATATTTAGATTTCGATATCAAATAACGAATAGAAGTTGTTATCTTGCTAAACAACAAACCAAACAACTATTCGCCATTTTTGTATTTAAACGCCTTAAGTTTTAGGATTTTACAAAAATTACTTTTTCTTTTCCTATTAGTTTGAGCTATAAATTAGTTTTATCTTTGTTTTTGTACCGAAAATTATTTTTTCCAAAATGAAACCGTGATTATATTTTTCTCAATTAAATAATAACTAGTAATTGCAATGACTTGTTGCCACTTATCATGCATCTATTCGTTGCAGTTTGAGCAAAATACCGTAAATTTGACGTGAAAAAATAAATTTCGACCAACATTTGCATCTGGTTTTCCCAAGAAAAAATTTTCAACATCAAAGCGTTTTGCAGCTACTGAAAAATTAAACAGTTGTCAGGTGAATATGGCGGGTGGAGTAGAAGAAACTAACCGAGTTCCAATTTTTTGCCTTATGTTATTCTTCCTGCGTGTGCACTTGTGTTGTCTCATGTAGAAGAACAACATTTTTATTTATATTGAGATGCGCAAAACA
>OZ010585.1:114029928-114092428 GCA_963932145.1 Acanthosepion lycidas | reverse complement strand
AACAGTCGAAGCAAGAAGAAAAATTAAGAACACTTAAAACAAAACACTTGAAAGTGGCGTAAGTAGTGGCCAAATGCGCTTCGGACAAGGGACGGACATTTTTTTTTCACTTCATTACTCCCAGAAAACGGAAAAAATATAAGAATATTGTAAAAGCTAAACAAAAAAAATACATCAAATTTTCTTTGTCTGCCATATTCAATAAAACACACACACACATTTATATGTGTGTGTATGTGTGTGTGTGTATTAAAGGTAAAAAAATAATCCGTGTGTGTATAATCCATGTGGAGCCTAGTAATATAGAAATATTAAAATTGATCCAAAAAAGAGATCACGATACATTCGATTTAAACCGTGCAATATAATGAATGGGCCAAACGATTTTCCTTTTACCCCATGTGGGAAATAGGCTATTTCGGCAGACGTATCGTCTGCCAAATAGCCTATTCCCTACAGGAGTTAAAAGAATGTTATGTTGATTATTCAATTACTCATATATATATATAAGTTGACATTGAGAGTAATAGCCAGTTGCGAAAGGCTCAAGAGAAGGAATAATTGTGGATCCAAATGCGGTTATTTACAGCTATTGTATTGTTTTATTAGCATTTTGCTCGTTATTAATGATTATTTAATTATTACCGCTTACCCAATAACCGTTAGAATATTGCATCAGGCTCTAAAATCCATAATGCTGCAAAGAACAGCATATATAAATAATCCAGCCAAAAGACAAAGGAGATTGCGTTGAGCCATGAAACAGACAAATCACACATTTAATCTCGGATAAACTGAAACACCATTTAAAGTGTTACCATTTTATTATGCCTTAATAAAAACAAATACAAAGATTGCTGGAGTTATATGCGATAACGATTTCACTTATCTGGCAATAAATGCTGGAAAATCTCTCCTCAGATGAAGAAAAAAATTGCGATGGCAGAAATGTGGTTCTTCAAGAGGAATATTGAAAATTTTTTGGATGTAGTGAGTAATTAACGGGAAAGTCTTCAATAAAATAGTAACAAAAGACGTGTTATACACAGAATCAGGAATCAGAGCAGGAAATTATTGGATAAATAATAAGGGAAAAGATGCATAGAAAAATCAAAACTCACAGAATATATTGAGGACAAGAGAGGGGAAGACGGTGAACCACCTCCCCAAGGAGACTGTGTGAATGGATGGCGGAACGGTGGGGAGATTTAGCAAAGGGTGAAAGAAGGCGAAAGTCCACATGGGATAGACAACAACAGAGATGATGACACTTATTTGAATGTAAATAGTGTACTAATGACTACTCGTCCAAGAAATTGAGGCTACGATTTGGTATCTCTTTTTTTTTATTTCTATAACCCGATCAATCAACCTAGTGTAAGAGTGTGTGCGGCCTTCAAGCACCAACATGGTTAATTTTTTTTTTTATTTTCATTAAGATCAATATATGTAATAAGACCAGTTTGATATTACTTTTTGTACTAAAGTATGTATAGGCACTTGTACAGCACACTTTTCGGATCGATCTCACGGTCAAAGGCTTCCGGTATGAGATAACCCCTTTAGTGCAACAAGTTCTGCGCTTCGCATCCAAAAGGTGCGGGAAAGTATTTCTTCAGTATCAAAAATAATTTGCCGATCTGCTGTAAGACTGCCAGCGACGTAGTCCTGGTAATCTGTTTTTAACTCTTGAAACATTCACAAAGCGTCAAATTTCAACTCTTTAGATCTTTTACTTTGAAGGAATTTTAAAGGGAAAACACGCAGAAGGAACATGACCCTTCACTAAAAAAAAAAAAATAGAATAAGAAAAACGAAACTTATCTTGACTGTGATGAAGTAAACCCTCTCCTGGCCAATGTGATTCCTTCACCAGACGTGAAAGAAAAGATCAATACAAAATGTCTTGGAAATCTCTAATTGATTTTCTTTCATTCGCCCATAACTAAATCTAAAAGCTAAAAGTCGTTGAATATTTTCTCAAGCATTCTTTTGATTACGACAAAAAAAAAAAAGGCGTCGATATTGAAATTCGCTTCTTGACAACCTGTAAAGCACGAAACATCGTACGGTGCTTAAAAAGCCAAAAAGAGAAAAACTTTAACATAAGCTTTTTCAATCAAGTATAATTTTGAAAGGGTAACACTTACAATAATCGCTTATTCGTATACCATGCTAGACACATTTCGGCTGACAGCTATCTGTAATACTTGAAAAAATAATTTCACTGACACCTGTCTGTAACATTTGAAATGAAAATATAAATTATTTGTCAGACTCCTACTTGTAATACCTTAAAAATATTTTGGCTGACTCTACTCTGTAATACTTGAAAAAAAAATGACTGATTCATGTCAGTAATACTTGAAAATTTAATTTGTCGGAAATCTATCTATAATAGTTAAAAACAATATTGGCTCACTCCTATCTGTAATACATGAAAAAATAATTTAACTGACATTGATCTGTAATACATGAAAAAATTTGGCTGAAATCTATCTGTAAAACTTGAAATAATTTTGCTGACATCTATCTGTAATACTTCAAATAATTTGCTTGACTCCTGTCTGTAATACTTGAAAAGAATTTGGCCGATATCTATCTGTAAAACTTGAAATAATTTGCCTGATTCCTATCTGTAATACTTGAAAAAAATTGGTTGGCATCTCTCTATAATACTTGAAATAATTTGCCTCATTCCTATCTGTAATACTTGAAAAGATTTGGCGGACATACTTGAAATAATTTGCCTGATTTCTATCTGTAATACTTGAAAAAACTTGGCTGACATCTATCTGTAATATTTGAAATAATTAGTCTGATTCCTATCTGTAATACTTGAAAAAAATTGGCTGACATCTATCTGTAATATTTGAAATAATTAGTCTGATTCCTATCTGTAATACTTGAAAAAACTTGGCTGACATCTATTTGTAATACTTGAGATAATTTTATGACTCCTATCTGTAATACTTGAAAAAATTTGCTGACATCTATCTGTAATACTTGAAATAATTTGCCTGACTCCTATCTGTAATACTTGAAAAAAATTGGCTAACATCTATCTGTAAAATTTGAAATAATTTGCCTGACTCCTATCTGTAATACTTGAAAAAGATTGGCTGACATCTATCTGTAAAATTTGAAATAATTTGCCTGACTTCTATCTGTAATACTTGAAAAAAATTGGCTGACATCTATTTGTAAAATTTGAAATATTTTGCCTGACTCCTATCTGTAATACTTGAAAAAAATATTTGTCTGAATCCTATTTGTAATACTTGGAAAAAAGAAATTAGATAACTGTTATCTGTAATAACTGAAAAAGAATTCGGCTGGATCCTTTTTGTGATAATTGGAAAGTATTACTGTTGTGGGTCGAAAACCTTCACAGACAGCGAGACAGGCAAAAGTATTCCATTAAAAAGATTGTCTTGAAATTTAAAACATCTGAGGAATATATGCGGTTATTGTCTATGAGCACGTGACCGAGTATTTAGAACGTTTTCTTTTTCGACCTTGAGGCATGGGTTCGAATCACAGTGTGGATAATTTTGTGCTATATTATCCACCTGGAATCTATTTAATAAGTCGATTTAAATAGATGGAGTTTTAGGTTAATATTTTGGTTTGGTAGCAGTTTTTGATGTTGCAGGAACCTACTCTTATATGGCCTTCTGAAACTCTTTGAATCGTCTTATCCGTATTTTAAATAAATATATTGAAAAAACATATCCTCGTTTCAATTCATTTTCTAAATGCGTGAATTGACAATATCTTACTATTGCTCCTTGTCCCTATCAAATCAAAAATTAAATTTACTCGTGTATTTTCAATTTTTGTCAATAATATTTCGAAGCTGCACTAATTGCAATAAACAGTTTTTAACTTATCAATAATGTGCATTTTTACAGGGTATTTCAGAATACCGTAGAACTTATATCAGTTTTACATCACCTAGCCAACATTAAACTTCCTTTTCAAAACGAAAACAGTTACTGGATAAGAAAACATCAGAAAAGACAGTAAAAGAACAGGTTTCAGTAAGAGTATCCTGCTGCATTAGAATAGAATATACGGTTGCATTAGAATAGAACATGCATCTACTTAGTTCAACAGTAAAATAGTTTAATAGCTCGCTTAAATTAACGCTTTCGAGTCACCAAAAAGTTAAGCTCATCAGAACAATTGGCATGAAACTATTTGTAGCAAAGGCAGAGGGGATGCATATCATATTGGCGCGAAAGTGACTGAAGTCGAGATGTAATATCAGGGTTGATTACTACAGAAAGTTCTTTGGATTTTGTCAGGAATCCCGATACATAGAGTAAGAGCAGCAGACCAGATAGGCCACCAAGATTTCGGGAAATTAGAGATTTAGAGGAGATTAGAGTCTCCACCTTGTTGTTGTTTCCAGGTCAACCCTGACCAGGGATAGTAGCACTTGTTAGGGCAATGCGCAAATAAGGAACCCTCCAAACAACATCAAAGTATAAAAAATATATTTTTATAGTAAACATACCAGAATTAAATTTTTATATAAAAAATTACCGACGATACTTATTTATAGTAAAATTACCAACAATATATATTTTAAAGCAAAAATTGGTACGAGAGTACGCGTCCGTGTCGTGCGCATGCGTCATCTCGGAGACAGCCATTTAAACGCCTTAAGCCAATTAAGAATCTGAAGACGGCGACGTCCCGTATATCGGAAGATTTATGAATAACCAAAAGCGTACAACTAGAAAAGGAAATAAATACTTATAAATAAAACTAGTTAGACTGAAAATAGAATCAAACAAGAGTAACAAGAAATAACAAAGGCAGCCAGAAGCTTGAACATAAAACTAAGAACATATGTTTAAATGGGTAAAGAAATATAGCAAATAATTTGTTTACATGAATATGTATGAAGTTTGCGACAGGAATACATTTCAACCGTGCAGGGAGTTAACGGAAAAGTAAGTTACAAGAAGGTTACATTTTGCAACAATGTACGTAAACAGTGGACACGCATTGAAAGATACTACAAAGATACAAACGTTTGAAATATGGCTACTTAAAACAAATGGTCAAATAATGATATGGAAATAAAAGACACAAATATAGAGAGAAAGATATTAAAAGTTACAAACCGGAGATGGTTATTTTTGGAGGTAAACCTACCGACAACGTACCCGATTTCATGCCTTTATCTTGAGGGATTCCACGTGCTATACTATAACCCGAAATAGCCAAAACGATGACCACTTTAAGAAGGTTTCTAAACTAAAAAAAAAAGAGACAAACAAAGGAGAAATAATATATTTTCTCTACTTTCGTAACAGAATAATTACCAACTATACATTTTATAGAAAAATGACCAACAATACATTTTGTCTGCAGTTGGAGCAATACAATTGTGCTCAAAATATTGAAATTTCGACATTAAACAATCCGTAAAGGTTGATACGCGCTGAGCAAAATCTAGCAATGAGATATGGCATCAATATATCATGCAATGCTAGATTTATGAATGTGCAAGATTTTCGGCATACCATTAATAGTTGCTGACCGCCATATACAGATAAACAGGGATATGAATAACCATAGCTTCCATTATATTAATACTTTAATATCACCGGCCTATTCATATATATATGTATATATATATATATATATATATATATATATATATATGCATGCCACGCTTTCATCACTGTCAAGCAATAATATTAATGTTTCGCAGGGTTCGGAAAGCTATTGAGTTTCTCGTAAATTCTTAACTAGAACCTTGCTCTTAATTCTAATATTGATAAATGGTAGCTGATCATTGTTGGTATATATATTATCAAATAAAATGGTACGTAGGACTCACAGATAATAATGTTTCCTATTTATTTACAGGGATAACACAATAGATACGGGGGAGCAAAATACCGGCATTCATTATAAAAATATTTCATATTCCAAACGCTTTTTACTAGGCAGCCATCATTTCGTGGTTTGACAGATGTTCAGGTCAGCCTTGAAATGGCTTGTCAAATATATAACACACAGCTTAATCGTGCTCACCTCCATATATTCATCACCGCAAATATTCACCATGTGACACTGTTTCTTCCGCATGTTGGACTTCATTATGACAACTTTTCTCTTGTAAGATTTTCGATGCTAGAAAATATTCTGGCTGACTCCTATCGGAAACCCTTGTCAAAAATATGTAAATAATGAAAGTATTATACTATATTTACATTTTTACCATGTTGTCCCACAAGAGTCCGCTGTTTATGGTATAGACGTATAGTGTAACATTGCAAATCAGCGGAAAGAATTATCAGGTAATTTTATAATCATTCAAGCAGTCTAGCCCGTCTTCAACCGGGTCTTTGATTACTGGGAAAATTTACCGTTTAGTTGGTGCAGTTTAAGTTTAAAGTCATCCCACCCGAAAATCAATATTAGAAACAACAAATGGGTGCAACTGAGGCACATCGTCAAATGGGGGTTTAGCAATCTGAATGGGGGTGGTGGCCTTGAAAATAGCCGTTTTTGCGTTCTCAATTTGTTCCAGCCTCAAGCACAGCAGTCGTAGTAGAGGCGTTTCTCCTCAGCTGTTGAGTCCTTTTATCAGTAATTTCAGCCTCACGTGCAGAAGCGTTCAGGTATGCTCTTCTGGAAAGCCGATGGCTACGTTGATCTTCGGACTAAGTGGCTCTGTTGGAAGCATTCCGAGAGGAATTTTGAGACAGGCAAACTGAACGTTCTAAAGACGATTCGTTATCCCATATTCGCACGGCGTATCTAACAGCAGCAGCTTTGCAACCTAGGCATGTTCTTTGGTGGCATATCTTAGGCAATTATGAATTGTCAAATTTGCTTCGGTAAATACCAGAAGAGAACGCTGTAAACCTAGACGGATAACTAAGCTCGAATAAATTTAGGAAAGATTGGAAAAATAAATGTTACGTAATAAAAAAAACCAAGCTTACTGATTACTACGGTGAATGCAATGCAAAAATGCAGGTCAATAAAAAAAATAAATTGGTAACGGCTATAAGCGACAATAAAAGCAACGCCTTTAAACTGTAGTAGTAGGCTTTATGCAACGGAAAAAAGTAATCTCAATTGAGAGAGATTAAACCTTGGCCAAGAGGAGGAAAATGTGTAATTTGGACACAAAGCCGGCGCTGAAAAATTATCTATCAAACAAAAAAAGTTAATCAAAATCGGATAAAACTGTGGAAACGCTTAAACAACATCCGATCACAGACACAAACACACATGCATACATACACACACATTTTGAGAATCATAGATATAGATAACTATATACAATTGATTGAGTTTATGGAATGTTCACATTTCTTTTCTTATAACTAATGTAGTATTTACTGATTTTGTATGGAACACCAATAAAGACTGAAGTCACTACTCAGTAGTAATAGCCATCCAGTCTGTACACGATAAGCATTATACAGTACCAATCAATTATTTAGAGTAATCTAAATAAAAAACTAGAAAAAATAAGAATCATTTCGGTTTCCAAATATAAATAAACTATATAGTTACAAATTAATCACTGGTTATTATGACTAGGAGAGTAAAATTAGATGAGTTGTTTTTTTTAGTCGTTTCACCCAAGGCAAGGCGATAGTGCCACTAAGGCACAATGAACTACTGAGAATAAAATGGAATAAAAAGATTTTAGAAAAAATCAGACATCCAATCGTAAACAAAATAAAAGAGGTAAACCTATCCTCCTGTTCAAAAGACAAGAAAGGAGAGTGAACTGGACTATAAAAACACATATCTATTATTGAGCTTCAGAAAAAGCGAACATACTTTTATCAAATCGAGCGAAAACAATGTAAAAAAGTGAACACTTAATAGGATCTTTCCCGAGCGATATAAAATTATAGAGTATAAACTAAAATCACGTTCCAATTGATATGGAAAGAGGGAAGAGCGCCTAAAATCCTCGTAAAAACGATCGAAAAATTATAGGAACCCAGAGAACTACTGATCCAATTCCTTCTATGGTATCATGCTGGAATAATCTGACATTCAAATTTACGGCTCTCTTTCATCCGGAATAGGCAAACCCATATTTATTCGATGACAGTTAGGAGCCTAAAGTTGAACACCTGCTGGAAAACTCCGTCTATGAAAAAAAAAATTGCTATATATATATATATATATATATAATTCTTTTACACATCACAACCGGAGAATGTAAGGTCTACTTATCAACCCAGGTCTCTGTGGAGTCGCGTACCCAGAATGCCTGAACTTAATAAAATATTGTCGTGAATTAGTTATAATATTTAATACTGAAGATTCAAATCTCATGTTGTCATTTTTTTTACCATAATTCGGATAAGAATTCCTGATATATGGAAAGATTCTTTGACCTTTGTTCCGAGCGAAAAAAGAAAGAAGAAATATTTGTAGAAGGAGAAATCTAAGAAGTGAAAGAAAGAAATTATGGATTCATTTCAAGAAAAAGACAGAAGGGATCATTTTTATCACACAAATGCAGGCTTTAAGAAAAGATGCATCCAATATAAGATAGCGCAGCTCTATGGAAAAGGTATTGAAAGAGTGCAACCCATTGTAATTGGTTTCACTCAGCTGACACAAGAAAAAATGCAGACGACGTCAAGTCAACTTAACTCTCGGAATAAATTGGGCACTAAGAAAGAAATATGACCTCGGGTGCGCAGAGAATTGGCATGAGCTATATCATCGTCCATAACTGAGACCGAGCAAGTGAACTTCATATAGAATATAACTTCTCTGATATCCCTTTTGTGCCCAAGGGCAGCCATGATTGGATCATGATTGACTGATTACTTTAGAATATGAAAGTTGCTAAACAGGGGAACCTAAAATTATAGAGGTTTCAGGAACTGGCAGGGCAAATAAGAGAATTATATCAAGCAGCAGCTCAAATTGTCCCTTAAGTATTTGGCGCAATTAGGACTATTTCCAGAAATCTTTCTGCCTTTTTCTATGCCAATACATGACATCATTGGGCGTACAAGGGTGCCAGTAGTGAGGAATGTGCTTTGTCCTGTAAACTGCGGACTGGAGCTAAGATATGATCTTCATCACTTTGCTGAGACCCCTGAAAAATTACACTATCCTGTGCCAATGATATTTTCTCATTTCAACCAGTCATTAAAACCCCTTTTTAATAGTCAAGAATAACTGTAAATCAAGGGTTAAAATTGAAACAATAACATAGAATAGGTACAACCATTCAGAGATCTTCAGAACGTCTCCTCATTTAAAAAAATGCTACTCCATAAAAAAATTAATGTTTGCTTCTTTTGAATTTATTAAATATATTTGTGCACCATTAATAGTATCTTCTATAGTTAAACATACAAACCTAAATATTTAGAACAAAAAATAATCAGAAGTCCGGAGAATTTAAATGTAGGTTTTATTTTTTAATTAGCGAGTATGATAACAATATCTAGAAATGTTATACATGACTTTATAGAGGCCCATTAGTTGATATGGCCTCTCAAATTATATTCGGCGCAAAATACCACAAAATGTGAAACAATGAAAATAAACACAAAACGGTTTTATCACAAGAACAATATTTATATTCGTATAAATGATGTACACAAGGGGTAACTATTTTTGTTGGTGTTATGTCCCTTTGAATGAATTAATTTTTTTTACTAATGAAATATTTTTATCCGAGCTCACAAAAGCTGAATGAACTTGTCCCTCAAAATGTTCACTGTTAGAGATTTGAAAGAATTATAAAACTGAGAATATGTTGAGTAAACTTTTAGCTTCAGATGGGTTGAAAGAGTGAATGTTCCATAATGTTTGTAATTAAGTTTCTGTTGCTTGTAATTAAGTTTGTAATGTTCGTAATGAAGTTTGAAAAGTTTCGTATGTTTGTAATATAATTTGGAAAGTTTGGTAAGTGTGCGTGTGTGAATGTTTTCATGGCGTCTGAGCGCAAAGAGTCGAGACGCGATTTCTTTTTCACGGCTACTTTTGTAGCGAGAGAAATCAAGGAAGAGGAAGAGAACGAACTCGTGTCTGGTATTTATAATTAATTTAATCACGTGGTAAGTACGAAAAGGCATTGACAGAATTTGGCGGAAGTATTTTTTAGTCAGGTCAAGAACTAGGTCGATGTTATTCGGAGATGATTTAAATATTAAGTGACCAATCAGAAGTTGAGATTTTCTGAAAATATGTATAAAGTTGAATACGCTCTGTGATCCGCTATTTTGTACAGATTTGTACAAAAATTGAGATTGATAAAAAAAAAAAAAAGTGGTAGGTGGGGTGCTAAAGCTTTTTTCCGATCCTGAAGATTAAAGCTGACGAAAGTTGCTCACAAATCCAAGACGTTATATTTCAAGAGTTTGTGTTTTATCCTCGAGTCAGTCAGGAATCCTTTCGCGGATCTAGACCCAGATCAGTTTTGTGTACAGCTTCATTGACTGGTCGTTAAGGGTCACATGACCTGCAAAGATTGTACATACTAATTAGGGAAGAGAAAAGCTAAGTAAACAGTGTTAAACAAAATCAAAACGAAAAAACAAACACCTATGGATGTCACTATAATATTTTAATATACTGCTGTATGAGCAATGTTATATTTGATGATATTTTAATGCGAAGAAGACAAAAAAGAAGAAATTCAGAACTGATGAAATAAAATGATTTAAAATAAGGGAACTGAATAAATGCAGAATGTAAGAAAGCGTAAAATGAAGAAAATTAGAATTAGAAATGGAGTTTATTCGTATAATGGGTGAAACGTAATCAGTTACCCTAATTCTTCAGATGCTATTTCTAGCAAAAGAAAGAATATAAATGCTACCCTAATCCTATTAATGAAGGAAGCATGAAAGAAAAGAATCTAGAAAAATTGAACTATCCGAAAACTAAATGTTATCATGGGAAAATAATGCTGAAGACAACATAAAAAAAGAAATATGGAAGACACAAAAAGAACAGGGGAAAAAATATGAACAAGAAAAAAAAACAGAAAAATAAGAAGAAAATAATTTGCCGTAAATACTACGATAACGTAACAGTTGGATTAATATTGCAATAATGAAGAAAGAAGGCTTGGCAAATCTGATACACACAGGACATTAAAAGCAAGACGGACAGAAAACAACGTATACTTAGCGAGCTTGAATAAATGGATGGCGAAGCATTGTTTAGGGAAAATAACAGAAGACCAGATTAATTCCGAGCCACAAAAGTCAGGAAATTATGAGGACATCGCCTACGTTCTGAGGAGACACGTCATATGAAGAAGAAGATTATCATAAATGAATCTGTTAATGCTATCGTTAATAGCATTACTATTAATAATAGTTTCTAATGGAGGTGTTTATTTTCAAACTACATCAAACAACAAACAAGGAAGGGGGCCGCCATCAGTAAAAAGAAAGAGCGATAACAGTTAGCGGATTAGAGAAACCTATTTTCCTGACAAATTGATTTTCTAAAAAGATTTTATACATTTCAACCGATGCTAGCAATGGATGCACGGTGCAACAATGCAAAAATAATCCAAAAGCCAGTAAAATAAATAAAGAAAGCAAGACGGAGAGAAAGAAAGAAAGAACGAAAGAAAGAAAGGCAACAAAATAAGAAGAAAACATCAACAAGAAAAGAAGAAGGATGAAAGAAGAAGGAAGGAAGACAACGAAGAAGAAGAAGGAAAGGAGAAGAGGAAGAAGAAAAATACTTGTAAAATTAAATAAATTGATAAGTAATAAATTACTCTAATATTTCAACAAGTGTTATCAACATTATTATTAATGGTATATTTGTATTCATACGAAAGTGTGGCTAGCGTAACGGTTATCAGCAAACTAAGTGGAATTAACAACCAGAATTCAAGAAATGGTCAAGGCTGTTATGTTCACTTTGTAATAATTTTGTTTTCAAAACGAATTAATACATTTCTTATGCACAGTCTGAGCTATGAGTTAAATAGCAGTGTAGATGGGGAACCCTTGCCTTGTTTGAGAACATGTTTAGAGGAAGGACACATGTATTAAAAGCGATGGAGAAGAATCTAGGAGATCACTCCACTATCATTACCAAAAATTCATGGCAATCCAGAGATGAAAAATGAAATGGAAAATAGGGAGAACTCCGGTCGCTTACGGTTTTAAGGTATATGGCATGAAAATTATTCATGCAACTACATAAAGAAAGCAAGAAATAGAAAGTTAGCAAAAAAAAAGCAATTTAAATTTGAAGTAAATGAGTTATAAATTGTAATGGAAATAATAATGAGTGAAATGGCAAAAGTCTTGGAGTCCAAGAAAAAAATTATAAATTCCATGATTGCAAGACATGCAGTTTTTTCTATTTACACCACGAGAAAAAAGATTTCGAAAATGTCGATAAAAAGGTATGTGCTAGAATATATTGCCGCAATATGGAACAATAACAAAACGACTTGGTTTTTTCAAAATAATTTCACATACACGAACTTTTGCCATTGCACCTGCTGTAGCCACTAATAACATTACTATGACTAGCTTTATAATAGCCATGTGTTGGCATCCCTGTAGTTGCTATGAGGTTCATCAGGATGTGGAAAATAATAGCAGTAATGCATATACCAAGGAAAATGAAAACAACATGGACAAAAAGAAAATGATTTTCGTATTCCTTTGTTCCGATCGTTATCGCAAGACGTGAGTGTGACGTCAACAAGATGCCCAATGTATATATATATATATATATATATATATATATATATATATACTTTTTTTTGGATTTTTTTTTTCTTTATCAGACTTGTGTGGGTTCTGTCACTGATACTGTGTTAAGATTTCGTATTCTTACTCTACGTTTTTCTACTTATTTAAAAGAAAATATTTTTCGCTCACAACAGTTATCTTTTTCTTTTTCGTTTCTCTAAAAGCATCAACACCGACGTTTTTTCGGCTTCCTTAACAAAACAAAACCTAAAAAAAAACAACATAGTAAATGAATATAAATGCTTCATTCATATTCAAAATTCATGATCACATTATACTAGCACGTTAATATCGCAATGGAATATGTGTGTTTAACGAATGAAGTCATGACATGAAACAGCTGGATGAAGAACTGGGAAGAAAACACGATTGTAGAGAGAGAGGAAGAAATGACAAAACCGCCAAAACTAGTCATGGCGGAAGTGAAATTTGCAAAGACTTATAAGCTTCAAATAATTATTCTATAAGCTGCAACCCTTTAGGATATAAGAGAACATGTCTCTCTACAACTTTCTATCTCACCTCGCGCTTAGTAGTTTTTTGTATTTTTTTTTCCTTTGCTAAGCCCCGCTTCTAATTCCGTCATCCATTCACACAAACTAGTCATGTAAGTGATTCAGTGCTTTCCTCTTTCTCTCTTCAATTTAATACTCCCCCCCCGAGTGTTAATTTGTATAAGAACCTCATTATGTGTTAAAGGAATATCAGCTGATTTTGAGTATAAGTTTTTTTTTTTTTTTGTTGTCATTTTTTTTCAGACTTCCTCGTTGTTTATTCACACCTGTGTATGTACTTTTCAGTATATTTCTGTATAACTGCATTTCTGCTGCCTCTAGTTTTTTTGTTTTTTTCTTGCTCAACCTTAGGGAAATTGTCCAACATTTGCTGCCATGTTAGAGGCTATATACCAATACCACGTAAGTACTGACATGCTGGCTAGATATCTGTCAGTCTCTTTAAAGAGATTTTGTACCGGTTTATAAGAAAATCCTACTAGTTTTCAGTATGAATCACGCTTTTATTCTAAGCTATTTGTCGAAAACTTTAATGGTATCAATAACGTGTGTGATATGAATGAAGAATATAAAGTTCCGGTTTCTCCACCTTTTTTACAGCTCCTCAATCTTTCCCAGTAGAATTCAGCGAAACCAGAAAATATTGTTGATCCTAACACACGTGGCTCACTTGGGATTAGTCTCGAGGAAACGTTTGGAATGCTGGAGTTATATCACAGATTACGCTAATTCAAAATTTCCCAGAGTTTACTCCACAAAAATCATCTTTTGTTCAAGCCGCGAATGAATGGTGATTATTATTCATAATACAGAATTCGAGGGTCTCTCAATGCAGAGAGTTACTATTAGACTAATTTTCATGAATTATGAGTTCGATTAAAACTAAAACATCAATCTGAAACTCGAATGAAAACGAGACTTTCATATAGATGGCTGACATGGCGTCAAATTCGTTCCGAAATTTTCAGCTGTATACAGTAACTTTCTAACATCAATGATGAGAAAGAGCTTTGAACAAGTGCAGCCTGTGCACTGTGGATTTGGGCGAAGACGGATTTTTTTCGAACCTTGCGGACTGGCGCTACAGAATCACAGACAAAAATTGTACCAAATAAGCGAAGCCACTTATTTAATATAATTGTTACATAATAAAATAATCGTAATCATCGTACACTACTTCAAATAAAAGTTTAGGACAGGAACTCTCATCAATACTAGAATGAGTGATAATAACTATTGAACTTGAAGGGACTATTTTCCTGAAAGATTGCTTGAAGAGGAATATAAATTTAAACCAACTGTAACACTGGCTGTTCGGTAGATGAATGCTACTGTCACCATATATATATATATATATCACAATATAAACATTCAGCATTTCCTTCATTCTGATTCCTCCTGAGTATTGAGATGATTTTTACAAACTGTTGTAAGGATCGAAGGCCACCAATACTTTTGTTTGTGTGCTTAGCGACATATAAACCACTTATTCATTCAATGCCGAAATTTAATTTTTATAAGAGCATTAGTAATTTATTTTACAAAAATGTATTGCTGGTAATATTTTTCTTTATGTACAAAAGAATATTGCTGCCAATTTTTTTTTCAAAAAATATATTGCTGGTAATTTTTTTTTTACTATGAAAATGTATTGCTCTTATTTCTACTATAAAATATATATCTTAAACTTTCATAGTGGTTTGATGCGGGGTTAATTATTTGCCCATAGTGGGTACCATCCCTTGTTAGGATAGATCTGGGAACAATAGCAATTAAGATGCTGTTCTACGCTCGTCAAAACCTAACAATCAGAGGATTTATTACCGGATGTAGTTTACCAGTAGTATATTTGACTCTCGACAAGAACCCTCTTTACAAAAAATACGCCAATGAAAACTGATGTTCAAACCGATTCCTTACAATGACTATATATGTTATCAAAACGAAAATATCCAGAAGATCTTGTCGGCATTAAATAACCCATTGGGGTTGTTGATATGCCGTAAAACAAATCGAACTAAACCAATCAAGTGACTTCATCTCTCAAGTACAGAAAAATAATTTTTTTTTCTGTTTGGCCTCTTATGGCCAAAATCCGCTTGATAATGATAAATTCTCTATAGAGACAATATATCAAATAGATTCTTACATACGCCAATAATATGTTATCTGTAAGCGTGAAAATCAAATAACACATGATTCCTGTAGTTCATATTTCACAATTTATTTGTTCCATTATAAGAACAGAGAAATAGAGTTTGTGAATTATACACACAGAATCTATCCATGGCTTCTTGGTCATTTTATACGCGCCTTTTATGGCTAAGGCTGAGTAATTGTAATAACAAAGTAGAAAAATTCATATATATATATATATATATATATATATATATATATATATATATATAGCGCGCGTTTCGTCGTTTATGTTTACGTGTTTCCACTTTGTTATATTGCTTTTCCCTAAAGTTGTTCTTGATATATCAAAAATTATATCTTTAGTCCATATATATATATATATATATATATATATATATATATATATATATATATATATATATAACACTAATAAACTTATAAATGTAAGCAGCTATACTTGTTCGGCAAAACCTTGGATGTTTTAGCTTGTAAATGAAAAAAAACAATACCCAAGAGAGAAAAAGGGTTAAAAAAGAAAGAACTAAGAACATGTACTTCTGGCGAAAATAATCGTCTCAAATCTAAGTTCAGAATCCAAAGAAAAAACCTCCGACACGAGTAAAGTAAAAAAAAAGTAAAGTACTCAATACGCTAAGTAGAGCTTAATAAGTCAATAAACCTGAAGAGCCAGACTAAACTACCTAGGTTTCACCTACAAGCCGGCCTATGTAGGTTAGTCTAGCTCTTTAATTTTATTTACTTTATATATATATATATATATATATATATATATTATTATTATTATTAAAAGATTATAGTAAAATTATATTGAAATCGCTGACATGCTTCAATAAATTGATTGTAGTTCGTCAGGCGATGGTAAGTAACTATTGATTAAATGATTATTAAGGAAATTTAAAAAGAAATTGTTACCTCTTTTCCGAAAGTTAAAGGGTAGGGGAACATGAGGTCAGAATTAAAATTAGACTTGTGGCTGTGTCTTGATTAACCAATTAAATGTCAGACCTACGCTAAATAAAAAAAAAATAATGATAATTATGCTTCAGAGTGTGGAGATGAGTGAGTTATTTTTTCATGTCATGATAAACCGGAACATAGACGGGATATCGTTGGCGATTGCATAAAATATGTCAGCGACAAATGTATTGTGATTGTTGACAAATACGACATTTTCATTTTGTTGTAGTGTAAAACTGAATCCTTGAATCTTTTGTTGATAGTTGTATTTTTTTCTCTTCCTGGTTGTCTTGTTGTCCATATTTGTCTTGCATGTTTTTGCAACTTGGTGATTCCCACCATTGGACCCGCTTTCTCTCTGTGTTCATTATAGGTATATAGTCTGAATTTGCCAAATATTTAACCATATATCGTTGAGTATTTTGGCATTCAGGTCTCCCATGGCGATTATAATTTCTTGCGATTTGAATTGAGGCTTGGCGTTTTCTCACGTAATGTAGAACTTTTAGATTTCTTCTCTACTTTGTGGTATAGTCACACGCAAATCTAAGATAGATATGTTGAAAGGCTGTCCATTATGTTCAACAAAATCTCGATTGTTTGCCCACCTCGATTCATATACTCTCTTTTAACCTGCTAATTTCCTGCTTTATATTTTCTAACTGGCTATTGGGGTTTAATGTTCTCTTATTCCATGTCTGCACGGCGGCGAATGTTAGACGGTTTCCTCATTGATGAAGAAGAAACTCGAGGTAACAGAGAAATGGTTCTACAGAAGGATGCTAAGGATAACATCGACCGTGTGTGTTAGCAATGATGAGGTCTTAGAAAGGATGCAAACAAGAAGGAGGCTTATACTTACTATTAGGAAGAAGCAGCTTAAGTTTCTGGGACCCATAATGAGTAAGAAAGGCCTGGAGAACCTGATACTCACGGGTCGAATAGAGGGAAAGAGAGACAATGGAAAATATCGCGTGACACACCTGGCGGACTTAAGCAAGTGGATGATAGAACGCGGTTTGGGAGAAGAAGCAGAGAAAAGGAACTTGTTGAGAGCTTCAAGGGATAGATGGAGGTGGAGAGCCATGATCGCCTACGTCCTGAAAGTTCGTTGTACATAAAAAGAAAGATTAAATGTCCCGATAATTATATTTTGTTTGGTTACGTTGCATTAACAAAACACGTAGCATTTTTAAAAGAAAATACGGTAATGCTATTATTTTTGTGCCACATGAATTTAAAAGACGTTAAGCCAAATAAATAAAGTAAAAAAATGACATAGATATTATTTATTAAATGCTACCACTTATATTGTAATCTACCGGTGTATCCCGTCCTGGGTATGACGATAAACTACGTTTAACAGCAAGGACTCTGATCAAGAGGTTTTGAGGAGCATGGAACCACCTCTTAATTGCTGTTGTTCCCAGATTCATCCTGACCCAGGTTGGGAGCAGCTGTTATGGCCCCACCTATGGGCAAATAGTTAACCCCAAGACTGACGTAAAATGCATTATAAAAGTGTAAAAATGGGTTTTAATACCAGAGATACTTTGTAAAAGAATTTTTACCAGAAATATATTTTTGAAGAAAAAAAATATTACCAGCAATATATTTTTGACATTACTAGCAATACATGTTTTCAAATAATATTACCCGCCGTATATTTTTGAGGAAAAAAATATTACCAGGAATAGATTTTTGACAAAACAAAATATTACCAGGAAAAAAATTGTCGACATTGCATAACCCAACAAACCAAACCAAACCTATCATTGTATCAGAAGAGCTTACATAAATGTTATATAAATCTAGTAGGGAAGGTAATATTTTATTTATTATTGGTAGGATTATCTCTTTTCGAACAATGATAAATAAAATCCTCTCACTTCCAGTTAACTATGCAAGGATTGCTGTTCACTATGTGTGTCTAAATATTCGGCAGCAGTGCCAACGTGAAAGGTATTTAGTCAATTACTTAGTCAATATCGAATTCTTACAATTTATTCCGATGATAGTTTAACTATTCTTCATTATATCTTGTGTAACGTGAAGTTATTTTCTAAACTAAAAATATTCAAGCATTAATTCAAATCCCTGACGCCTTTTCGGGATGTAGTGATTAATAAGTTGTCTTTGTGGATCATTACTACAGTGTAGTGAGTTCGATCCTAACCGAGTGCTTTGTAATTTTAACCTTGTGCTAAAACACGTTTTATCTAGGCAAACAACGATAAAAACTCGTAGAGGTTAATTGTTAGCAATCTTACCTTGTTGACAATCAGGGTGTTTGGCTGGTGTAATAGATAGATGATAAATCATAGAGCAGAGATCGAATTCCACTCGAGTTCGATATATTTACTTATGAGCAAATATCTTTGAGAAATGTATAACTCCATCTCTTGTCACATTATTTTGGGATAAAAACCTTCCCTGGTATTTCCCAAATTTTTTTGATGCAATATTCAATCCCAAAAATCACTGACGCCTTTCCGTGATGTAGTGATTAATAAGCTGTCTGTGCGGAACATTATTACAGTATAGTGAGTTCGATCTTAACTGAGTGCATTGTAATTTTAACCTTGTGCTAAAACACGGTTTATCTAGGCAAACGGCGATGAAAGCTCGTAGAGGGCAATAGTTAGCAAGCTTACCTTGCTGACAATCAGTATGTGTGGCTGGTGTAATAGATAGCTGATAAATCAGAGAGCCGGGATCGAATTTCACCCGAGTTCGATATATTTACTTATGCGCAAATATCCTTGATAAATGTATAACTTCATCTTTTCTCACCTTGCTATGTGTTAAAAACCAACCCTGATATCTCTAAATTTTTCTTGATGCAATATTCACTCGCAAAAATCATTCTTACAATTCTAAATACGATTCGTCTTTAAATAACTCACAAAGTGTTGATAATCCGTAAAAAAACAAATCAATCACCAAAAATTGTAGGGCTGATCTGGCAGTTGAGCTTTTCAGACTTTTTATCTACTTATCATCAGCAAGAAACAGTTGGCATAATGAAGAAAGAGTGCTTCGAAAATACGATACTGACAGGAGAGATTGAAGGCAAGAGGGACATAAGATACTTAGTGTGTTTGAGTAAATGGATGCGGAACAGGGTTTAGAAGAAATAACAACGAAACAAAACTTATTAAGAACAACGAAAGACAGGAAGTTGTGGAGAGGCATGATCGCCTACCTCCGGAAAAGACTAGGTACATAAAGAAGAAGAATATGCCAGTCGATCTGGGTAACCTTCAGGGAAATTTTAATTGGACCCTTTATTTAATATAAAAAGCTTGAGTGATCACGTTCCGCTGCTCATCTCTGGGGATGTCCCGTTTTGTCCTTTCTTTAGTAGTCTTCAGTTATTGCTTGCATTGTTGCCACTGAGGATAATTCTCTACTGCCCACTCCAGGGACTAAATTCACAATTACCACAATTCTAACTTAAGTAATCAAGGTTTTAATCCATTAGGCGAGGATAATAATAATAATAACAATGATAGGGAATTTAGTCCGAATATAAATAATATAAGTGACGTAATTACTGATAACTCTTTATCCCGGAAATCTTGGGCGTAAATTACTAATAAATTGGCTCCCTACTGAGTGTCTCAAGCATGTGGTCTATTATAAATAAACAATGTAGTGAATAATAAGAAAGAGGCCATTTCGATGTGTGTAAATGGCGAGAAATCTTGTCATGCCACATATTTTACAGAGTAAAGAGCCAGATCCAAAATGTAATCTATATTTGTACTTGTGGTGTACTTTTTTATACTAATGTTCAACTAATAGAACACGCAAGAACCACTCAAGGTAGGGGTTTACTTTGTGATGTTGAATGAGGCTAAGATAGGGCAAGAAACAAAGTTCATGGGACTAAGCAGGAAATATAAAGAAAAACAAGAGACTTGACGATTTTAAAAGTGTGGTGATTTCTAAGCGTAGTTTAGACGTGACACACAGCCGAAAGTTCGGGACGGCCAGTGATGATCGGAATAACTTTTCCGTCTTAATTGATCTAGTAAGGCAAGCTTGCTAACCATTACACTAAGTTGAAGTGCCCCAATGTCAAGTGTGAAATGACTGATAAAACATTGTGACAGGATTCTGTTCCACAAAGCAGCAGAACTTGGTAAGAAGCTGTCCGAATGGAACTGACTTGTTAGTTTTAGAATAAGAAGGGAATAGGGGGAATGATTCACTCTTTTGTTCGGGGCATGGCGGATCTCATTTGTGAATGTCAGGGATGGTGGGTTGTACCAAAATTAATTTTAATAAATATCTAAATCTAACATTTGAGGTAATATAAATAAGCGTACAAGATTAGGCTATCAATAAACAAATCTTTGTTTCAAGCAATACTTCAATAAGAACACCCAGAATTTGTTTATGTAAGTTCAACTATTTATAAATTTAATTTAAACATTAAAAACATTAGATATAATGAGTTTTTCGTAATTAAATATCTACTAAGCTTAAGCATTTTTAAAGTGAATATTAAGTGTATTTGCTAAGATTCACTTTCTTTACTTTATTCCAAGCGTATTAAACCATAAACGTCTTTAAAGTAAATTCTAGCAGTTTTGTATACTTGCTCTTTACTTAAGCGGATAGTATGTGTTTTAACATACCCTGAAGGTATAAAATTATGTACAAAATATCTGTTGTTGAAAGCATAAAATTACGTGCAAAATATTTAGATTGAGACATTAAATAACTCCATGTGAAAACACCTAAGACACACCACACAATAAGCACACCAAGAAACCATTTGCGGAGACACAGGCTCTGGACACGACGGCGACAGATGGAGACAAAATGGTGACAGCTCAGTACGTCGGCGACCCAACAGGTTAAGGGAGAAAGAAGAGGAAGAAGGATTGATAGGCCGCTAAAGAAAATCAACCAAACAACATCAACCACAAACTATTTTCTAAAATTACGTGTATTTTAAATTTATTGTAAATATTTGTTAAGATTGACTTAACTGGGTCGTTAAAATTTGCTAAGATTATTTTAAGTGTTTTTTTTAAAATATTTACGAAGACTATCTTAAGAAAATTTTAAATATTTGCCTACGTTGCGTTACTATATTTTAAGCGGTTTTTATTCATCAAATATGCTTGTCCTGCGTGTATTTCTAGCTTAGTTTAAGTCTATATTAATATTTACTAAAAATGTATTTTCCAAACACATCATATGGGAAAAAAATTATTCCTTATAAACCAGACCACGAGCATCGGTGTGGGTGACTTAACTATCTAAAAAACCTGCCTGGCTATTTATTAAATTTAACCTCGTCTGGCACAAGGTTATAGAAATGTGAGACAATCGAGAATCATATTCATAGGAGTATTCCATTAATTACACTATTACAAGTATGATTGACTTGGTAACTTACACTAACAAAAATACCTACGACGTTTCAAGTAGTTCAGTCTAGCTATTGGTCATAAGGGATTTACACGCCAAAAGAGGAGTGCGGTATTGTAATAAATTCAAACAGAGAACAAATCAGCAATGACTATGTCCGCATCTGCGTTTCGGAATCTTTAGTATCAGTGAAATAACTCAACATTTCGCGATTTATAACAGCCGCCTCTTGCTTTATGTGATGTCTAATCAACTCATTAACCTAAATGCGTGGATTCTAATTGCGCAAAGCTGTTATTAGATTCCAGACAATCGGGCGTCATCTTGACGACCTCAAAGATCTTAGATAACATGTCGGCACTTACGCATGATTTCTCTTTATTTTAATGATGGACATTATTGAAGACGAAATCGATGCATTAGGGCCAAGTAAAGTTTAGTCCATTATTTAACTTGAGAAAACTCAAATGGTTGGCCATTATCGTAATGCGTCTCATAAAAGATGTAAATCTCACCTGTAACTAGAGGGAAATTTTTGTTGGCATATATCGATACTCAGATGGTAATTTTAAACGTAAACATTTGTGGTAGTTTTGTTAATGTTCTACCTCTCCGGAAGACGACTTGAACTATTTAGGAATATGTTATAAGTAATCTATAATACAAAATCCCTTGCTAACTGAGGAAATTCAATTTTCAGCCTATATTAGATTCAACAAACAAAACGCAAACTTCGATCTGATCAGGTATATAAATGAAGAGCAAAAAGGGGGAGATAATTCAAACAACTACCAAATTCTTTGCACCATGGATTCTTGACAATATTCAGTCCCCCCCACCCCCCACGAGGGCCTCATGTGGCACAAGGCCTTTTTAACGTGGGATCTCCGAGCATGTGGGCTCGGCCAAAAGTATGCCCATTGAACCCGTATAAACGGGTTCAGGGTCGGTTTACCTCCCCGAAAGAGAATCCGCCCTTCGCCGTAGCCACCTTCGGGTTCCTCCCGCCCGAAGGCAGATAGTTCAACCGAACAGTCGGTCAAAACTTGAGCGACTGATTCAACCATGGATTCTTGATGTCTTGATTTTTATCTGTACCGAGGTTAAATAGATGTAAAGGAGTAAATGGCGACTGTATTTTGGAAATCCTAAAAAGAAAATAGAGAATGTCAGTACCTTACTGGTTGATCGCTTCGGAGGTGTTGTAAGCTTGGATGTGAAAATTGTCACATGAATAATGTCTCGGGATCGTTAATCGGAGAGCCGAGTTCCAGTCGGGTTCGTTTTAATTATTTTCGCACAAATATTCTTGGGAAAGGTATGAATCCATCTATTCCCCCATATATCGGTTAATTAGCAAACTTTGTGCTACTGAAACCCTTATCATCTATAAAAGATAAAATTGCGTACAAAATATTTAAATTTCGGCATTAAATAACTCATAGTTGATATGCCGCTAAAAAAACAACAAAACAAAACAAGCAACCAAAAACAGAAGGACCTATTAGAAAATATGCCTTCAAGATCTTTTTTATTTCAAGATTTAAGCTGTAACTATAGGAACAAGCGTCAAAGGCGTAACTTTCTAACGAAGCAAACAAGCGACAACATTAAAAAAAAAAAGATACTCACCCTTTAAAGCGAATTGTGATATATGAAAAATTGGTATGGCGATGCATTCTCTGTTTTTATGTTATTTAATAAATATTAACCTAAACTACAGAGTTATAGGAGTCTAATCAAAAAGTACTCACACTGTTGCTATAGTAACGGAGCTAAAGTATGCAGAGTGATGACACTTGGACAGATTGACCTTGAACACTGTCGTCCAAACACACTATCTTATAATTTTCTCGCTTACTTTCATTGTTTATAACTGTGCTTGGATGAAAAACGTGTAGAGTGTGTTCGTCTTACTACGCCACAGAAGTTTCATCAGTAACCATAGTTTTTGGCCAATAACATTTCCCAGGTTCCTCAGATCTTACTCCTTACAACTTTTACATCTTTCCTAAAATCAAATCCCACTTTAAAGGATAACATTTTCAAAACGTCAAGGAAATCGAATTCAATGCGACGAGACAGCTGACTGTTATCACCAAAAAAATGTTGCAGGTTTACTTCCATTAATGGAAACGTCGTTAGATAAAGTTTGTGACTTCAGAAAGGGGCTAATTCGAAGGAGATTAAATGCCGAAATGATATATGTTGTAGTTTTTTTTTTTTTTATAGCACCAGACCGGATATATTTTCACCAGACCTCGTAAACACATAACAATCGAACAAGAATGTCTGAAAGGTTTCTATGAAGGTCCACTTCATAGAAATGCGGAACATTGAAGTGTCAGTGACATTGTTCTCCCAATAAATGATGTCGACATATAACAGTAGTTCACAAAGTTATTATCGCTGACCACGCTTGAGTTTCACGTCAGATCACTACACTCATATGTGGACATTTCTATCTTTGTATTAGATATACTCCAAATACAAAACACAGATATTTCGGCTTTTATTCGATGCTATTAGATGTCTCCAAATGAATATCCGTTACTCTATCGCTTCACCTCAAAACATACAGCATTGACCCTGCAAGCTTAATTTGTTTAGAGCGGCCTATCCCGATAATGTCAGCAACATATAAACTTTAAACACCGAAATAAACGAAAAGAATTTGTTCGTCTATAACAGTTATGATACTTTTATTCATTTTAAATTATACATGTCTCTTAAATTTTAGTCAGTGAAATTTTATAGTCCAAGTGAGAAAAACTACATCTTTTGGGCTCGGGTTTTCTACTGAGATGAAGTGGAACGGCCATCTTGAATCAATTACTACGTCTACAGCTTAGAAAATCGGTTCACTGTGTTGTCAGAAAATTTCCCCGTCAGAATAAATCTTACACATTTACAAATCTGCCATTGAATACTGCTTTGGTGCTCCTGCTATTTATCTCGAGTTTCTTGACAAAATCCAAAGAAAGATCTGTAATGTATTCGATCCTCATCAGGCATGTCGGCATCAGCCACTTTCTCAAAGAGGTAACGAGGTTACCCTCTTTCTTTACTTGAATTATCATGGCAAATACTTCATGAATTAAAGCGTGCTACTATATTGGCAATTACGTCTTACAGTTTAATTGCTTACGTAGCTAGATGCAACCATCATTTCTATTTTAATAGTTACTTTTCTCTCACAGTTCCCACCTGCGATACTCCCTACCTCTTTCTTAATTTCCTGGTAACTCGGATATAAGAGAATTGTCGGAACCGGAGAGAAAGTCAATTATATCTGGGTCTCTCTTATATCCGTGTTTGGTCTATTTTATATACATTAACACAGGCTCTAATTTGGTACCAGAGAAAATATTTCTTATATCCGGGTTTCTCTTATATCCGGGTTACACTGTATCTTCAAAAATTTAGATGCAACACTAATCGCCATATTCTGTCTTTCTGAACGATGTTACTTTATTGAAAATTCCTTACTTCTCCTAATTAAAGTCTTCACATTCCATTTCACTCACTGTAACCCCTTCGTCCGCGTTGAATTATCACCTTGTTTGGAGCGAGAAATATATATAGATTTCGCGAAAGGAAAAATATAGAAAAGACAAATATTATTTAATTATATTTAATCACACGTAAGCTACTTACTACTCACATTTCTAAACGCCCCTTTTATCGCGAACGTTAATTCAACCAACCTGTATAATTCTACCTCCTACAGAAGCAGGGATTACGGCTCACGTCGGGAATCCTGGGTATATGATAAATATTCGTTTATGCAATCGATAAAACATTATCTTAATCTAGTCAATAAAATCTTATTTAGGGAGAGCAAGATGAATGGTGATAATATCATCCCCCATAGGGAACATGTACAAAAAGGCAAACATTTTCAGTGCAGTCTTTCCTACTAGGCCCGAATGTCTCACAACAGTTCAAGAAGTAATTATGATTATGGACGACAGCAGCAATCAAATCTTGTGGCAGTAAATATCCTCGAAGCAAACAGCTCGTGCCTTGACCCCGAAGAACCCATTAAATCCACGTACGAAATGTGTGCTGGGTTAGCGTTTGGTTTCGTAAGAGGCTTTTAAAATCAGTTTCGTAGCCTTTAACGACTTCACTGTGTTATCGATGTCACGAAGCAAGCAGAGATGGAAGAACGTAAACTGAACAAATGCTTCTTTGCTAACGATGGCGACGCCATATAACGATGTTGGCTTTTTCAATATATTATGTCGGCTTGAATCAAATTATAACAAGATGGGAAAATATTATAAATATATATGATTATATACTCGAAAGCAAACGCACACAAATATATCTATCTATATATATATATATATATATGTGTGTGTGTGTGTGTGTATATGTATATATATATATTATATACAAGAGGAAAACTCTACGTAGTCTAGCCTACTCAATTCAGGGTATACTCGCACACATACAAACACACACACACATAGTGGTTTCGTAGACATTAAACATTTGTAGAATGGACAATTATGCTGATATATGAATTTGCTGGCACATCCGATATATATATATGTGTGTGTGTGTGAAAGCAATTATGAGGATTTGATATGATCGTAATTAAGTAATTCATCGTGTCTAGAAAACAACTGAACAGAATGCTGTTTCGTCCTATATTTAGGACTCATCAGCAGTACGCACAACCGAGAATTGAAACCCGGATAGTTACGTTATCAGGCAAACGTCATACCGACTGTACCAACAGGCCTCGTAGACGAAGGGGTAGCGAATTAGACTCGATATAGCACCACCCGATCACATATTCCGTGGTGGAACTCATCCGAGCTTCCCTTACTCATCGGCCTGTGCCCCCACTAGCCATATAGGACGAAACGGCCGTTTAGTGCTTTCTGCATCCTGTAGAGGTTTCTACTAGTCTCGATCGATGAATTATTTAATTACACACACATATATATATATATATATATAGTGTGACTCAAAAAAAAACGGGAATTTTTGAACTGCGTATTCCCAGGCATGAGAAAGTAGCAACACTGCGAAACAGTGACCTTGAGCAAGTAAACATTTCGCCATTTAGAATTCAAGATGAAATTCACAGTATCCCAGCTGAGATGTTGCAACAGTCAATGAGGAATCTCAACAGCAGATTTCAAGAATGTATTCGTACAGGAGGACGCCATCTACAGGACGTAATTTTAAAAAAATGAAAATTCCATCATTGTTTATTAAATGACATGTTTTAAGCTTTCAATTACTATGAATAAAATATTTTTCTTCCATCACTCTTAGTTTTATTGAATTGTTAACAGTTCCCGTTTTTTGGGGTCACCAAAAATAATATATATATATATATTATTTAGGCTTCAAATTTCAAACAATCTGGTTAAAAAGAAGTGGAAAGATCTGTTTATTTTTTAATTTATTTTTACAATTTTCGAATAACGTGTTGTTTAATCTTCTCGTGGTTGTGGATGACTGACCGTTTTTCATATTTTATACTTGTCTGTTCAAGTATTTTCGACCATCTTAGTTATTGTCAAGTAGAAATATGGTGTACGTATGATAGTTAGAATTCCTTTGCCTACCTCCTGGTATTTTTGGGAGAAGCCGGACAGTTTATGCATAAATTCTTATTCTAAAATTACAGAAACATAATAAAAAAAAATAAATTGATAGAACCTGTCAAATCTTTTGAATAAATGGAAAAACTTATTCGAATTGAATTTAAAAGAGGGAATACTCTAGCGAAATAAAAAAAAAATATATACATTATGATGATGATCGCCTCTCCCGTCGAGGATCTGCCAACCTCATTCCGTTTTTTTTTTTTTCGTTGTTTTATTCGATACTTCCTCCATAACAGCACATTTTGTAAAATAGCGAGCATCTTGGGTCATAGCAACAGGAATATTTGATCTTAGACGGTCAATACGACTGATTTCAATATTTCTGATACTACTCAGGCACAAATAACTCCAGTTATTTTTGCCCAGGTCAACTCGCACCATGTTAGCATGAGGCACATTGACAACTGAAAGGTTACTCTTTAGTTCGTCTTTATGCTTGATCCATGGCCGAACAACACCTTTTCGCACACTGTGAAGATATAAATATATACATGCATGCATACATACATATAAATGTTCCTGCATATATGCAAACACACACGCACACATATGTATATAATAATAATAATAATAATAATAATAATAATTAAAACTTATTTTTATGAATATCAATATTTGAGTAGAGGCTCCGTTTATTTAAAGAGTATTTTATTTTGTCTACCGGCCTAAACATCAATAATACATAATACAGAAATATATATTTATATAGGCATTACGCAATGATATAGTGATGCGGGAGCAAGCTTAACTGACAATCGCAAATACATAGAACTTACAGGACTTACAGGTTGTCGTGCCAAACCTACGCTTCGAAAAGAACTATATATATATATATAATTCGTAAATAATATTGCTTCTGTGTAATTTTTATCGTGAAGAAAATTATAAGAACACAAGAAATTTAAATAAAAAGCTTAACCCCTTCAATCTTATTTAATGCAACAATTATAAAAGAGTTATTGCTGCCCAAATACGCACTTCATATATACAGACAGCACACATCCAGACAGACACACATATATATATATATATATATATATATATATATATATATATATATAGACAGGCGTTATAATAAAGAAAACAATTCTATTTGGTCTAAAGTCACGTAATATGCTATTACCATCATTGTCATTATCTTTCAAATTTTTTCATCAGCCTACTATATATATATATATATATATATATATATATATATATATATATATATATATATATATATATATACAATTTTAGGATTGGTGTATATGGAATAACCAACAAATACTATTCTTAAAAGAGTGCTCAATACAGAATAGAACAAATACAATTATTTATTAGAAAATTGTAACATAAATATGTTATAAAATCATTACAATAGCCATTTTGATTCAATACTTCTGGTGTCTTATCAAGTTATGGTGTTGAATGTAGATTAAAAGCTTTTAAAAAAATTTCAAATCAATCAAACAACTCTCGCTAAGGGGAAACGCTGTTACATAAGCTTGAATGACCAATCAAAATACAAGTATATGAGAATTCAAAAAACTTGACAACGAACTAAGGGTATAATAATAATTTAATGCTTTAATGTTGGGGTTAGGCTAAAATGGAATTTATTCTAACTAATAAATATTAAATTATACGATAATATTAGGTTGGTGCAAAAATAATGACGTAATAATGTCGTTTTTGAAGTATTTTTAACGTCAAAAAACGACATTATTACGTCATTATTTTTGCACAATAAGATTTGAAATTACAAATAAAATATTACATATTTTAAAATTTAATTTGATCTAAATCAAGTTTAAAATTATAAAATTAGTGAGGAAAAATAAAAAAAAATACATGTTATTCTATTTATTTTGTTTTTATTGAAATTAAGTCGGAATCAACGTTAAAATCAAATGTTGCTCTTGACTTCATGACAGCATAGATATATTTGAATCATAAACAGAGACAGGGGAAGATGGCATCTTTCAAAAGACAATACATACACAATCAGCTTATAATACATAAACACGCAGGCGTATTTAGATATATACAGACACAAAAAGGCGACGAGACAAGAAATATCCACGCGAACATGAAAAAACAAAAACAAAAAAAACACATATATACAAAATGAAAGGTACACGCAAGTGACCGTACGTACCACACTGATAAATAACTCGTACATACACACACATACATTGACAAAGACACTCCAATACATACATACATATATATATATATATATATATATATATATATATATATATATATATATATATATATATATATATATATTCTACATAAGATAACGTATATTGTTATTTTTAATTTGTCAATAGTCTGGTAAATACATATGTTGTTTTGATAAGATTGAAAAGACTTATTCATTAATACTCCCACACGTTCAAATGATAATTTTGATTCTTGTCTGCAAGGAAATTTTGGTTTTCATACAGATTATATATATATATATATATATATATATATATATATATATATATATATATATATATATATATATGATACCCAACGAACAATTTCATGCGTGCTCTTTTTTGTGGATGTTTTAATGGAAAACATTTCATTAATCACTTTTCCTTCAAAATGTACCACATTAAATAGAAAAAAAATTGTTTTCATTTGTCTTCCTAATTTTTTTTCTCATTTATTTATCGAAACTTCCCGATATTTATCAAAAACAGATATTTGCGAAGATCGAGAGACATGATAGAATTCGTTTTTATTTTTTTAATTAACAATGTTTTCAAAACCGATGCCCACCAATGATTTGTTGATGAAGAATTGTCTGTCAATTCGAAATCAATAAAAAGAAGTTAATTTGTGCCAGAGTAGATTTATTTATAAACCGAATGCGTTTTACGATAATAAATTGATCATTTTATGCTACAAATCTTTGTTATTATTTTGAACCTTACAGCTTTTGCTATACCGGTCAAGTGTCTCTCGTATTTAGCAAATTCCTTCCAAATTATACGGAAGAAAAGAGTCTTTACTTTATCCACGGGGTTATATTCTCATCTATCTACTTATCATATCCGATGTCCTTCCTTCGATATTTCAAATTTTGTAACTGTCATTTGTTTTCATCCTGCCAATCTGTTTCTCCTTTGAACGGAGTTTATATATATATATATATATATATATATATATATATATTGCTCTATTAGGTTGGTGTAATGTCGTTTACTCATATAGTAACATATGTGAGAAAACGACATTATTTTTGCACCAACCTAATACGTAGCGTATCGAAGATTTTTTTTTTCTTTGACTCTGAACTTGAATGCAAGACGATTATTTTCGGCTAACGTACATGTTCTCTGTTCTTTTCTTTTTTTTGTACCATTTTTCCCCATTGGTATTGGTTTGTTTATTCACAAATCAAAGCACCTAAGTTTTTTCCGGACGAGTATAATTTCTTATATTTATAAGATTACAGATAGTATATATATATATATATATATATATATATATATATATATATATATATATATATATGTGTGTGTGTGTGTGTGTGTGTGTGTGTGTGTGTAAACTGGCTGATTTTATAATTATAATCATGATTTGAAATGCTAACAAGAAAATGAGTGTTGCGTGCATCAACAAAAAAGTGATTATATTAAGGTGAAATGTCGGAACTGTTCAGCAACCTTGATATATTTGGGAAGGATATTCAAATAATCAAGAAAGTATACTGGCAGCAAACAGCATGTCTAGTGAAAGAAAATGTGTTCAGCATGTATACAAAAACAGAAACTAGTATAAGACAAGAATGTGTCTTCTCACCGGATTGCTTTAAGCAATACAGCGAGGCGCTTCTGAGATAATTAGTTATCCTAAGTGGATCCCATATTGGCGGCAACAAGCTGAACAACGTAAGATAGACAAATGAAACATGGTTGACAGCAGACACAGAAAGGAAACTACAAAAACTCCTACAGAAGATTGTGAAGGAAAGCGTGAAGAAAGGATTTAGCATCAACTACAAGAAGATAACGGACATACGAAAATTAAACAAGTACAAAACTTCAATATCTCTGTTAAAACACTTCATTATGAAGTGTTTTAACAGAGGGCGAAAATCTGACAACGAAATCCAAAGGAGTATTGGGATAGACGAAGATGAATTCCAAAAACTAAGCAAAGTAAAAAGAAATAGAAAAACATCGCTAGAAACAAGGAAAAGAGTATTAAACTCTTATATCCAAGATACTTGAAGAAACAGAAATTGATTCTACAGAAAGATGCTGAGGATACCATGAACTGTATATGTGAGCAACGATGATGTCTTAGAATAAAATGGAAACAAAAAGAGATACTTCACATCAGGAAGCGACAGTTGAAGTTTCCAGGGCATATAATGAGGAAAGAGGGCGTATAAAATTTGATATTAACAGGACAGATTGAAGCCAAGAGAAACAGAAGAAAACAACGCATAACATACTTAGTGAGCTTGAATAAATGGGTGGCAGAAGAGTGTTTAAGAGAACAGAAAGACAAATGTTATTAATTAATTAGACAGAAAGTTGTGGCGGCGGGCCATGTTTGACTATGTCCTGTAGGGACACAGCACATAAAGAAGAAGAAATGTTTTGTGTACAGGTCTCCTGCTGGATAATTTACTATAAAACATCTACATATTGAAATTAATTATATTTTTAATTTAAGCGACACAGGAAAATATCTGATAACTAGTTGTTACCATGAGTTATTTAATGTTGAATTTTATACGGAGCCCGCAGTGCCGATCATTTCAAAACAAAGAAGCAAGGTTCAACCAGAGTAGCTTCGCTAAGTAGTACCCAATACCGAAGCATCTTTATATCTTTTATAAACACGGATATGTCTTGTCGGAATCCTGCAGTGAGTATTGGAAAAGTTTAACAGGAAAATGTTAATCTATCAGAATCAGTGTGTAAAACAATTCTTGTTTCAGAAAATTCACACATAGAATAATCAACAGATAAATGCTTTGGAGTCTGATTTATATAAACATACATACATACAAACATACATACATACATACATATTTTTCCACTGATGTAGATGAAAGTAGTATTATTTTTCACAAATGTTGCAATACTATAAATAATATAATAATACTATACCTGCAAGAAACTAACATTCGTCTTTGTCACGTGTCCATTCAGAGCGGGGACATCATGGCTCTCAACAAAGTGTGTTTTTTGTTACAGCTCCCACTACCTGTTCTGAAATCAATTTCCATATTTTGTACACGCGCACACACACATATATATATATGTGTGTGTGTGTGTGTGCGTGTGTGTTATGGTCCGGTTCCTTGTACCACGGTGATAGTCCAAGGTAGAACCAATAAAGAAGAATTCGAACACGGATATGGAATAACACAGATATATTACCAACAGGAATATATACAGAGAAGTAGACAGTCTTAGTACGAACAATCAGGTTTAGTAGTAATTGTCTGAACGCGACTCATTTCGAACTGCCTCTGACTCGACTGACTGACTCGCTGGCTATGACTGACTGACAGACTCCTGACGGACTTCACTCCAGGCTTCAGACAGAACTCCCCGCTTCCTCTTGAGGCGCAGTATTTATTACGTATGGAATAGTCCATTATGTTATTATGGATAATGTCCCATAACACCCCACTTCAGAAAATTTTGCGTGGTAGGGACTTTTTAATGTTTTTTTCTTTCTTTGGATTTATTTTCAAAGGTTCAGTAAATTTTCTTTTTCTAGACGATTTTCTTGGTTCTGGCATTATTTGCGGTCTCGTTATATCGAATGTGTCGAAAATCGTGTCCAATACCTCTTCTTGTGGTGAACCGTTAGCATCCTGTAACGGTCTCTTCATTATTTAGTTTACGTGTCTTCTGTTTGAGAATTATTTTCCTCGAACTATGTACATCATATTGCCAATTCTTTTCTCAATTATCCCTTGTTCCCAGCAAGAGGTATTATTTTTGTATGACTTAAAAAAACTTTCTTCCCCTGGGATGAATTTTCTTTTTGGTGTGTAGGACTGTGTTACTTGTTTTGTTTTACTTGGTAATAATTTATCGAACGCTGATCGGATTTTCCTAGCAAGCATTATAACTGCTGGTGATAATGTTGATGATGTTGCATTATTTGGCGTTATTCTATATACCTGTAGGAATTGCTGTAATGCTTTCACCGTAGGCACATCTTACGCTTTTCGTAATGCTCTTTTGAGAGTATCCACGAATCTCTGCGCTTGTCCATTTGATCTTGAATGGTAAAGCGGACATTTTATATGTTTTGCTTGACAGATTTCGCAAAACTCTTGGAAATCTGCTGACGTGAATTGCGTTCCGTTATCTGTTACTAAACAGTCCACTACGCCAAACTGAGCAAATAGCTCGTGGAAGAAATTTATGGTCGTTTCTGCTGTAGGATTTTTGCACCGAAACACCTCCGGCCATTTACTGTAGCTATCAACTATGATTAAATAGTAGAACCCGTCAATTGGTCCTGCATAATCTGCGTGTATTCTTGACCATGGACGATCAGTTTCAGGCCAAGGCTTATGTATGAGTGGTGGTGCTTTAGCTGCTAAATTACAACCTTTGCACATTTCCACCATTTGAGAAATATCCTGGTCCATATTCTTCCAATATACATAGCTTCGCATTAGCGACTTCATTCTATTTTTACCCGGGTGTCCTCTGTGGAAATCCTTTAGTATCCGTTTTTGTAAAGTTTTGAGGATTACAACCCTTTCGTTGTAAATTAGCACATTATCGCATAGAGAAAAGCTGTCCGAAATTCTCATTTTTTATGCTATTTTTGATTTTGTTTCATTAATAAATTCATTTTTGGCTTCATTTTTTATGTCTTGCAATGTGACTGGGAGGTTTCTGACTGTACAACATAGTACTGCTCTTATGTCTTCTTCATTTCTAAGGGCTGCGATTACCGTATCTTCCAATGGCTGTCTTTTATTGGTATAAGTCTCGACAGACCATCCGCGTGCCCGATTCTTTTCGTTGGTAAATATTCCAATCTGAAATTATAGTTCCGAAGAATCGTTCACCATCTAAGTAGCCTATTCGCTGTGTACACCGGTAGACCTTTTTTTGAACCAAAAGTTTTTATTAACGGTTTGTGATCCGTCTGCAGAGTAAAGTATCTACCATAGATGTATCTATGGAATCTTGTTACTGTGAAGATAATTGCTAGAACTTCCTTCTCAATTTGTGAATAGATTTTCTCCGCTGGTAGTAGGGTTCGGGAACCATGTGCGTCAGGTTTTATTGTCCCATCTGGCATTTTATGTAATATACACGCTCCGACACCGTAGGCGCTCGCATCACTTGCTACAATAATCTCTAGTTTAGGTTCATAGTGTGCCAAAAATAAATCCGATGTTAATGTCTTGATTATTTTTTTAAATGTTTCCTGGCATTGATCGGACCACTGCCAAACTTTTTCTTTCTTTAGCAGTTCGTTCAAGGGTGCGCGAAGTTTATGCATTTGAGGTATGAATTTCTGGTAGTAATTTACTAATCCAAGAAAACTTTGTAGTTCCGTTATGTTCTTAGGAACTGGCATCTTTTTTTATTGCTGTAGACCTTTCAGGGTCTGGATGTCTACCTTCTTGGCCTATTATATGGCCAAGATATTTAATTTCCTTCATGAAAAAATCACACTTATTTTCTTTCACTTTGAATCCGTAGCTTTGAATTCTCTTAAACACTTCTTGTACATGTTGCCAGTGTTGTTCAACGCTTTCGCTATTAATCAATATGTCATCCAGATATGCTATTGTGTATTCTAGTCCTGCCAGCATCGTATCCATTGTCTGCTGGAAAATAGCCGGCGCTACTTTAATTCCAAATGGTAGTCTTTGGTATCTGTACAATCCCTTGTGTGTGTGTTTATGCATAGTAGTTTTGAACTTTCTTCGTCGACTTGAATTTGCAGGTAGGCCTCACTTAGATCAATTTTTGAAAAATATTTTCCGCCATTTAATTTAGTGAATACTTCTTTAGGACTAGGTAGCGGGTAGTGGTAGTCCTTTATTGCTGCGTTCAAATCTGTAGAAAAATCAGCACGAACTCGAATTTCTCCTGATTTCTTTTTAACGTAGACCGTCGGTGCGGCCCATTTTCTGTACTCTACTTTTTTCAATATGCCCGTATTTTCGAGTCTAGATAATTCTTGGTCAATCTCTTCTATTGACGCAAACGGTGCACTCCTTTGTTTCTTAAAAATAGGTTGAACGTTATCCTTTATTTTGATATTAGCTGCCATTTTCTTGTATCTTCCGATACCTGCCAAAAATACTTCGGGGAAACTCGTTTTTAGTTTTCCTTTTAATTTGTCTGCCTCGGTTGATAAGCTTTTTACATTCTAGCAGTAGGTGCTAATATGTATATCCCACAATTCGAATTTTTGCATCCAGTCTGTCCTGAATAGGTTTTCGGTATTTCTTAAGATGTACATTTTTAGTTTTTTCGTCATTCCGTTAAATGTTATGTTTGTGACTATTTCACCCTCGAATATACCTTTTTCCCCGTAACTGATCTCGCAATTTTATCCGTTTTTAACATGACAGTTTTTTTTCAGTTTTCTCCATGTTTGTAGATTTATGATAGTTAAGTCTGATCCAGAATCCAGCTGTCACCTAACTTTTCTGTTTTGCATTTCAACTTGTACATATTTTCTTATATTAGTCTCATCTGTTTGGTCGGTCCTCGTAATTCTTATTCTGCTTTCTTTTCTATACCAACAGTGAGAACTTTTATGACCAATTTTTTTTACATGATTTAGCATGATATGTACAGTCTTTAACCCAATGCCAAGACCCACAACGATAGCATGGACTTGGTGGTACTTTCTTTTTATGTTGATTATAATTAGAAAATTTTGTTTTACCTGAAAATCAGTTCGGTTTGTTAGTGAGGAGGGAAAATTTGTTTGCTTTGTTTGTGAGGAGGGAAAATTTGTTTGTCTTCGTACTTTGCGTATGTATGCTATGCCAGCTTGTTCTATGTCTTTAGAGTCTTTTTTCACGCTGACGCATCTTTGGCAGTCTTCGAATAGTTTTTCAAGTGTCAGATCTTGTTCATTTTCCAATTTAGTAAGTATTCTACGTCTCATTTCTGTGTCTTTGGTTGAAACCAGACCTTGGACGTAAATTAAGCATTTGAAGTTGTCAGAGCTGAGTTCCGATAATTTGAAGTCGTCACAATATTTATTAACAATGGATGCGAAAGTTACGTAATCTTCGCTATACTTTTTTGTAAGGTTCATGCATTTCCATCTTTTATGAAATAGTGAAGTATTATGGCGGAAAAGTTCCGTTAGCAATTTTATAGATTCTTTGAACTTTAACTCGCTTGTTATTCTGGGAAGGATATAATCAACGAATTTGGTATAATCGCCAGTGCCTAATTTTCTTAATAAAAGGCGTACTTTACGTGCCTCTGACCAATCTTTGCAGTCAAAATCATATAGATCTTTGTTGTTGTTCAAACTGGGTTTTGAGTTCCATAATGGTTGACTTAAAATCTTCCATGTTAACATATTTTTTTGTGTAACCTGATATTCTGTAGCCTGTGCTCGCAAAAAAACTTGCCTTTGTTGTCAGTGAAATTTGATATAAAGAAAAGAATTTTTTTTTTTTAATTTAATCGTCGTCCACTGCTACGTACGACGGATAGCAAAAAAAAAATATGTCCTCCGAGTAGGGAGTTTATTTTTCTTTAAGGGTTTTCCAGATCGCCATTTGTTATGTGTGACGTATAGCACGAAAATAAGTCCTCCGTGTATAGAGTTCGTATTTCCATTTTAGGGTTTTCTTCGTCGTCACTTATGTTGACGAGAGAGGATTTTCTTGTTTTTTCTTCACGTGAGAGTTCGAATCTTCGTCGTTGTTATGCGCGACGGATAGCAAAAAAAAAGGTATGTCCTCCGCGTAGAGAGTTGGTTTCCTTGTCGCCACTGTTATATTGTGGCAAACAAAAAAAAATTTTTTTTTCTTCCACCGAATGAATTCGAATCGCTCGTCGCCACTGTTATGGTCCGTTTCCTTGTACCAAGGCAGAACCAATAAAGAAGAACTCGAACACGGATATGGAATAACACAGATATATTACCAACAGGAATATATACAGAGAAGTAGAAAGTGTTAGTACAAACAATCAGGTTTAGTAGTAATTGTCTGAACGCGACTTTGTTTCGAACTGCCTCAGACTCGCTCGCTCTGACTGACTGACAAACTCCTGACGCACTTCGGACGGACCTCACTCCAGACTTCAGACTGAATAGTATTTAGTCACCCCACCCCAAAGAGGGCATCATGTGGCACAAGGCCGGTTTAACGTGGGATCTCCGAGCCCGTGGCTCGGCCAAAAATATGCCCTTTGAACCCGTATAAACGGGTTCAGGGTCGGTTTACCTCCCCGCCCAAAGGCATAGAGTTCAACCGATCAGCCAGTCGTCCGACCAGACTAAACGATATTTATTTATACAAATGTGTATAAAATGTGGCACAAGGCCTAAAAAGGGGATGGGGAATGACGGTCTTCTTCTGTCTTAAATCTAAACTTAGCTAGTCTCAGACACGGACCCAAACATACTAACAATATTCCAATCACCAAAACAACACATTCACTCCTACCTTTCTTACTACGTCCACCATAATGCCTCAAATTCTCTATGAAGTCCTAACTAGTCCCCTTATGTACAAATATTGTTCGTGGGGGGAGGGTCATAAAACAACAACTTTTAAAAGATCCCCAAATGAGTATATACAATATGACTTAAGTATTTACAATAAAAACTAAAGAAAACTGTGTTAGTAATAAAAACCCCCACAAACCATAAACGTGGCAGCAATATCAGTTAACTAGACGAAATCAATGCGGGGCTAAGAAAAATAAGAAAAAACATTCATTACTCCAAGCATTCACACAGACACACACACATTCATACACAACAACAAATACGAAAAACCACACACACGAAATGAAAGGCGCCCCGCATCCACCAGAGAACTGAAGTCACTGACCACCTAACGAGGGAGGGGAAGGGGAATTAAAACAAAAGAAAAATAGGGACAGAAATAAAATGGGCCAATGCGCATGCATACCCTAGCTAAGTTTACTAGAAAAAAGGGAAAACTAAAGATTCAAAATCGAAAAACTAGTCTAACCTAAAATCTGGGTGGATTGCATATGTTCAACCCTGTTAAGACAAATCCTGTACCTAACCGACATCCAAGTGCCACTCTAGGTCAGCCCCTTTCACTCTACACATTCGCGCAAGATTCACCCACCTTTTGCCAAATTCCGATGAGGTGAGCCGCCGCCTTTCCGTCCTAATCTTGACTTTAAGCTGATGTTTAAAGTACAAGATCAGTTGGGAAGAGGTGAACTTCTCGCCCTCATGGAATCCCTTCTGACGCGTCGTCCAAATCACGACTCTCATAATCCCTAGTAAGCAACAGAACACATAGTGTTCAGCCTTCGTCAATTGCGGCACCACATTGCTACAAACAGAACTGGCTTCCAGGACAAAAAACTTTCCCTGCAGCATGCGAACCATGAGGCCTTCAACAAACTTGCACAACGGCACTACCGTCTTGCACTGAAAAAAGGCGTGACCAATGGTCTCGACTTCCCCAGTGCAGCGACGACAGTTTGGATATTTCTCCAAACCTGCTGAACAAAGTCTCTTGCCGACCCAGAGGGACCCACGAATCATCAGCCAGGTGAGTGATGCCTCATCGTTATTGAGACATTTCAACCCAGGCGCACAAGGCCATATCGAGCGAACCTCCTGCTTCGAATCCGACCAGACTAAACGATATTTATTTATACAATGAGTATAAAATGTGGCACAAGGCCTAAAAGGAGGATGGGGAATGACGGTCTTCTTCTGTCTTAAATCTAAACTTAGCTAGTCCCAGACACGGACCCAAACAAACTAACAATATTCCAATCACCAAAACAACACATTCACTCCTACCTTTCTTACTACGTCCACCATAATGCCTCAAATTCTCTATGAAGTCCTAACTAGTCCCCTTATGTACAAAAATTGTCTGTGGGGGGAGGGTCAATAAAACAACATCTTTTTAAAAAGATCCCCAAATGAGTATTTACAATATGACTTAAGTATTTACAATAAAACTAAACAAAACTGTGTTAGTAATAAAACCCCCCACAAACCATAAATGTGACAGAAACATCAGTTAACTAGACGAAATCAATGCGGGGCTAAGGAAAATAAGAAAAAACATTCATTCCTCCAAGCATTCACACAGACACACACACATTCATACACAACAACAAATACGAAAAACCACGCACACGAAAGCGAAAGTCGCCCCGCATCCTACCAGAGAACTGATGTCACTGACCACCTAACGAGGGAGGGGATGGGGAATTAAACAAAAGAAAAATAGGGACAGAAATAAAAGGGACCAATGCGCATGCATACCCTAGCTAAGTTTACTAGAAAAAAGGGAAAACTAAAGATTCAAAAATCGAAAACCTAGTCTAAGCTAATATCTGGGTGGGTTGCCGATGTTCAACCCTGTTAGGACAAATCCTGTACCTAACCGACATCCAAGTGCCACTCTAGGTCAGCCCCTTTCACTCTACACATTCGCGCAAGATTCACCCACCTTTTGCCAAATTCCGATGAGGTGAGCCGCCGCCTTTCCGTCCTAATCTTGACTTTAAGCTGATGCTTAAAGTACAAGATCAGTTGGGAAGAGGTGAACTTCTCGCCCTCATGGAATCCCTTCTGACGCGTCGTCCAAATCACGACTCTCATAATCCCTAGTAAGCAACAGAACACATAGTGTTCAGCCTTCGTCAATTGCGGCACCACATTGCTACAAACAGAACTGGCTTCCAGGACAAAGAACTTTCCCTGCAGCATGCGAACCATGAGGCCTTCAACAAACTTGCACAACGGCACTACCGTCTTGCACTGAAAAAAGGCGTGACCAATGGTCTCGACTTCCCCAGTGCAGCGACGACAGTTTGGATATTTCTCCAAACCTGCTGAACAAAGTCTCTTGCGGACCCAGAGGGCCCCACGAATCATCAGCCAGGTGAGTGATGCCTCATCGTTATTGAGACATTTCAACCCAGGCGCCCAAGGCCATATCGAGCGAGCCTCCTGCTTCGTAAGACCGAGCTCGTCGATCAGATCATCTTGAACGGACCCCCTGACTAACAATTGATACAATGCCTTACGAGACAACGCCTGGGCGTCGGAGAGGCCATCCGTCGTCCGTAAGAGGAGCTTCAAAGCACTACGACATTCGCGGTAGAAGGCACACTCGGCACGAGGTCTACGGCCGGCCTCCTCCTCGCACGAGTGCACACTTCTCAGGGATGGGAAATGTTTTCGGACATCTTCTTTCCAAAAGGTGCCCACCTCATCCAATCCGCGACACATTCGGTCTAGAAAGGTAATGCGAAGCATATATTGACGAATCTCAATGCTAGGCATACCCAGACCGCCCTCAGAGGGATGAAGGCAACAGATCTCGCGAGTTACCATAGGGGCCTTGTCTCTCCACAAGAAAGAGAACAAGGTCCGGACTAATGACATTAGTCTGGCATACGGGAGCGGAAGCACAGAAAGTCGGTAAAGGAGGATCGGATATATGTGTGAAACACATACCTCCGCCCTTCCCTTCAGGGAAAGTCTCCTCCGAGACCACAGATTAACCGCGATCTCGGCCTTCCCCTGCACCTCCGACCAATTCATTTCCAACTGGAGATCAGGACCGAACCAGACGCCGAGTATCTTGATCGGCCCATCCGTCCAGAGGAAAGGTCCGGGAAGAGAAACTCCCTTCCACGAACCCAACCGCAAGCCCACAGACTTATCGCGGTTGATCTTGGCCCCTGTCACCATCTCATACCCACTGATCTCTTTGCTGACTTCGTCAATCTCGGCTCTGCTCGACACAAGAACCGAAACGTCGTCAGCATAGGCAGAATACCTGGCTGAGGTGGAAGCCCCAGGCAGGGAAATTCCGCGCAGGACCGGATTCGCCTTCAACTTGCGAAGGAATGGTTCCAACGCAAGAACGTAAAGCAGAGGCGAGAGCGGACAACCTTGACGAATGGAGCGAGACAATACGAAAGGCTTCGATCTTACCCCATTCACTTCCACCAGCGCACCGGGGGTCGCATACAAAAGTCGGATCCAGGAGCGAAAGTCGGCTCTGAAACCGGCCGCCGAAAGGACAGCCTCCAGAAATCGATGGTCAACCCTATCGAAGGCCTTGGACTGATCTAAATTGATCAGCGCGGCATCACTGTCGACTTGTTCTAAGATCAAGCGTACCATATGAAGGTTATCCTGAATAGTCCTGCCCTTCACAGCACAAGTCTGTTCGGGGCCAATCAGACTAGACAGGACAAGCTGCAAACGGTTGGCTAAGATCTTCGCCAAAATCTTTAAGTCAGTGTTTAACATCGTTAAAGGGCGAAAGTTCCCTAACCCATCCCCACCGCCCTTGTCCTTACGCAGCAACTTGATCACACCCCTGGTGAAGCGTTGGGGTAAAGACCCCTGCTTCATCCAGTGGTTGTAAATCAGTTCCAGCAAAGGAACAAAAACGTGCGACAACCTCCAGTACACTTCGTAGGGAAGACCATCTAATCCCGGAGACTTATCCAGGCCAACCTGCTTCAGCGCTTCCCAGATCTCCGACTCTGTAATGGGACCCTCGCACCTAGCCGCTTCAGCTGCCGAAAGGCAGGGAAAGTCAGCTAAATAGGCGTCGAACTGAGCAGAGCTCAGACCGGGCTCCCTGGTGAAAAGATCCTGAAAGTAGTCCCGAAACACCTCACATATGCCCGCGTTTGTAGTCACGGTCCGCTTATCCGGCAACGTGACGCATGCGATATGTCGCTTAGACGCGCTTCGATTTTCCTCTGCACGCAGTTCAGCGGCAATATTCGTTGCCTCAGAAGACATTCTTTTTAACCTAGCCCTAACTACCAGAGCTTGATCCTTCTTGATAAGCAAGGAGGACAACTCTGCCTTAGCTAAAGCTATGTCCCCACTAACACGGGATTTCACTGCCCGATCGACTTTATCTTCTAAAGCAGTTTGCGCCGCTAATCTATCTAGATTGAGTCGACGACTAAAATCGGCAGCAAACGTTCGAATTTTAGATTTTAATTTGCCCCACCAGGCATTTCCCACAACCGCACCCGTCAATTCCCTTTGTATCATTAGTAAAAGCTGGTCCCGGAAACCCTGATCACCAAAAAGGGAACAGTTCAATTTCCAGTAACCAGCCAATCTAACCTTAGGCTTATCTAAGTTTACACGGACCCGGACAAGCCTATGATCCGTATAAACTATATAATGGAAACTTGGACACCCTAAGAGCCCTACGTCGACTCTCCTAACTAAGACCCGGTCCAGGTAGCTCGTAAGCGTCCCGGGAGCCGAGTTGCCACTAGTTGTCCAAGTCCATGCTACCTCCCGAGGGTGTTCATTCCGGAACTTATCGACAAGATCAAACTCATCGATAAAGTCCCGAAATGGTTTCACATCCGGGTTGTTAGTACCTTGTTTTTGCCCTATGCGATCTATATCGGGGTCAAGGACGGCATTCCAATCCCCCGCTAAAACTACCCGACGAGACGTCGTCAAGAACGGCGCGATCTGCCGAAACAAAGCAGGCCGCTCGGAATGGGTATTGGGCGCATAAACCCCAATGAGACGTAGAACCTTATCCTTTATGGTAACATCCATCACGCAAAGTCTGCCCGCCGGACCCGCGAAGACAAGGGTACAAGCAGCCTTCAAAGACTTGCTCACTAGCCAAGAGACACCCCTCGAACGACCATCAAAACAGGCTGAATAAACGGCGAACCCCTTAGACAGTATGTCCTCACGATCATGAGAAGAAAAACGGGTCTCTTGTATACAACATACATTCACCCCGAGGCGCTGAAGATCACGAGTGAGCCTCGCCCTGCGAGACTCGGACCTCAGGCCCCGGACATTTATACTAGGTAACCAGAGTGCCATTGTCAAGCCGATTAGGGTTGTCCTTCAGGATAGAACACGGCTGGGGTGAGGACACCGACAGCTCGTCCCATAGATCCGGACGCCATCTCATTTTCGACGGTATCATCTTGAGACAAACCGCCGATGTCCGAGGGGTAGGTGAGTTTGAGAGCCCTATAAAGGGATGGGTGAACAAAAACTGGGACCCTCCCTTTCAGTTTTTGATCACATTCATTTGTTTCTGGGTCTAGAAGATAGGCAGCTGGGGGCACCATTTTGAGTGACGACTGGGCCTCCTCTATCATCCCCCAAATCTCCCGCGTACCCGGGCCAGTTCTAACTACGGTGAGGATTCTTTGAGCGGAAGGGAACTTTTCGGGCCTCTCCACATCCTCACCGTTAATCTGTTTAAAATTCCACAGAATTTTCAGCTCCTTCGGGTTTCGTGTCTGCCCGAAAACCCTTTCCGCCTGGTCCCGGGATACGCGGCAGACGTCTTCCCCAGGGAGATAAGGTGGTTTGATCTTCTTTTTTTTCTTGTCGGTGATGGATTGTGTCTCAGGACTTCTTTGCCTTTTCTTATGTGGTGAATGTATGGGTGTTGAAATGGGCGTGACATTGGGTGTAGTAGATGGAGTCCACCCGGTAGGCGTCCTCACCGGCGATGGTTTAGATGAATGACGAGATTTAGCCGGTGAGTTTGATGCAGATTTGGGCGGAGGAGGTTTTATGAAGGTCTTTTTAGATGCAGAAGGGGAAGACGGGGCAGAGGATAGGGGGCCCGGTGCCCCCAGCGATTTTTGCTTTTTAGCCCGCGTCTCATCTAATATGTCCTTCAACTTTTTAAGGTCTAATATTTTCCTCCAGCCGGGTTCATTATTCTTTTGCGCATTTGTTGCATGAGTTTCGTAAGACGCCGAGGCGTCGCCCTCGGAGCTGGTAGAGGGAATGGGGCTGTAGGTGACTTTGTCCCCGGTGTCATGTTGGGACTGAAGAACCGCTGTTTGGGTCTTCCCCTTGCCCCTAACTACGAGGCGCCATTCCCCCTCCTCCTTCTCCTTATCCACACTTGTGGCAGGCGTCGGTTTCGGGGGTAATGTGGGTCTGGGCCCAACCGGGGGATTTTCCTCACCGGTCCGCCTCGCAGCTAGGCCCACTACAGGCGCCGCGGATTTTAGCTTCTCGGCCAAGGGGGGATTTTGGTCGCCAGCGACCGGAACTCCAGGGGCCTTCTTTCCTGGACAGGAGGAGGAAAGGTGACCAGTCTCTCCACACCTCCAGCAAGTTGGTCTTCTACCGGTCACTATGACCGGCATTTTCCGGTCGCCATACTCCAAACAGTTGGGGACGGACTCCGACCAGACTAAACGATATTTATTTATACAATGAGTATAAAATGTGGCACAAGGCCTAAAAGGGGGATGGGGAATGACGGTCTTCTTCTGTCTTAAATCTAAACTTAGCTAGTCCCAGACACTGACCCAAACAAACTAACAATAATCCAAACACCAAAACAACACATTCACTCCTACCTTTCTTCCTACGTCCACCATAATGCCTCAAATTCTCTATGAAGTCCTAACTAGTCCCCTTATGTACAAAAATTGTCTGTGGGGGGAGGGTCAATAAAACAACAACTTTTAAAAGATCCCCAAATGAGTATATACAATATGACTTAAGTATTTACAATGAAAAATAAACAAAACTGTGTTAGTAATAAAACCCCCCACAAACCATTAATGTGGCAGCAAAATCAGTTAACTAGACGAAATCAATGCGGGGCTAAGGAAAATAAGAAAAACCATTCATTCCTCCAAGCATTCACACAGACACACACACATTCATACACAACAACAAATACGAAAAAGCACACACACGAAACGAAAGTCGCCCCGCATCCACCAGAGAACTGAAGTCACTGACCACCTAACGAGGGAGGGGATGGGGAATTAAACAAAAGAAAAATAGGGACAGAAATAAAAGGGACCCATGCGCATGCATACCCTAGCTAAGTTTACTAGAAAAAAGGGAAAACTAAAGATTCAAAATCGAAAACCTAGTCTAAGCTAATATCTGGGTGGGTTGCCGATGTTCAACCCTGTTAGGACAAATCCTGTACCTAACCGACATCCAAGTGCCACTCTAGGTCAGCCCCTTTCACTCTACACATTCGCGCAAGATTCACCCACCTTTTGCCAAATTCCGATGAGGTGAGCCGCCGCCTTTCCGTCCTAATCTTGACTTTAAGCTGATGCTTAAAGTACAAGATCAGTTGGGAAGAGGTGAACTTCTCGCCCTCATGGAATCCCTTCTGACGCGTCGTCCAAATCACGACTCTCATAATCCCTAGTAAGCAACAGAACACATAGTGTTCAGCCTTCGTCAATTGCGGCACCACATTGCTACAAACAGAACTGGCTTCCAGGACAAAGAACTTTCCCTGCAGCATGCGAACCATGAGGCCTTCAACAAACTTGCACAACGGCACTACCGTCTTGCACTGAAAAAAGGCGTGACCAATGGTCTCGACTTCCCCAGTGCAGCGACGACAGTTTGGATATTTCTCCAAACCTGCTGAACAAAGTCTCTTGCCGACCCAGAGGGCCCCACGAATCATCAGCCAGGTGAGTGATGCCTCATCGTTATTGAGACATTTCAACCCAGGCGCCCAAGGCCATATCGAGCGAGCCTCCTGCTTCGTAAGACCGAGCTCGTCGATCAGATCATCTTGAACGGACCCCCTGACTAACAATTGATACAATGCCTTACGAGACAACGCCTGGGCGTCGGAGAGGCCATCCGTCGTCCGTAAGAGGAGCTTCAAAGCACTACGACATTCGCGGTAGAAGGCACACTCGGCACGAGGTCTACGGCCGGCCTCCTCCTCGCACGAGTGCACACTTCTCAGGGATGGGAAATGTTTTCGGACATCTTCTTTCCAAAAGGTGCCCACCTCATCCAATCCGCGACACATTCGGTCTAGAAAGGTAATGCGAAGCATATATTGACGAATCTCAATGCTAGGCATACCCAGACCGCCCTCAGAGGGATGAAGGCAACAGATCTCGCGAGTTACCATAGGGGCCTTGTCTCTCCACAAGAAAGAGAACAAGGTCCGGACTAATGACATTAGTCTGGCATACGGGAGCGGAAGCACAGAAAGTCGGTAAAGGAGGATCGGATATATGTGTGAAACACATACCTCCGCCCTTCCCTTCAGGGAAAGTCTCCTCCGAGACCACAGATTAACCGCGATCTTGGCCTTCCCCTGCACCTCCGACCAATTCATTTCCAACTGGAGATCAGGACCGAACCAGACGCCGAGTATCTTGATCGGCCCATCCGTCCAGAGGAAAGGTCCGGGAAGAGAAACTCCCTTCCACGAACCCAACCGCAAGCCCACAGACTTATCGCGGTTGATCTTGGCCCCTGTCACCATCTCATACCCACTGATCTCTTTGCTGACTTCGTCAATCTCGGCTCTGCTCGACACAAGAACCGAAACGTCGTCAGCATAGGCAGAATACCTGGCTGAGGTGGAAGCCCCAGGCAGGGAAATTCCGCGCAGGACCGGATTCGCCTTCAACTTGCGAAGGAATGGTTCCAACGCAAGAACGTAAAGCAGAGGCGAGAGCGGACAACCTTGACGAATGGAGCGAGACAATACGAAAGGCTTCGATCTTACCCCATTCACTTCCACCAGCGCACCGGGGGTCGCATACAAAAGTCGGATCCAGGAGCGAAAGTCGGCTCTGAAACCGGCCGCCGAAAGGACAGCCTCCAGAAATCGATGGTCAACCCTATCGAAGGCCTTGGACTGATCTAAATTGATCAGCGCGGCATCACTGTCGACTTGTTCTAAGATCAAGCGTACCATATGAAGGTTATCCTGAATAGTCCTGCCCTTCACAGCACAAGTCTGTTCGGGGCCAATCAGACTAGACAGGACAAGCTGCAAACGGTTGGCTAAGATCTTCGCCAAAATCTTTAAGTCAGTGTTTAACATCGTTAAAGGGCGAAAGTTCCCTAACCCATCCCCACCGCCCTTGTCCTTACGCAGCAACTTGATCACACCCCTGGTGAAGCGTTGGGGTAAAGACCCCTGCTTCATCCAGTGGTTGTAAATCAGTTCCAGCAAAGGAACAAAAACGTGCGACAACCTCCAGTACACTTCGTAGGGAAGACCATCTAATCCCGGAGACTTATCCAGGCCAACCTGCTTCAGCGCTTCCCAGATCTCCGACTCTGTAATGGGACCCTCGCACCTAGCCGCTTCAGCTGCCGAAAGGCAGGGAAAGTCAGCTAAATAGGCGTCGAACTGAGCAGAGCTCAGACCGGGCTCCCTGGTGAAAAGATCCTGAAAGTAGTCCCGAAACACCTCACATATGCCCGCGTTTGTAGTCACGGTCCGCTTATCCGGCAACGTGACGCATGCGATATGTCGCTTAGACGCGCTTCGATTTTCCTCTGCACGCAGTTCAGCGGCCATATTCGTTGCCTCAGAAGACATTCTTTTTAACCTAGCCCTAACTACCAGAGCTTGATCCTTCTTGATAAGCAAGGAGGACAACTCTGCCTTAGCTAAAGCTATGTCCCCACTAACACGGGATTTCACTGCCCGATCGACTTTATCTTCTAAAGCAGTTTGCGCCGCTAATCTATCTAGATTGAGTCGACGACTAAAATCGGCAGCAAACGTTCGAATTTTAGATTTTAATTTGCCCCACCAGGCATTTCCCACAACCGCACCCGTCAATTCCCTTTGTATCATTAGTAAAAGCTGGTCCCGGAAACCCTGATCACCAAAAAGGGAACAGTTCAATTTCCAGTAACCAGCCAATCTAACCTTAGGCTTATCTAAGTTTACACGGACCCGGACAAGCCTATGATCCGTATAAACTATATAATGGAAACTTGGACACCCTAAGAGCCCTACGTCGACTCTCCTAACTAAGACCCGGTCCAGGTAGCTCGTAAGCGTCCCGGGAGCCGAGTTGCCACTAGTTGTCCAAGTCCATGCTACCTCCCGAGGGTGTTCATTCCGGAACTTATCGACAAGATCAAACTCATCGATAAAGTCCCGAAATGGTTTCACATCCGGGTTGTTAGTACCTTGTTTTTGCCCTATGCGATCTATATCGGGGTCAAGGACGGCATTCCAATCCCCCGCTAAAACTACCCGACGAGACGTCGTCAAGAACGGCGCGATCTGCCGAAACAAAGCAGGCCGCTCGGAATGGGTATTGGGCGCATAAACCCCAATGAGACGTAGAACCTTATCCTTTATGGTAACATCCATCACGCAAAGTCTGCCCGCCGGACCCGCGAAGACAAGGGTACAAGCAGCCTTCAAAGACTTGCTCACTAGCCAAGAGACACCCCTCGAACGACCATCAAAACAGGCTGAATAAACGGCGAACCCCTTAGACAGTATGTCCTCACGATCATGAGAAGAAAAACGGGTCTCTTGTATACAACATACATTCACCCCGAGGCGCTGAAGATCACGAGTGAGCCTCGCCCTGCGAGACTCGGACCTCAGGCCCCGGACATTTATACTAGGTAACCAGAGTGCCATTGTCAAGCCGATTAGGGTTGTCCTTCAGGATAGAACACGGCTGGGGTGAGGACACCGACAGCTCGTCCCATAGATCCGGACGCCATCTCATTTTCGACGGTATCATCTTGAGACAAACCGCCGATGTCCGAGGGGTAGGTGAGTTTGAGAGCCCTATAAAGGGATGGGTGAACAAAAACTGGGACCCTCCCTTTCAGTTTTTTATCACATTCATTTGTTTCTGGGTCTAGAAGATAGGCAGCTGGGGGCACCATTTTGAGTGACGACTGGGCCTCCTCTATCATCCCCCAAATCTCCCGCGTACCCGGGCCAGTTCTAACTACGGTGAGGATTCTTTGAGCGGAATGGAACTTTTCGGGCCTCTCCACATCCTCACCGTTAATCTGTTTAAAATTCCACAGAATTTTCAGCTCCTTCGGGTTTCGTGTCTGCCCGAAAACCCTTTCCGCCTGGTCCCGGGATACGCGGCAGACGTCTTCCCCAGGGAGATAAGGTGGTTTGATCTTCTTTTTTTTCTTGTCGGTGATGGATTGTGTCTCAGGACTTCTTTGCCTTTTCTTATGTGGTGAATGTATGGGTGTTGAAATGGGCGTGACATTGGGTGTAGTAGATGGAGTCCACCCGGTAGGCGTCCTCACCGGCGATGGTTTAGATGAATGACGAGATTTAGCCGGTGAGTTTGATGCAGATTTGGGCGGAGGAGGTTTTATGAAGGTCTTTTTAGATGCAGAAGGGGAAGACGGGGCAGAGGATAGGGGGCCCGGTGCCCCCAGCGATTTTTGCTTTTTAGCCCGCGTCTCATCTAATATGTCCTTCAACTTTTTAAGGTCTAATATTTTCCTCCAGCCGGGTTCATTATTCTTTTGCGCATTTGTTGCATGAGTTTCGTAAGACGCCGAGGCGTCGCCCTCGGAGCTGGTAGAGGGAATGGGGCTGTAGGTGACTTTGTCCCCGGTGTCATGTTGGGACTGAAGAACCGCTGTTTGGGTCTTCCCCTTGCCCCTAACTACGAGGCGCCATTCCCCCTCCTCCTTCTCCTTATCCACACTTGTGGCAGGCGTCGGTTTCGGGGGTAATGTGGGTCTGGGCCCAACCGGGGGATTTTCCTCACCGGTCCGCCTCGCAGCTAGGCCCACTACAGGCGCCGCGGATTTTAGCTTCTCGGCCAAGGGGGGATTTTGGTCGCCAGCGACCGGAACTCCAGGGGCCTTCTTTCCTGGGCAGGAGGAGGAAAGGTGACCAGTCTCTCCACACCTCCAGCAAGTTGGTCTTCTACCGGTCACTATGACCGGCATTTTCCGGTCGCCATACTCCAAACAGTTGGGGACGGACTCCGACCAGACTAAACTTCCTACTTCCTCTTGAGGCGCAGTATTTATTACGTATGGAATAGTCCATTATGTTATTATGGGTAAGGTCACATAACAATATGTATATATACACACACACACACACACACACACATATATATATATATATATATATATATATATACACTACCATAGATATATATATATATATATATATACAGTGTAACCCGGATATAAGAGGGTTGTCAGGACCGGAAAGGAGTCTTTTGTATCCGGGTTTCTCTTATATTCGGGTTTGGCCTATTTTGTTTAGGTAAGTATGGCTCTAATTTGCGACCAGAGAAAATATGTCTTATATCCGGGTTTCTCTTATATCCGGGTTAAACAGTATATATATATATATATATATATATATATATATATATATATATATATAAGCTGTTTAATCAATGTTGACCGCTTACTTTCATGTGTATAGTGAGTATCTTCTCCAAGACCCGTTTCTCACTATGTATCTTGGAGCTTTCATCTATCTCTATCTGATTCTAAGAAAAAGTGTGACATTTTTCCCATTTTCTTTAAAACTTCCTCGTTGCTCATAAATTCTGACCATGATATTCAACTTCATAATTGCCTTACGTTTTGTCTTCATATATATTCAGTATTCACTGCCAGAGAGGACGACTGATATCGCATAGCAGTTCAGATCAGTTTTTGTTTCTAAAGAAATATTCCAGTGTCTTCGTACTTTATTTACCTTTTTGATTGTTCCAATACGCGTTCGAATTTTTCATGTTTTCCATTGCGTGTTTTATCGCTTCCCAGATGGTTAAATTTCTGCATCTGATTAATTTTTCGCCTCTCATTCGCAGATCTCATCTGGCGCTCTCCTTCTGGCTAACGTTCACACGTTTTGTTTACTCACAGTTAACGTTTTACCCTCTCCTCTCTTTCATCTACTAACATATAGAGCCACTCAATGTAGAGTTTTACAGAAGAAGAGGCATATTTTGTGGGGATATATGGGAAAAGTAAGAGTTAAACCTAAACTTGAAAAGATTAAAATTATATATCAAAGCATTCAATTTCAAATCGGTTCCACAAAGTAGCGGTACGTGGGACGAAGCTTCTCGTGTGGAGCTTACATGGCGCTGATGGAATACGAAGGGAGTCAGGTTGGTTCGTTACAATGTGCGTAGCGTGGCCGGCCATTGCCATGATGTTTAGAACGGGAGGAACTAAGGAATATACTTTGTCTGAGCACTTTCTTCATAGCGTTAGATTAGGCGATAGGATTGCCATGTTTCATCTGTGGGACAGGAGTTATGCTGTAAAATAATTAATCACCCACGAGAAGCAAAATACACTTTTGGGCTCTACCGATACTTGAAAAGAAAGACTTGGAAGCTCTTGCCATTATAGGGCAGAAGTTCTCCATTTTCGCCTTAATCTGGCTCTTGTAAAAGCAGATGGTAGCAGGAGGAGTCAAGACCTGACTGGACTTGTACAGGGAAACGATTATTTTTCCAATGTCTTTGGCTATCAATAGTTTGTAAGAGTTTCACTTGAGAGTTGATTTGTGCATAAGTCCCAGTAGGTGCTCAAGGCAGGAGGGTTCGCTGATAAGTAAAAATTCACAGCCCGCACGGTATTATCTGATGTTACAATTGTATCCACTAATAATATATTTTGGTTACTTTTCTAGTATAAACAACCAATTTTACGTAATAGTAACATAACTCCTAGAAACCTATACATTAGAAACAAACCAATCCGTAACTGGTTAGTAAATTTTCCGTTCCTTACCGTTAACGAATTCATTTAAAATATATCAATACTATGAAGAATATCAGTTTCAGAATGATTTCACTGAAGTTAAGCAGCGTCGGGTCTGATCAGTCCCTACATGGTTGACCGCTTGGGCATACCAAGTGCTTTAAGATTTGATTTTTCGAGTGGTGTAATGGATAACGGTTAAGTACCCCTTTTCTGTTGGGATGACGAAAACATCAAGTTGAAACACTGCTTCCGGTATGATAAGCAGAATTAAACAACGTTGATTCTGGTTAGAACGTAGATATTACTACCTTTGGATGAAATATTTTCATTTAACTGTCATGTTAAACATTAATCTATTCGGGAAAATGTCCTCGCTTCGTTTATTACAGTCACTATATTTTGGACTTTTCGCTTTATAGGTGACTTTTGTCTTTGCAAAATCTTTCGGGAATTTTGAATTTCATGCCGAGAATGTTCTTATTTCACACATAATATTTGGGGAGATAACTGCTAGCAGTTAATTCGTTTTTATGAGATTACATTCGCTTTCTTTCTTAACCTGAAAAGATGTTTAAATCGTCGCCGTTTTTTTTTAATAATCCGTATAACAAAACCTATTTTAAAAACACAATGTCCGTTCTTTCCTAAAGGATTCTCTATGATATACATTTATATTCTAAGTTTATTGAATGTTATTGCACTATTGAAAAGTTATTTAACCTTTCGAATGATATATTTTTGTTTCAGTTCTTCTCATTGTATTTATTCAAACATCTTTTCACAGTTGATTAATTTGTTTTAATCGCTATCACCCCAAGCAAGGGAGTAAAGCCACTAAGACACGGGATTGCAGGGTGTGGAAGAATTTGGAGCAGAAAAATTAATAATGACCATGAAGAGGAAAGATAAATCAGGAAGACAGTAGATAGTGAATGACATTACATTTAAATTTTTGCAGATAAAAATTGACTGGAAAACATGGAGCCAGAAGGGAGTATTGCGTGAAAAAGAAACTGTTAGCATAGAATTTACGCTTACAAACAACTGTAAATTGATGAGCTCTAGACTTCAATCTATACCAATGGAAAAATTGTTCAAAATTGGAAAATCCAAAGTAAACGCAGTAAATGCAAATTCAAATCAGAACTATACATTAACAATAAACATACCGTTCAGTTTGACGTACTTTCTAGCAATTGATATTATGCAACTTATAAATAAATTCGGTCTGATGCTTAGCACATTTTTAATTATTTTTAGTGAATAGCGTTTACTAGTGCAAAATATCACACACACACATTTATATATGTAAACTTCAGACTTTTATTTTAATCAAGGTGTTTCAAAGGTGTTGAATACTATAGAGTAATACGTTGCTAATTGAAAATTCTATACTAATTCAATTCATCACCTAACAACCATGACTCACAAGTCATACCTAGAAAATCCAAAGCCCATGAAAAAAAAAAAAACGGAGTATTTTTGGTAGTCTACGAAAATGAAGGAAACTGGAATAAACCCCCAACTTGGGCTGAAAACATGAAATCTGGTTATTTAATGACAACATTTTAGAATAGATTCATATGAATAGAATATGTATTCTTTGGTTTAGATTGATTTGGTTTATTTTACTTTACAGCATATCAAGCTCAGTGGGTTATTTAATGGCAACAACATTTTTTAGGATACTTTCTTATGAATAGAATTTGTATTCTTTGGTTTAGATTGATTTGGTTTATTTTGTTTTACGGCATATCAACCTCAATGGGTTATTTAATGCCGATAACATTTTTAAGATAGATTCGTATGAATAGAATATGTATTCTTTGGTTTAGACTGGTTTGGCTTATTTTGTTTTACGGCATATCAACCTCAATGGGTTATTTAATGCCGATAACATTTTTAGGATAGATTCGTATGAATAGAATATGTATTCTTTGGTTTAGACTGGTTTGGCTTATTTTGTTTTACGGCATATCAACCTCAATGGGTTATTTAATGCCGACAACATTTTTAGGATAGATTCGTATGAATAGAATATGTATTCTTTGGTTTAGTTTGGTTTGGTTTATTTTGTTTTACGGCATATCAACCTCAATGGGTTATTTAATGCCGATAACATTTTTTTTTTTTTTTTTTTATTGCGGGTAATATTTTGTTTTGTCAAAAATCTCTTTCTAGTAATATATTTCTTTCAAAATTTATTGCCGGTAATAATTTGCCCATAGCTGGGACCCTAACAGTTGCTACCACCCTGGGCCAGGATGGACCTGGGAACACCAGCAATTAAGATGTTGTTCCATGCTCCTCAAAACCTCCTGATCAGATGCCTTGCTTCTGGATGTAGTTTATCGTCTTACCCAGGACGTGGATGTAGTTGAATATCTTACCCAGGACGGCAAAGAATGTTAAGTACAGCCATATAAATAGATGGTATCATCAGAAAAATTACCCCTATCCTTTATAATAAGTAAAGCGGTGTTCTTTGTAATGAACAGATCCAGAGGGATCATCTTTATCAAAACGAACAAATCAAATTATATATTTGTTAACAAAGGATGGAAAAAACATGGCGAATAATTGTAATCATCGTCCTTGTTATATCCTTAAAAGAATATAAAACGGTTAAATTTGAATAGACACTTTGAAAGTTGCGACAGTTAGATATTAATGTAATTGAAAGTAGAATTTTCCTTACCAGAACAAGCAATGTTTCCATGTTTGAACTTTCAGGACGTTGGGGATCATCGCTCTTCTAAACTACTGTTTTTTGTAGCTCTTAATAAATTGTGACGTTTTGCTACCCTCTCCCAAGCCGTGCTGTGGCAACCATTCTCTGAAACTCTGCTAGTAAGCTATGCCTTATTTTTCTCTATTCCCTTCTCTTCAATCTGTCTTGCGAATATCAAATGTTCTACGACTTATTTCCTTAACGGTCTACTTATGAAAAAAACGGAGAATAAATTAAAAATTAGTATATTCCCATACCTGTGCTGCTCAATGTATGATTGTAAACGGAAAGTTTCCCGCAAACAAAGAAACATAGTCATATTCCACGCCACTGGAGACTGCCGGGATTGCTCACTAAGTTTTCATTTTAGTTTATTATGGTTACATGTTTTTAATTATTCAATCAAATTAAAAGTAATTGCTATACAAATAACAAATGAACTAGAATGAACAGACAAACTGTGAAACTAAATACGTATGACAACATAATCATGATGATGTGCCGTGTGACTCAGTGGGAACCACACCGAGGAAAACCAAAAGGCTATTTTCCTGGGCATAGATTTCTATTTTACCTTTAAAAAAATTCGTCTAAATGTGGAAAATGGAATAGCATAGATTTAGGCTAATTTTTTTTAACCCTAGAACACTAACCCTCAATTAAAGTTACACCACTACTAACCATTGGTACATCATACCCGGTTTTGAAAATAAAAATAATATATATTAAATATAAATCTTTATTTGAAATACTTTACATGCAGGCACTTCAAACTTTGTACTTTGAGTTAACATTAATAGGAACTGAAAAACATATTTAGGTAAGAATATCAGGTAATGAAAATTGTAATTAAAAACAGGAAAATTTCCACTGGGTACTATATACCCATTGTTAGTGTTCTAGGGTTAATTAGCATTTAATTCCTTACATCCATAATTTATCTGGTATAAATGAATAATACTTCAAATGTACAAATAATATTTTCTCGTATTATTTATTATATAATTATATGGCACAAATATAATTGCGGTCATTGGCATAAAGGGAATACTTGTTACGTCAATGACGACTGGCATTAGAATGAATAAGACCTCATGTCTCTAATATGACCCTGAAATAGGATATATCTAAAGGAAAATGTGGGTCATATCCCCACTCACGAAACCCCAGGTCTGGATTGGAAAACTTCGTTTGGCGTCTCCTCACAAATTGGAAAAACACTGCCGATACGCCACATCAGATAGTTTGGGAAGCACTGTCTTATACCACAGTAAGAATTCAGAGGGAGGTCATAGAAATTTTAAAAGTCACTTGAAATATACATCATATAGACTGATCGAAATCTCTTTTTTAAAGCTTTTCTCCCCAAGCAAGGCGGGAGTGACACTATCACGCAAGGGGTTACAGAGTGTGGGAGCAAGATTAAAGAGAGATGAAAGAGGAAAAGAGGAGGAGAAGGACGGGGAATAAATCAAGACATCTAGAGATTTCGATTGATATTGCATTTGAATAGTTGGAGATTATAGCTACCAGGGAAACAAGTAAGAGGATGGGAGTTCCACAAACGGGAAGTGCGATACATGAAGCTCTTGGAGAAGAAGAGACGGCTTAATTTAACCGTTTCGATAGTGAAAGGGTGGGACTGAGATGTCGACCTAGTGGTAACGTTTAAATTCATGCAGTTTGGCAACTAGCGAAAGTAGCTCGTCGGAGCAGTTACCTTGAATGTATTTCTAGAAGAGATAGAGGAAGGCGACTGCATGTCTATGAGATAGCGACTGCAACTGAGATGCCAGATCAGGGCCAACCACATTGCATATCTGTCTCTGGATTTTTCGAGGACCCTAAGACGAACAGCGGAGCACCAGACCGTATATGACAGGAATATTCCATGCAAGGCCGAATGGCTGACATAGATTTGGACTCAGGAGAGAAATACTTTCTCTCGCGGCACAGAGAACCAACTTTCATGGTGGTAGATGAAGCTATTGATTCAATGTAATTCTTCCATCTCAGATCAGCAGTCAGTGTGGGGCCAAGCATTCGCAAAGGTGGGCGGGTGGTGGTCTTATGGATTTGACCAACAGACATTTTAATGGGAGGCAAGGAGGGCTCTCTGTAGTGGGTAATAAAGAGCAATTTTGTTTTTGAGACATTAAAGTTAGCCAGCCATTTCCTGCCCGAGGCAATAGAACCTGTGTTAAAATTCTTTTTTCAGTTTCTGCCATGTGGATTTAAATAACGGTTAATATTTATAAATTCTATCAGATTAAGAATTAATTCATGATCTTTTTTTTATTTTGATCACTGTACCTTTACACGGTAAATATATTAGGGTGAGTCATAAATAATTTTTTGTTGTTGTCTCTTTTTATTCTTAAAAACAATGAAGTGTATTTTATTGATTTTTACACTTTGTTGAATGTTATTTAAAGCCGAAAACATATTTTTAAATTTTAAGATTATTTTTTTGCGAGTGAAAATAGTAAAAACAATATTTGTAGTAATAATTATTTTCAGATATATATTATGCTATTTAACCCATAGTTGGAGGGAAGAAGAGGCGGATTCATACTTTTTCCAAAAAGTATTTGCGTGTGAGTAAATATAACTAATTTGACTGTAATTTGAATCGAACGCGGCTCTCCGATTTTCTCATTCCGAGCCTTTATCCATCCCAGTAATACCACATCGAATCTCACAGCACCTGGTTTTCCCAAGCGGACACCTTTCTATATCTTAGCCAGGCTCAACGTTTCTTAACTTCGATGATCGAACGGGAACCAGTGTATCAACGTTATATGACCGTAAGTCTATAAAGTGTAATTACATTTTATTCACTTTTATATTCACCATTAATTGCAATGACTTGTTGTCACTTATCAGACAACTTTCCAGTACATTTTGAATAAAAGTACGCAGGTCTTGATGTGCAAAATACTTCAGTCAACTTTTGAATCTATTATGGTGTCCTCTCTCTAAGAGTCCCTGTTAGACTCTTCCGCCTACTATAAGATTAGTAAGAGAGAAGGCTTCGAGGAACAGTAAACAAGGAAGAGTGAATAGATTGGGCGCTAGTTCATTCGATACACTCTCAATAGTCTTGTAATTCTCTTCTGGTGTACTTACTGTTTAATATACGATATATCTGCAAACCTGGTTTTTGTTATTACTTAACAATTTACTTGGTAACAACAGAATCTGGTTTTCATTAGAGAAGATTTCTCCATGAAAGCTTTTTGCAGCGATCGAAAAAGGTAATAATCGATTGAAGAAAAAATCAGGTGAATATGACAAGTGGGGTAGAAGAGACGAACCGAGTTACAAAATTTCTACATTCTTATTCCAGCAGAGTGTATTCTGTCGTTGCCATGGAGAAAAAAATATTTTTTCCTATTGTCGGACTCAGGGAACTTTTCGACGAAACGACTATGAACACGTTGTAGCTGCTTAATGTATAAGTGTGCATATAAAGTTTCAAAGGTTCTTTAAAATTCTAAATAAATAATATCCCAATGAACTCACCTCACGCATATTACCTCTCTGCCGTGGGCCTCAGCTTTTCTGGTCAGTTGCTTTATCGTTTTCAATTCACTGCTATGAACATTATCGTTTATTGGTTTACGCCAAGTGTGATATTATATGCCACATGTGATTAGCAGTTAGAATGGTACTTTCGACATTATAACTAGTTCCCTGAAACAGGATTTTTTTATGACTCATAGAATTGAAAGTTTGGCGTCTGCATTCTTTCTTCCAATATTTTAATAGATTTACAAACTTTTGATTCATTTGTCTAATAAGTCCTAATTATATGTATATGTATGCGAAAATTCCACTTGAGGCCAGGGTTTAGTTTAAGTCCGCTTCGGTGCTAAAGGCACGTACGTATCATCAGTGAAAACGCATTGATTTTAGTAAAGGAAAGCAAGAAGAAAGGACATAAAAATGCATAATGTATAGTAATTCAGTAACAGAAAACAGCCCAACTTGCGACTTACAAACTGCAGATACCAAAATTGAACAAGAACAAAAATTTAAATATCTAGGAAGTCTTTTAACAGAAGAGAGAAAATGCGACGCAGAAATCCAGAGTTGCATTGGGATAGCGAAAGATGCCTTCCAGAACCTCAGCAAAGTATTATGAAACACGAAGATTTCATTTAAAACAAAGAAAAGTGTCAGTCAGTTAAGTGCCACACGTGATACACGCTTGGGTGATCATGTATATTTCGATACATGACTGACAAGGCAGGAGATTTTTTTCCCGCAGCAGGTTCTTTTTACGGTCGACTGGTTGCCATCCAAAGCTAAAGAATCATGTCTGTCCTGCTATCCAGTCTATAGCTAGGAGAAGACGAGATGGATTCATACCTTTCACAAGGTTATTTGTGCGTAAGTGAATATAACGATCCCAACTGGCATTCGAACTCATCCCTCTCTAGCCGATATCATTACACCACAACTCACAAGAAAAGGTACTCAAATATTATTTAATATAGCTCCTTCTATATAGCAGTGAATGATGAACAATCTCTTCACAGATGAAGTAGAAACCTGATACAATGTAGTTCTACAGAAGGAAGCTGAGAATAGAATGGAATAAACACGTAAGTAACGACGAGGTTTTAAAATATGGAACCAAAGAACACTTACAGGCAGCAGAGAGATAGAGAGAGTTGAAATTTCTAGGGTACATAAGCGTTCGAGAACTTTGACACTAACAAGATAGATTAGATGCAGAAGAAATCAGCTCAATATAAACATATTGTCTAAATAGTTGGTTTATCGGCTGATTTTGTTTAGAAGCATATCATCCTGTATGTGTTATTTAATGCCGAAATCTAAATATTTTAACACTATTTTATGGCTTCAACTAAATATATTTTGAGCGCTGTTGTATGCATTCAACTAGACATGAAATATACTGTTGGTTATTTTGATATAAAATGCACTTTGATAATTTTGCTTCAAAATGGTACTGTTGGTAATTTTACTATAGATATGTATTTTTCTACTTTCGTAATTTGTTTTTCTTTGGAAATTCACCAGTTGCCCATAGCTGGGATCCTTACAGGTTCTACCACCCCGGCTCAGGGGGACATGGGACCAATAGCAATTAAAAGATAGTTTCATGCTCCTCAAAACATCCATGCTGATGAGTGACCTTGCTGCCAGATGTAGTTTTTCGTCATACTCCGGAATATAGATAGTTGGCAGAAAGAGATTAGGAGGTGTGGCAAAAGGACATTTACTAAGAGTTTAAAAAAAGCCAGGCAATTGTGTAGAGACATCGTCCTAAAAAGACATGACACGAAGAAGAAGAAGAAGAAGAAGAAGAAGAAGAAGAAGAAGAAGAAGAAGATAGGAGTCAAAAAATTGTGTAAAACACAAAATGTGATATTAAAGATACCAATGTAATGTGCGTATGGAATTAAATAAGAGAACCAAGAGTGAAGAAACGTTAACAGCTCTCAAAAACAACTGTTCACTTTTTAGATTTCTTCCTATAAAGAATGTAAGATAAAAAAAACATGTCGGTATTAGACATGAAGTCAAATTTATCTGACATCTGAAAGAATTTCAAGAATAGAGGAAAGAGCGCCTAAAATCCTCGTAAAAACGATCGAAAAATTATAGGAACCCAGAGAACTACTGATCCAATTCCTTCTGTGGTATCATGCTGGAATAATCTGACATTCAAATTTACGGTTCTCTTTCATCCGGAATAGGCAATTTATATTTATTCGATGACAGTTAGGATCCTAAAGGTGAATACCAGCTAGTAAAACCCCGTCTATGAGAATATATATATATAGTGGAGGATAATTCTTTCACACTTTACAAACGGAGAATGTAGGGTCCCCTTATCAACGCAGGTCTCTGTGGAGCCGCGTACCACATGCTGCCTGAGGATAACAAAATATTGGCGTGAATTAGTTATAATATTAAATACTGATGATTCAAATCTGATGTTGCCATTTTTTTTAGCGCCCATTTTATTATGCTACAACAATTACCATAATTCGGATAAGAATTCCTGATATATGGAGTGATTCTTTGCCATTTGTTACCTGCGAAAAAAGAAAGAAAATAAGAAAGAAAGATAAAAAAGAGGAAGATAGGAGTCAAAAACTTCTGTAGAAAATGTGATATCTAGGATATTGATGTAATGTGCATATGAAATTAAATAATAGGGCCAAGAGTGAAGAAACGCTAACGGCTCTCAAAAACAACTGTTCACTTTTTAGATTTCTTACTACAAAGAATGCAAGATAAAAACATTTAGGTATTTGACATCAAGTCAAATTTATCTGACATCTGAAAGAATGTCCTTTCGAAGATGAAGCGCATTCTCGTCGACATTAACTTAAAACTAACAAATCAACGTCACGTATGGACGTGCCAGCCATTATTTCATTTTCTTTATTGATGCGAAATCATTTTCATTTGCCAAGTGTAACTTAATCGACAGTAAGATTATACCAAGGAATGTCTCTTCTGCAGAAAGTTTATCCGTTATTTAGTTAAGCTTATCCGATATAGGCATAATTTTCTCATGCGTTAACGACAGGATAAATTTAGTCTATATCATGAAACGAAAATCTTTTTAACAAGAATTTGTTGTTTTTCTGATCTACCCACATTCGATCTCGTAGAATATTGTTATTTTTTTTCATAAAGGATTATCTCAGCTTGGTAAATAGTACACACACACACACACCGTTCTTTACTGGTGGAAAGGCATTTTAGGCAGGCAGGAATATATATATATATATATATATATATATATATATATATATATATATATATATATATATATATATATATATATATATATATATATATATATATCGACCTTCTTCAGAATTGAGCAATATGGGGACCGGTTTGTCGTATATATATCACGCTTGTAATGCGTTAAAAAATTTCCTTATCTTGCTGTGCGCCGATAGCCTAGATGAAAGAGTCTCTCGCTGATGACAAATTGGTCGAGTTTCGATCCCGGCTTGAAACAATCGGATGACAAGCTACGCGCATGAGCTAAGATACAGCGAAGTGTACAAAGAAGATGGCTATTTTTGAAGAGATGTTATAACATGCTTATGTCAGAATTATTGTGTGTGTATATATATATATATATATATATATATGTATGTATGTATGTATTTGTGTGTGTGTTTGAGTTTATTTATTTGTGTGTATATATATATATGCTTATCTGCTATACGTTTTTCAATTATACACTTCTTAAATTTATATATTGTTGTGGATTCCGGGAATGGAATCCGGTACAGATAAATAACAACGCCAGTATTAGAAATAGGAAAATATGTGTATTAACGTAAGAATACAAAGTGAAAAGAAGATTAGTAGTCCAGGAATGCGGGTTAGTAGAAAAGTATATTTACAGGTCTCTGTAATTAAAGCCGTAATTATCTCTCTTTCTGAACTCTCGTAACTCTGTGTGAACACCCTGTGTCGACTTTTTTGTCACACTATCTCTCCGTAGTATAAGTATACTTGGACGAGTCTCTTCTGTGTACAAGGGGCGAGCCTCACAATATATATATATATATATATATATATATATATATATATATATATATTACGAAAAGTCCGACAATTTATTTATTAAAGACATTTTTATGTTTAACGTTCTTTTTATAGATACAAGTATTT
>OZ010585.1:113949928-114022428 GCA_963932145.1 Acanthosepion lycidas | reverse complement strand
TTACTGTGGCATGACGCAGGGTCCTGTTGTCAGACATAGGGTCTTTCAGCAGCCACCCTTTTGATCCAGGGTAGCAATACCTCCTCAAAGTATTTGATGTACCCTCCGTGTTGAGTCTGTGAACCCCAACAAATGTTCGTATTTGGGCTTCCGGTATAAATGCCAAGCAATACAATATGCCGTTTCCAAATTCCTGACGGAGTGAATTGTATTATGGTGCTCTTTTTCTCCCAGATGGTGCCCTGCTGACCCTACTATAATGTGCAGTCATCAAAATCAGAAACAAGCTATGCGCATGCGTGAAATTAAAAATATAAAATGGCAAAATTTTACCCAACTCACCTTGTACATCTATGTTTTATGCCCCTCTATTTATTTCTGTATTTACTGAATTCATTTTATATTCGCATGTAGGCGGTTAGTACCCACTATATACTTTGCATTATTATAATACCATTCCCATATAAATCTAATTTTACAATTTAAACGACGTAGATTATGAAACGCTTCTTTATAATCTAAGCAATATAGATGTACATTATTCCTTATTTGTATGGTTCTTTCTGTTTTTAGTGAGAGCATAAATATCGCATTCCCTGTTTCATTGTCTTTAAGGAAAACGCACTGTTCTTGCACGATTCCCTGTCGAATTCAACTTTAAATCGGAGTATCAGCATTTGGATAAGTTTTGTTATGTGATTCATTCATTAGACTGATTGTCCAATGGGGTGCGTATTCTTTCGTACCTGGTTTCTTGACCAGCTCTATGACAATGGATCTAATTGGTCCTTCATGTATATCACCATTGTCGTATAATTTATTTATTATATCAGTAATTTTGTCAACTACAATCTTTCTGCATATCTATTAAAATTCCATCTAATCTCACTGTTTTATTCCTGTTCAATTTGGTTTGTGCTAATTTCGCTTCGAATTTTGATATATTCTGGTCTGTGTTTTAATTTTACGCAGTTTGATTCTGATTTCTAATTTTCATCGTGGAAAAATTCTCCAATGAATTCGTTCCATCTTTAATGCATTTTTCTTTGATAGCGTTTCCTATTCTGATTTTATGCATGCCATCGAGGAGAAGATATTTTATCCTATTTGTCTCATTTATCTACTTAATCTCTGAGGCGTCATCTTTCTATTTCAGCTCACTTTTTATTGGACCATTCCTTTCTTGCCTGCTTCTATCTATTTCTAATTTCGTTGTGTAACGTCCAATATTCTGTAACACAGCTTGTCATTGTTTACATTCTCCTTTTCACATATAGGTATATATTACATAATTACAGAGGCAGACACGTTTATACAATTACATACACACATACTAATATATATATATATATATATATATATATATATATATATATATATATATATATATATATATATATATAGTAACATTGTTAATATTTTGTTGATAGCACTAATCATTCGCTCCGGCACGCCATTATGCGTGTATAGGATTGAAATATTGCCACACCTTGGCATTGTTTGCATTCTCCTTTTCACACACACACACACACATGCACACACACACACACACACACACACATATATATATATATATATATATATATATATATATATATATATATATATATAACATAATTACATAGGCAGAAACATTTATATTATTATATACACACATACTTATATCTATATATATATATATATATATATATATATATATATATATATATGTGTGTGTGTGTGTGTGTGTGTGTGTGTTGTGCGTGTTGCTCTCTCTGTCTTTTTTATAAATACTCTCATGCTAATTGCTCCGATGAGCTGCTTTCCCTGGTTTCCAAGCTTCATGAATTCAAGCGTCCGCTCTCACCATTTCATTCTTGAAACTATTAAATATTGCCGTCTCTTCTATTTCAATAGCTTCATATCTACTACCTCTCGCCTATGGAACTCCCTTTCTTTTTCCCTGATAGCTATAATCTCCAAATATTCAAATGTAATATCAATCGACATCTCCAGTCGCCTTGATCTATCCACTATCCTTCTCACCATCCTTTTCTCTATCACTCCTATCTGATCTCGCTCCAAATCTTCTGTAGCCCCTTGCTTGCTAGTGGCTTCTCGCCTTGCTTGGAGTAAAATGCTTAAAAAATTTGGCGACATATATAACTAATCAGTGGGTCCGGCACTCTATTCTGAGGGTACCAGATTAGAAGTTTGCTGGCTTCTGCTTTCGACTAGCTGTAAAGATCTCGATCTCTTTGGTAAATTAAGAAAGGCTGCTCTGATCAACAATCTCATAATATCGAGGTATTTGTAGTACCATATCGCGCGTGGGTAGGATTCACTGCATGTATTTTCGGTTGGCAACCCCGATTCCATATTATGTTCTTCTCTCAGCCAGGCACAGTTTCGTTTGTATTAACATTGACGGTAGGTATTGATAATCATATTAACCGCTTCTTTTTCTCTTAATCACAAAACTCCTCATGACAAACACAATGAAATAAATATGTGTAAACTAGTAAACAAGCTAACCAACCTACCGCTCTTTATCTTTCTTCCCCCAATGTTCATGATACCGCTCCAGCAGTATAGAATCTTTCCTCATGGAACAGTCGCCGGATATCCTTGCACTTTGGAAATAAACTTAAATTAAATGCTACCAATGAATTCGCTGTTCCAAGCTATCTTTCTTTTTACTGAAAAGATTCCAGCATTCACATGTATAACCTTGATGTTTACACCTGGATTATTGTTCCCATGGCAAGATAATTATATCTCGGGTCAGCATTCAACTCGTCCATGTGCGTTCGTCTTTCGTTATTACTATCTGTATTACGTTTTCCTTTAACGATCCCCTTCTTCTTAGGACTGCAGGATTTTAGATAAAATCTCTGACAGTAGAGAAAAGACATTTCTCTCCATCCATTTGCGAACATCTTTGTCTTCTGTTATTTTAATATGTAACATATTGTAATGGTACTAATGTTGCCGGTATTCAGACGTTAAATTTTTCCATTTCCCAATCCCTTGCTCAAATTTTATATTTCACTATTTGTTGTTACTAGCAAAACCGAGCGGCAGGCTTTCCTAAATTCTATATTTTTTACCTCCGCCCCTCGCTCTTACCGACTTTCGCTACACTCTCCTCTTGGTAGCTCGGATCACTCTGTAGTATCTACTGAAACAAAAACTTCCTATTCATAAGACATATTTCCTTTACCAGCATGTTGACTGGGACTCACTCCGTAATTTTTTTTTGAGACCACTCCCTGCATTCACGTCGTTAACCTTCAAATTGACAATAACACCACTGAGATATCCTCTTGGCTCAAAGCTAGTATGGATGCTTTGTTTCCTTTTCGAAAACAGAAGGAAGAGTCCCAATGTTCTCCAGTGTTCACATAAGCATGCTCTGTCGCTCTAGCCAAGAGGAACATCTACTTTAGGCTATACCAACGTGACAACTCTCATTACAACAAACGTCCATCCTTGGCTTCTCGTAATACATGTATAAAAGTCCTCGAAGTAGCACGTCTTTTCTGAGAGAACATGGCACCGTATTGTATCTAACAACTTTGCTGCTCGTGATTACTGGTGTCTCTCTTATAGTGTATTAAATAATTGTTTGGTCTCTATTCCTGCTCACTTTAATCAATTTGTGGTGTTAACATCTTCTATTGATAAAGTTGAATGCGTTGCCCATAAATTCTCTTTAAACTCTCATCTTGACTCATCCCTGCATAACTCCCCACTTAGAAAGTGAGACCTTTTATGATTTCTATCATCTCTTATTTGAATCACCACAAAGCATGTAGATCTGATGGTATCACTGCAAAAGTCATTAAGAAGGGTGCTTCCGAAATTGGTTCCTGCTCTCCCTAAACTGACTTAAATAGCTTCACCGCCTTTTGCTTTCCTGTCCGTTGTTCCAGTTTTAAGAACTCTCGCCCTATTAAACTTCTACCAGTTTTAAGCAAAGTCTCAGATGCCGTAGTCAATGCTGGACTGGGTATCCATCTCACATTACAGGGCCTTTTCTTCAAAGAAGCATTACAGCTTTCGTTTCTCCAGGTTAACTGCTGGTGTACTGATGATGATTGCAGTAATAGTATATATCTAGAGAAAAAGTGGTAAAACACGTGTTGTATATTTGAACATCTCGAAATCATTCAACAGATCTTCTCTACAAGTTGAAATGTTATGATGTCCCCGACCAATTTTTTGAACTGATATGTTTCCTATCAGATCGTGAAATTAAAGTTATCCTGAACGGCCAATCGTTTAGATCTTTCCTTGCTTATTCAGGCGTCCCCCACTAAGGATCCATTTTTAGTCCTATCTGGTTTGTTATTTGCAATTACAAATTACTTCCCAATTGTCACAGCTCTTAACATGGTATCTACGCTGAAGACACAATAAATTAATCCTGTCTCGATAGTAAAGTAAATTAAATATAAGGTCAAATTTGCAACTGATGTGCGAAACGACTTTCAATGTTTTTGTTACCTGGGACAAAAGATACCTTCTTAATTTTAACGCTCGTAAACTAAACTTCTCGCCATAACCATCTGAGAGACTCCCTCCTTGACATCCATCAGTTTGGCTGAAGCTAATCTTCGGGAATCTTTGCGCCTTCACGGGATAAAGTTCTGGCTTTCATGAAGTGTAAAGACGATTCTGAATCCATTGCTATGTCAGCTGCTAAAATAAATATTAGATGTTTTTTGTTTTTTTTAAATAGAAGAAGAAAAATAAAAGTATAAAAATAATAAATACATGAGCAAATAACAAAAACCAAATAGATATAAATAAGATCAAATTAATACAATATAAATGAATTATAAATCAGATTATGCAAAGTATAGATTAAATTAAGAATAATAAGGATTATGGATGAAAATTTAGATTAAAATTTAACATTTAAGAGGACGTGACAATTTAACATTTAAGAGGACGTGACAATTTAACATTTAAGAGGACGTGACAATTTAACATTTAAAGACCTCCTTAAGGAAGGAAACTACAACATTACAATTGACATAAACTTAATTATCAATATTTTTTCCATAAATTTAAAAACTATTTATCAGTTATATTATAGGCTAGCCTTAGAAGCAGCTCTTTAGGAGAAATTTAGGGGACCTCATGCAAAAGGCTTTTGGGACTTCGGTATTTTACTTTCAGCGTTCTAAGTATATAAAAGTTATAAGAATTTAGAAATATTAAAAGTATTTTATCTTTATTCGACACCTCAATTCGGCATATTCTTTCTTCGTATACACAACCAGTTTCCGTAGTTTGGTTACATTTATTTTTCGCGCAATTCTTTTCTTTTAAAGCACAATGCTTTATAATCCCTTCACATAATGTCATTCTTGAAAATATTAGAGAAACCTTACAGTGTAATATTTCATATTAATCATATTACGCGTGCTCGAAAAAGAAGAAACAACATATGAGCAACGTACCGCGTGTTACGTTTTTTTATATATATATATAACTAGTGAGCCAATCCAAATGACTTAACTTCCTTTATAGTCTACCAATAGAAGGTTAACCAATCAGAATCCGCAGAAAAAGGTATCCGTCGTGTATAAAGGCGGTCAATTTTGTTTTACTCTATCCGAAGGACCAGTGCCAATTTGTCAAACGAAGATGACAGAAGGAAGTACTACGCTCTGCTACTTTGCCACGATATCCACTGCGAACCTAAACTACGCTTTCCTACTGTCTCCGAAATATTCACTGCTGACCTCTGGATTCTATACTCGAAGACGACCGTCATGAATTTGTAACACCGGGCCCCCCTTAAGTTTTAATTACTGTTTAATTAGACGATATCAATTACAATAGCGACGAAAAGAAAAATTAAAGATAAACCTTTAATAAAGAATTGCTTGTTTTTTTTTTTTTAAACTTTTCACTCGATGTTAAAATATAACTTTCAAGGAGTTATATAATTTTTAATCCCGTGTAACTACGGTAGTTGCTACCTGTTACTTCAAGTTGTTTACCGGTTGACGGACACATGGACACTACGCTTTGTATATATATATATATTTATATATATGTATATTTGTATGTATATATATATATATATATATATATATATATATATATATATATATATATAATGATGCATGTTTCATTAAATTATATAGACAAGTGTTGTATATTTATTTTATGTAAATTCTTCTCATATCGTCTGATAAGCTTAATAACATTATCATTAAATGAAGTAGGAAAATTACAATTTTGATACACAGTTTTTAATCCTATCTAAGCTTTCGGCTTACATAAGCCATTATCAAAGTTGACAATTACATTACAATATATTAAGCAAATCATGGACGATACAGTGATGATAGTCTGTTTCTATTTACATGGAAGATTTCCAAGCAACGATAAACTCGTGCATATAAGACGCTGGAAGCGAAAATCGTACCACAGCGCATTACGTCACACATGACCACACGAGAGTGAATTCGAGAAGTATTAAGTATGGGAAGCCGTTGGTATAAACCAATGGCTTCTGTTACCAATTGTAGGCATTTAAGAATATTTGTGGAGATTACATAGTTTATTTTGTTTAGGTTAGGTTTCAACTGTTTTATGTATCTATAGCTTCAAGAAATTTTAGTTTTTGTTTATTGTTTTCATGCTTAAGTATAGTTGTGTTTTCAACAAGAATTTTCCGGAATTGTGTATGCGGCCAGGCATGTTGTTTAAAATGCCTAAAAAAATTGAGTTATCATTCAAATGTAGTGTCAAGTGTTGTGAAAGCGAGTTTGTGGTGTGACCAACATAAATATTATATATATATATATATATATATATGAGTATAGGAAATACGTACTTGATTAATAATATCTTTGTGCCCCTATCAATAATAAACCTTCGCGTTCATTTTTTTTTAATTCTTAAACCCACCATCGTTTTTTTTTTTTTAGAAAGCCCTCTCTTCTAACGGACCAGGCAATCTATTTCCCGCAACAGAAGATATAAAATGAAGATGATACATCTTCCCGGGTATTCTGATACACCATATCTGAACAGCGCTAACCATCTCAAATCTGTTTTCATCAATAAATATTACTTAGAAAAAGCATGAACTTTCTATTTTTTTTATTTTTTTTTTTTACTTTCTAAACAAAAATGGTACTTCACCTTGAAATTTTTAAAACTCAAGATATTTATTTTCGGACACTTTTAAGACTGAAAGTTTTGCAACAAGCTTCTGTCCACCAAGACACATTTCGTCATTGATAGACTTAGACATCTCAGTTGAGTGAGATTTTTCATCCTCTTCCTTAAAATGAGTCATCTGACATCTTTTATTTTACTTGATTTGGGATTATGACCTGTTGTATTCTTCTACACTGCTTTATATATATATATAATTTTTTTTTTTTTTTTTTTTTTTTTTTTTTTCATGGTTTCGCTAAAAGCCACTGTAAATAATACATACGAACCCTCAAAGGAAAAGAAGTCTTCGTCTCATGCTATTTCTCACTATACATATTTTTCTCTTATTTCTTTTATTTATTTTCACTAAAAAAAAAAAAAAAAAAAATTTTTTTTTTTTTTTTTTTTTTTAATATTCATTATTCCCCGTTACCCCAGTATCTAGAATAAATGCTTAATTTCGTTACGTTCCCAAGAAATCCAGCTTCGATAGTCTGTTCAACCATTTTCGTCCTTTATTACTGATGAGGAATCCCCTGTGTTTTTTGACTTTCTATTGACTTTATTTTCCGGTTTCCTTTTTCTTCTTCCGATACTATTTGGCCGTATGCAAAGCCTGTTTGATCACGAATTTCTCACCGATGTTTTTTTTTTTTTTTTTTTTTTTTTTTTTCAACCCCTCTTCGCGTTTCGTTTCTAACGTTTTATAATAAATAGGTTAGGGTTTTTTACTCGTCAACATGGTTCAAACGTTTCATTAAGATTTTTATTAGCATCCTCGGCTTAATTCGTTGTATTTATTCCTTTTTAATCGCATAAACGAGATTATACTATAATCAAAAAACTAACTATAATCATTATAGTTAGTTTTTTTCATCCGTTAAAGTGTTTTAAACGTTTATTATATTTTTAAGCCCTCTTGGGTTAACTCGCTCTAATTTATTAATTATTTATTCCTATGCCATTTTTTTTTTTTTTTTTTTTTTTTTTTTTTTTCGTCTAACATCTCTTAGATATTTTAAGATCTCTCGGTTTTAATTCGCTGCAATTTATTTATTTTATATATTCTTAGTAGTCGTAAAGTTTAAAACGGTTTTTTTTTGTTTTTTTTTTGTTTTTTTACCTATATAAGCACTCTTGGCTTGACTCGCCGTAATCTATTTATTAATTTTAATGGCTATTTTTCTTATTTCTGTATATAGTAATTATTGCTGGTGAAATGAAACGTGAAGGGAAGTGGGTGAGGAAGAGGAAGGAGGAAGAGAAGAAGAAAAGGAGAAAAAGAAAAAAGGAAAAAAAATTACCTTCTAAGTATCCGATGAGGGGGTGTCCACCAAGGAGGGAAGTAAAGAGGAGGAAAAAAAAACGAAATTACCCGTGAACAGCTTATAAAGAATTTGCTTCGCTGTGATTGGCTGTTGGTCAATCTCCAATCAAATGTGTGACTACGGGGTATTTATAAAAGTCTGTGTTAACAAGCATTTTTTAGAGGGCGCTTCAGAGCCTGATCAGCTCTGAAGGGGGTCGATTTGGTGAGGGCAGTATGATGTTTGAAAGACCCGAAACTGCCCAATGATCCTTTTCTAGAACATCACTGACGACGCCCTCTAGCGCTGAAAGAGCGTATATTCAAAGCAGTTTTTCCTGTCAAGACAGTGACGTCCGGGAAAGGCCGGATGACGACTAGGAATAGACTAGATGACAAATTGGAAAGTCAATTGACGGTGAGGAGAGACCACAATTTAAAGCATTCCTGGGCTAGCTACCCGGTATGCAGATCAAAATTTTGCTACAGACACTAATAAGAATAAATACCCCCAAGGGATCCCGAGAGGGGGGGAGAATGAGATCCCTAGTAGGACGGATCAACCGGAGACGAACCAAGTATCTAACCCACGGACAATGATTACGACTTGCCCATGCGGGAAAAAATGCAAGAATGTACGCGGCCTAAAAATCCATCAAGCCAAAATGAAATGCCAATTGGAAACTAGCCATCTGCAGCGCACAGGTAATTCTCCTGATGAGTCGCAGGAAATGCAGGGCCGGGAAGCTCACCACAGAGCCCAGTTCTTCCTAGCAGAGGCACAAGTATCTCCAGAATTACCATCTGAGTCATTTCAAAAAAAGATCAAATGGCCTGTGGCCGTAGACAAAAAAGCTTGGCACGACTTCGATTTAGATATTAGCGAAATTCTAAAGACAATTTCAAAAGGCTCGGTGGATACCCGTTTAAGTACTATGTCGAAAATCATAGTTAGCTACGCTTCAGAGCGTTTCGGATACGAGGAAAGGAAGACGAAAGAAAAAGCTTCAGAAAATCGAAGGGAAAGTAAAATCAAACAATGTAGAGCAGAATTAAGAGCTATCCGAAAGCAATATAAAAAGGCAAAACCGGAAGAAAAGGGACCTCTGCAAGAACTACGTGACATAATCCGTTCCAAGATGAAATCTCTACGGAGAGCAGAATGGCACAGGAATAGAAGGAAGGAAAGGGCGCGCAAACGTTTAGCCTTCGTCTCTAATCCATACGGCTTCACGAAGAAGTTATTAGGTGATAAACGAAATGGAAGGTTAACATCTACCCCAGAGGAAATAAACAACTTCCTTAAAATGACTTTGAGTGACCCATATAAACATATACAGCTAGGAGAAAACTCCTCTCTAATCACGCCTAATTTGCCGTTATACCCGTTTGACTCAAAAGAACCTACTTTGAAAGAAGTTCAAACAATTTTAAAAACAGCCAGATCGAGATCAGCCCCTGGACCTAACGGAGTCCCTTACTTGGTTTATAAACGTTGCCCATTGCTGCTCCGTATGTTATGGAGGTTGTTAAAAATTGTTTGGAGAAGAGGGAGGATAGCTGTACAATGGAGGTGTTCAGAAGGAATATGGATCCCTAAAGAGGAGGGAGCAAGTACAGTAAATCAATTTAGGTACATCTCCCTTTTGAACGTCGAGGGGAAAATATTTTTCTCCATCATGAATCGACGTTTGACAGATTTCCTCTTAAAGAATAAGTATATCGACACCTCCGTTCAAAAAGGAGGCGTTCCAGGCATGCCGGGGTGTATAGAACATACCGGTGTTATCACGCAGCTGTTAAAAGTCGTGAGAGCAAATAAGGGCGAAATGGCTTTTCTGTGGCTGGATCTTAAGAATGCCTATGGCTCTATCCCACACAAATTGGTAGAGGAATCGTTAAACCGCCACCACGTTCCTCTCCAAATTATAGAGACCATAGTAGATTATTATAACAATTTTAAAATGAGAACGGCAACAGGAAATACAACATCTGCATGGCATACATTGGAAAAAGGTATAATAACAGGCTGCACCATATCAGCTACCCTCTTTTCCTTGGCCATGAATATGTTAATAAAAGCGGCAGAAACAGAATGCAGGGGCCCGTTAACAAGATCTGGTCAACGTCAACCGCCAATAAGGTCATACATGGACGATATGACTATAACATCCTCGTCTGTGATTGGTGCGAGGTGGTTATTAAAAGGTTTGGAGGGACTCATTTTATGGGCAAGAATGAGTTTCAACGCCGCCAAATCGAGGTCATTAGTGGTAAAAAAAGGGAAAACTTCAGAGAGGGATCGCTTTAAATTGTCTGGCGAGTACATCCCGACCATAAAGCAAAACCCGATCAAGAACCTGGGTAAGCGCTTTGATAATACCCTCAAGGACTCTGTTGCAATCCAGGAAACAAAGGATAACATAAAAGCCTGGCTGGATAAAGTAGACAAGTCTGGCTTACCCGGACGATACAAGGCTTGGATTTACCAACATGTCATTCTGCCCAAAATATTGTGGCCACTGTCCATCTATGAGTTTACTACCTCTACCGTAGAACAAATAGAAAAAAACATCAACTCCCGTTTACGGAAATGGCTAGGGCTACCAAAGTGTCTAAGTAGCGCTGCCCTTTACGGAAATTCCAACGCTCTTCAACTACCCTTCAGAAGCCTCGTAGAAGAATATAAAGTTGCTAAGGTGCGAACATTAATACAATACAAGTTCTCCAAGGACCCAAAAGTGGCAGGAGCAGATATCGAGGTTTACACCGGGAGAAAATGGAAGGCCGTAAAGGAGTTGGAGGTGGCAGAAGAGCGTCTCCGCGAAAAAGTGGTGTTGGGCACTGTCGCCACAGGTCGGGCAGGGCTGGGTTTCTTCCCGTCCGTTAGAATTGACAAAGCCGTAGGTAAAGAAAAGCATAATCTCTTACTGGACGAAATTCGGGCAGGGGAAGAGGAATTGAGAGTGGCTATGATGATGGGGTTCAAACAACAAGGTTCATGGACAAAGTGGGAGACGATGATACCTCGGAAAGTTGGATGGGCAGATCTATGGCGTAATGAATTGGGCATAAACTTTTTGATCCGATCTATCTATGACCTCCTACCAAGCCCCGTTAACCTGCAATTATGGACCAGAACAGAATCGCCTTTATGCCCCTTATGCGATCAAATTGGTTCGTTAAAACACATACTTAGCAACTGCAATACAGCTCTAGCAGATGGTCGGTACAGATGGCGCCATGACCAAATATTAAAAGAAATTGCGGAGGTCGTTAGCACAGCCATCCATACAAACAAACCGAATTCAAACATGAATTTTATAAATTTTATTAAAGCTGGAGCGAAACCGAACCTAAAGAAAATCACCGCACCCAACTGTTTATCATGTGCAACAGACTGGGAACTCAGAGTCGATTTAGGTAAAAGGCTAGTCTTCCCCGAGCACATTTTCAAAACACGATTGCGTCCAGACCTAGTCCTTTTTTCGAATAAATTAAAGAAGGTCATTATGTGGGAGCTAACAGTCTGCTATGAGGATAACGCTGAAGAGGCCAATGAAAGAAAAAAACTGAAATATGATGAATTATTGGAAAGTTGTAGAATTAATGGATGGAAGGCATGCTGCAAACCAATCGAAGTAGGCACAAGGGGTTTTGTGGCAAGATCATTAGTCAGCGCCTTAACAGACATTGGGATTGTGGGATCAAAAAAACGAAAAGCCATTCTAACCATCACCGAAACAGCAGAAAGAACTGCCAAATGGCTATGGCTAAAACGGTCAAGTGTATGGTCAAGCAAACTGGGGAAATCCTAAATTTAATGTAAAAAGATGGTTGTCCTTTTTTTTTTTTTTTTTTTTTTAATACATCATTGTGTATTAAATGTTTTGTAAATAGTGTAAAATTATGTCATAACTTTTAAAATCGCCGTAATCGGTTTGGAGATAATCGAAAACAGTCGTTTCTTTTTGGTATTTTTACTTTACTATTTTAATTTATTTATTTACTTACTTATTCTTTTTATATATATATATATATATATAATTTTTTTTTTTTTTTTTTTTTTTTTTTTTTTTTCATGGTTTCGCTAAAAGCCACTGTAAATAATACATACGAACCCTCAAAGGAAAAGAAGTCTTCGTCTCATGCTATTTCTCACTATACATATTTTTCTCTTATTTCTTTTATTTATTTTCACTAAAAAAAAAAAAAAAAAAAATTTTTTTTTTTTTTTTTTTTTTTTTTTTTTTAATATTCATTATTCCCCGTTACCCCAGTATCTAGAATAAATGCTTAATTTCGTTACGTTCCCAAGAAATCCAGCTTCGATAGTCTGTTCAACCATTTTCGTCCTTTATTACTGATGAGGAATCCCCTGTGTTTTTTGACTTTCTATTGACTTTATTTTCCGGTTTCCTTTTTCTTCTTCCGATACTATTTGGCCGTATGCAAAGCCTGTTTGATCACGAATTTCTCACCGATGTTTTTTTTTTTTTTTTTTTTTTTTTTTTCAACCCCTCTTCGCGTTTCGTTTCTAACGTTTTATAATAAATAGGTTAGGGTTTTTTACTCGTCAACATGGTTCAAACGTTTCATTAAGATTTTTATTAGCATCCTCGGCTTAATTCGTTGTATTTATTCCTTTTTAATCGCATAAACGAGATTATACTATAATCAAAAAACTAACTATAATCATTATAGTTAGTTTTTTTCATCCGTTAAAGTGTTTTAAACGTTTATTATATTTTTAAGCCCTCTTGGGTTAACTCGCTCTAATTTATTAATTATTTATTCCTATGCCATTTTTTTTTTTTTTTTTTTTTTTTTTTTTTTCGTCTAACATCTCTTAGATATTTTAAGATCTCTCGGTTTTAATTCGCTGCAATTTATTTATTTTATATATTCTTAGTAGTCGTAAAGTTTAAAACGGTTTTTTTTTTGTTTTTTTTTGTTTTTTTACCTATATAAGCACTCTTGGCTTGACTCGCCGTAATCTATTTATTAATTTTAATGGCTATTTTTCTTATTTCTGTATATAGTAATTATTGCTGGTGAAATGAAACGTGAAGGGAAGTGGGTGAGGAAGAGGAAGGAGGAAGAGAAGAAGAAAAGGAGAAAAAGAAAAAAGGAAAAAAAATTACCTTCTAAGTATCCGATGAGGGGGTGTCCACCAAGGAGGGAAGTAAAGAGGAGGAAAAAAAAAACGAAATTACCCGTGAACAGCTTATAAAGAATTTGCTTCGCTGTGATTGGCTGTTGGTCAAATGTGTGACTACGGGGTATTTATAAAAGTCTGTGTTAACAAGCATTTTTTAGAGGGCGCTTCAGAGCCTGATCAGCTCTGAAGGGGGGGGTCGATTTGGTGAGGGCAGTATGATGTTTGAAAGACCCGAAACTGCCCAATGATCCTTTTCTAGAACATCACTGACGACGCCCTCTAGCGCTGAAAGAGCGTATATTCAAAGCAGTCATCTGACATCTTTTATTTTACTTGATTTGGGATTATGACCTGTTGTATTCTTCTACACTGCTTTCTCATTTATATCTTTGTCCAACTCCGTTCAAGAGAGTGTGAAACAGGAATTCTCTTTTTTTCGATTTTTTAAAAATTTCACTCCCAAAAAGTCGATAATTTCACTAAGATGTCCGCTGTTTTCTGAAACTGAAAGAGATTGAGAAGACTTTAGTGAGGAGAAGTGACAATGAAAAGGCAAGATCAGGAAGACAGAAGATGGTGATTGATGTTGAATTTAAATTTTTGAAGATTGTAGGTAGAAGGGAAATTAGAAACCGGAAGAGGTTTTTCGAGATGAAAAAAGAAACTATTACAATTCAACATACCGCTACATTTAGCTATTTCAACGGTAAAAAGATGAGATCTAGTAGCCGAGTTTTAAATACATATGATCGAGTTACCCAGAGGAGAGCTCATTAGAACAATCGCCATGATATGCTGGATTATTTTTGTTAGTTTGATAAAGACCAGTAAAATGATTTTTAACCTGGTACAACTCGAGAGGAACCTTACATAAATAAAAAACATAATAAAATCTTTAATAGCTGAATGAATAATAATCAAGAAATAACTGGCTAGAACATTTAGCCACTCGACATTTTAAAAATGCAAACGTTAGGAATTAGTTCATCTGTTTATAAAATATTGAGAAAAAAGAGACTCATGATCAAGGTGTCAAAAAATTGTCGACAGGGAAACATCAATTCAAAGTCATAAAAATATTGCAAGTCATGTGAAGTTAGGAGCAAACTTAGAAGAGACGGCAGCACACGACTTAAAAAAAAAGATATTAAACCAGTTCAGAATCGAGATAAAAATACATTAACATCAATACTTTTGATCCTCCAAAAAGACTACAAAAACAAAAAAAAAAAAAAAACTGACAATTTTTACTCACTGAGTGTGACACGTTCAACCTACTGCAGACTGCGTACCGCTCATTAGCAAAATGCCGGCTTCATTGCAAATGTACTGACATTATATAACTATGTTCGTCGCATCAGGCACACGCATGTGCAGGTACACACGGACACACGAATACACGGATATAATGCACGAAATATAGAATTTCCATATTAAAATTCCACTCATGAGAAATAAAACTTGGTAAAATATAAATAAATGCATTCAAACATTATTACACGTATGTATTGCTTCTATTTAATTATTTTTTTTGTAAGTTAACAAGTAAGACAGGATGGATTAACAGACACACACACACATATATATATATCATTATTCAAACATATATTGATAAATTTAACAATATAACAGACAACGAATGTCGATTATGTTTTATCATGAGCTGTTTCAACATTCGTATAATGACTTTTACTTCAAGAGAAAATTAAAAAAAACAAAAAAAAACTGTCCAAAATTTGCATACTTCTATTATATATTGGTCGTTAATCCAATATTTCGGCTCCATTAGCCAGAATCAGAATGTATATATGGATATTACAACAGAGATCTTCAGCGTCAAAGATGACAAACTGTTTTGTTTACATAGAAGATTCCTATGCGACGATAACGGTCGCAGAATAGCAGACGCAGGTGGATTATATATTTATATATATATATATATATATATATATATATATATATATATATATATATATGTTAAAGGCCATATACATTACCACAAGACAACACGCACTCAAAAAAGTACAATAAATATTTATATATATATATATATATATATATATATATATATATATATATATATATATATATATATATATTTATTGGAGGTCATCTACTGTAGAACAAAACAAACCATACTCAAAAAAATTACAATGCAAACCAGGTACAACATATTGCAATGCATTTAAACGTATAGTTATGTTGATAACATTTATGTCTCTCACATGGTCATGAATGACGTCATAAAACCTGATGATAAATATATATATATATATATATATATATATATATATATATATATATATATATATATATATTCAGACGAGCATTTGAATTTTATTTAATATTCTGTTGTTTATCGATAAGGCGCTTTATAATAGATATTGTTATTGTGGTTTTCCTTCTAAATTCTTTTAGTTAATCAGTCATTATTTGAGTAGATAGGTTTGTTGGTGAACGTTAGTAATTTCTGTATATTTTCTTTGTATATCTGTCTATTTGTCTTTTACGTTTAATGTATATATTTAGAACTTATATTTTTACGGTTAGTGGGAAATAAATAATATATTGTAGTGATTTGATTGTGTTTTCAATGTATTTAATTTCTTCGACTGGATATTGAGGGGATTTTATGAAACTATAATTAACACATTATCTTAATTTGTATAATTCCTTGTCGATTTTGGTGGTAGGTATAAATCGGTTACAAATTAAAAATGTTCAAATGCAGCACTTTAAATCCTCAATTTTATATTTAAATCCAATTCAAACAAATGTACTACAACCTGACTTAACACAAATTGTCACTGAATGTTTGATACGACTAGGTATCCATAAGGACTTCTCGTAAAACAGTATTTCTTATGTTGACTTTATCATGTTTTGAATATTCTCCCCACAGCTTTCGATGGATGCATGTCGCTTTCGTAGCATTGTATATTCTTAAAGATGATTCATTTATAAATGTAATAAAATCTGCCAATCACAAAAGAATCTGTTCTTTGATCACTTAAAATAAAATCTGAAAGGAAGATGTTGTAAAGATTGAGAAAACTAAGAACGCTTTCTTCATTTATAATTTAATTATTTTTAATTGATTTTATCGAGGTCAAATTCTGTGGAGTAATTATTTCGCAGTTGTGACTGATTTTGTATTAGTAGTGGGTACTACATATATCTATATCTATATATATATATGAATGCATATATATCTATATATATATATATATATATATATATATATATATATATATTAGCTCTTGAAAATATATTTTCAATTGAGCACTGTTGAATTACAAGCTAATTCTAAAAACAACAGCCACCTGCGTTAATGCGAAGATATGCAGTAAAATGAATGGAGCTTGTTTGGGGCTTGTTTACATTTGTAAAACTAATACGCTTGATTTGGCTGACTCATTCTGTCGAGTGAAGATAGCTCAGTGGTAGAGAATCTGACTAACACTAAATCGGTTGTCTTTCAATCCGGGCTTGAGACATTCGTTTGTATAGTACTGTTACGCTGTATCACAGCTCATCTTATATATATATATATATATATATATATATATATATATATATATATATATATATATATATCAATTAATATTAATATTAACACATGTAAGAAAGTAAAGCTCCAAGTAGAAACAGGATGCAAGAATTATGAACAGAAACATTAATAATGCGCACGAAGAGGAAAGAGTAATCAGGAGAACAATAGATAGCGATTGGTATAGCATCTAAAATTCTGCAGATTATAGTTGGCTGAAAAGGATGGAAGCGGAACAGGATTCCAGAAGAGAGAAGTACGAGAAAAGAAAGTTTTGGCTGTGAATTTACAGTTGCATCTAACCAGCTCAACTCTAAATTGATTTCATCTGGACGATTCTAGTACTCTGCTTAAATTCCCAAGTCTAGGTACCATTGCGAAGAGCTCATCTTAGCAATTACCATAATAATGAATGTCTGGAAATAAAAGTCCAGCATTTTGAGGATCACTTGTAGAACCCCAATATGTTTGCATTAATCTTGTGATGCCGGGATAAATTTAGTAATACAATATCTATAGAGTTTGTCCTTTTTTGAAGTGTGTATACATTTTTGGGTGTACTCTCTCTCCCCATATATATATATATATATATATATATATATATATATATATATATATATATATATATATATATATGTGTGTGTGTGTGTGTATGAATATGTTTGTTTACTGTAATGTTTCGTTAGAATCCATAGAAAGAAAACTTATTGAAGGTCACTGTTGATTTGATAATGTCAGTCCCTAATATCGACGCGTAGTGATCTTTGCAGCCTACGACAGGGAGTGCTAATTTCTAAGGGATTTTTGCCTGGCAGTACGGTGTTATTCCATTTAAAAAATATGAATAAATCAAGTACAATTTCTTTACATTGCTAATACTCTGAGAAAAAAAAAGGGCAAGGCAATCGAATGTCACTAGGCTTCCATTGAATCAAAAGAAAAGAAAAAATAGTTTGAACTTTCAATCGAAAATGTTGTGAATGGAAACGCCATGTTTTCTCTCTTTTTGTTCAATTGAATCCAGTTCATGAATACATTCTGATTACATCATCAGAGTGTTAGGCCTGATTTTCTTTCGATCAGTTTCTTCCGCTTTTCTTGCATCTCTCTCCCTCTCTCTCTCTCTCTCTCTCTCTCTCTCTCTCTCTCTCTCTCTCTATCTATCTATCTATCTATCTATCTATCTATCTATCTATCTCGTTTCTTTTGTTCTTGCACTTGTATTTCAATTAAACATTTTTGTTTTCTGTCTTTGTTATATTTATTTCATTCTGCTTTTCGTACGTCGTATTTTTTTCATCCTAATTTTCTTTTGTTCAATACATAGTTTTTTTTTTTGTCAAATATGCTTCATATATTCATGGATGAATTTCCTTTTATTTTCGGGTGTTTACTTCGTTCTCTTTTATCTATATTTACTTCATTATCGATTGCTTTTTATCGTTGCGAAAAGTGTTTCTTCATCCTTTATTTTTATCTAAATTTTCAATTAAATTTCGGAGATTTATGCTTCGTTTTTATCTTGAATTTTTCGCTTCTTTTTGTCCCTCACGCGTCTCCATTTCTTCGTTTTTTTTCTTTTCTTTTTATTAATTTTTACTTTTATTTACATGATTTCGATCCCTTCTACAGAAATTATTTTCATTTCTTTCTGATTCTTTTCGTTTGTAAATTTCACTTAAATTATTATTATTATTTGTTTTGTTTTTTTTTGCTTTCTTAATTCTTCCCTTCTTTTCGGTCTCTGATATATTTTCGTTTTTTCCCTTTCTTGTTTTTGTTATTTTTTTCCCCTATTTTTGTTTATTTTTACTTTGGCTAATTTTCTATTTTTAGCTGCATACTTTTCCTTCTTTCTTTAGGCATTAATTTCTATGCGGACAACCCATTTTTTTTTTGTTTATCTTCTTTTTTTAAATTACTATCTTTCTTCCTTTGTTTTCTTTCATTCGTTCCTTCATTCATTCATTCATTCATTCATTCATTCTGCATTTCTTCCGTTCTTTCTTTCAATGTTTCTTTTTCTTCTTTCTTTCTTTTATTTGCTTGATATTTCAATTAATTTTTGCTATTTTTCTTTTTTATTCGTTTTTCTTGCTTTCTAAATTTCGCCATTTTAACATTCATCCCTATCATTTATATATATATATATATCCCTGTTTTCGTTTCTTTCTTTTTAATTTTGTTAAATTTTATTTTTTAGTTGCACGTTTTTCTTTCATTATTCTGAATTTATTTTGATTCCTTCAAGGATGATCCGATGCTCTGTTTATTCTATTTTCTTTCTTTGATTAATTTTTCCCACATGTTTAACTTTTCTTTCTTTCTTTTTCTTTCTTTCTTTCTTTCTTTCTTTCTTTCTTTCTTTCTTTCTTTCTATGTTTACGTTTTTATTAATCTATTCTTTCTTTTTTTCTGTTTTTTTTTCTTTCTTGAATATTTCTATGTTTACATTTTCATTCTTTCTTTCTTTCTTTCTTCATTACTTTCTTTCTAATTTTCTTCATATTTCCATGTTTACATTTTATTATTAGGTTGGTGCAAAAATAATGACGTAATAATGTCGTTTTTTGACGTTAAAAATACGTCAAAAAACGACATTATTACGTCATTATTTTTGCACCAACCTAATAATTTAATATTTCCTTTATTCTGTCTTTCTTTCTTGAATGTTTCTATGCTTAACCTTTCTTTCTTTCTTTCTTTGTTCATTTTTCCATGTTTACCTTTTGAAATTAATTCTTTCATTATTTTTCCATGTTTAACATTTCATTCTTTCTTTTTCAATTTCTCCTTCCTACTTTTCCTGTTCATTCATGAACCCATAACAACGGACGGCACCGCATGTTGCTTATTATCCAATTAGAGACGTCACGAGTCAAAATAAGGCTCTATGTCAAGTGCCATGGTGTTAACAAGAGAACCCTGACGGGTTTTCTGCTCGCATAAGAAGCTGAACTGAACAGCTGGGTGTCCGTCTAATACCAATTGCATTGAATATAGATGTCAATGCAACAACAGAAACACGACATCTCTGGTCACGATCATTAAAACCCTTGATCAGCCACTCACTTCTCTAAGGTGAACGATAAGACTTTCTATCAGATATTCAAGCTAGAGTTAAACGTTAGATCGAGGGATGTCAAATTTCCCCACAATTTCAGAAATTGTATGACCCATCCACCTGGTTCTAATTGTCATCCCTTGTTCATATTGAAATTATTGTCAAATGGGGGTTATACCGAATTTCCAGATGTTTGAATATAAATGATACACCTGCCGGCATTTCCCTGATGTCAACCTACGATGGCGCAATTAGTCATTAACTTGACAAACTGCTAACTTATGACTTTTGGCACGTTAGGGTATATAGTAAATTAAAATTAAAATAGTGGCTACAACAATATTAAAACTCATTTATTTTGTGCAACAAATGTTTCTTTTTTCATTATCTGCCTCTTGTAATGGACATTTCAATTCTCGACAAGTTATATAAATCTGACATTAAGCAAAGAGAAACGGAGATCATTATTAACTCTGCCAAACAAATATGTACCGTCACAGATAGATGCAACCATGTGTGGATGATTCGTATATATATATATATATATATATATATATATATATATATATATATATAATGATCATATATGTCAATGCCAAGCGGTTACGCTCTGTTTCATACTGAACAAAATATGAAGGCCATATTCTGCCCTGAAAATTGCGTTCACACATGAAACAGACTCAGGAACGCTTTTGGAGGAAAGATATATGACAAAGTGGAAACAATTTTATGTGACTTATTTCGTCCCTTGGGACTTCATCAGACTAAGTCCGTTTACGTTGATGCAACTACACATATGCACAAGAATGTGAAACTGGCAATCATATATATATATATATATATATATATATATATATATATATATATATAATCCTAATATTTCTGATTGGAAATCCTTAGTTAAGAAAAGTTCAGGTGGAAAAACAAGCTCACTTCAGAGTGAAATCTGTGATGAAGAATCTGGGATCAGTGCAATCTAAAATGGCTGTTCGAAAATGTGAAAATCTGCAGTTGAATGATTTACACAGCCTATATGTCATTTGTTTCATAATATATGTCTCTAAAGCAGGGACAGAATGGCCATATGCAATCGCATACATTACGCCGAAAATTTAATCATGATATTGGTATTGTCACGACGGCTCCTTGCCAAACTTCCCATTAAGACCTGCAAGTCTGTAAATGACCTTAAACAGCATATGCGAGCACATTGTAACAACAATTAGGCCCCAAACGCGCCCATTACCAACCGTAAGCACGCATATAGAATGTGTCCTGAAGTTTGCAAGTGATTATCCGGTCTGAAAAGACCTACACCATCCCATACACTTCGCTTGCATGGGACACGTAATAATAAAATAAAGACATTAATTTGTCATATAGAATATGCTTTCATATAAAACTAAATAGAGGTCATCCTCGTTTATCGAATGGACAGTAAACTTAGTAATGTCGAATTTATGTCAAGTAAGGAAACGTTAATGCATTTCATTTATCTGGTGATATAAAATAGGCATCAGAAAGTTGTCAACCCAAATATATTTCACTTATTCTTCTATTGGTATATTATGTATCCATAACGAGACCTTTCTCAAGGGAATATTTCATATTTTTAGGCAGAATTAAATGTTAGTTTGTTATGAGGTTGATGCATTGAGTCACAGAAATACAGGAGGTGTTTTCCCGTTTCGAAACTGGGAATTTTAGTCTAAAGAACATGATTTAAGAGAGTACTATCCAAGCGGATTATATTCAGAGGATCTAGAAGCTGCCGTTACAGTAAATCCTACCGTCTTGGGAACTCAGTGAGAAACTTAACTTAATTTTAATCATACGAGAAACCTAAAGAAATTGAAAAGGATTGGAAAGGTTTCAGATGTTAAAAAATGGGTCCCTTACAACCTGATTCCAGACAATCGGGAACATATCGATTTTTGCGAATTATTACTAACATGACAAATCCAAGTGCCCTTTTTGGAGAGGCGTTTTACTATTGATGTGAAATGTATCCTTTATCGTAACGTTAAGCAATGAATTAGTCGAGGAAACGTTAATCCTGATATCTAGATAAAGTAGTAATGTAAAATGGATTGGTTTGATTTTATTTAGCGGCACATCAACCTATACGGTTTATTTAATACAGAAATCTAAATATTTTGTTCGCAATTTTATACCTCCAATTATAGCTATTTTTAAAATAATTTTATTATTTCGGGTTAAACGAGTAGATATTTTTAGATATATAGTTTGTAGATGATCAAATGTTTTGTTGGTAATTCAATAAAAATGTATTGCTCATAAGTTTACTATAAAAATGTATTATTTACATTTTTAGTGCTGTATTGTCTGTGATACAGAAATGTATTGTCGGTCATTTTACTATGAAAATATATTGCAGGTCATTTTCTTATAAAATGTATTGTTGGTGATTCTACTATAAAATGTATTATTGGTCATCTTGCTATAAAAATCTATTGTTGTTCATTTTACTATAAAAATGTATTATTGGTAATATATTTTGATAAGAATATATTGATGGTAATTTCACTATAAAAATGTATTGTATGTTTGTTTGTGTTTTTTATATAAAAATATATTCCTGTTATTTTTGCTATGAAAACGTTTTGAATTTATTTATTTTTTTTTTTTTTTGTGTGGGTTAATTATTGGCCTATAGTTGGGAACTTAATATGTGCTAGCATCCCGGCAATTAAGAGGTGGTTCCACGCTCCTTAACACCTCGAATCTCCCGATCAGAGGCCTTGCTGCCGGATGCAGTTTAATGACATACTATTAGGTTGGTGCAAAAATAATGATGTAGTAATGTCGTTTTTTGACGTATTTTTAACGTCAAAAAACGACATTATTACGTCATTATTTTTGCACCACCCTAATAGTATAAAGTAATGAAAAAGACATTATTCCATATGTAATATGTCAATAAAGAGACCTTTCACAAGATATCTGATCTGTGTAGAATGAAGTGGAGTTGTATACCTTTTCTTAGACAAAATCAAAATTAGATTGATAATATCGTTCTCAATCTAGATAATTGTTGTAGCTCATTAAAATTTTAGGTTTAGTTGCGGATAAGATGTTATATTCGAAATTCTGTTTAAATCTTGTGTCAATTGTTCGTCCACCGCAAGGAAAGTTGGCTCCCTGTGCCGCGCTAGGAAATTTTTCTCCCCGGAATCGATCCTTCAAATCTACAGATCAACCATTCGCCCTTGCATCGAGTATTGCTGCCATATATGGTCTGGAGCCCCTTCTGCTTGCCTCGGGGTTCTTGATAAAATGCAGAGACAATATAATGCAGTATAATTAGCCCTGATCTGGCATCTTGTCTGCAGTCGCTTTTTCACAGGCGTGCAGTCGTCTCTCCCTGTCTTTTTTACAAATACTTTCATGGTAATTGCTCCGATGAGCTGCTTTACGCTGAGTCCCGGACTTCGCGATTTCAAGCGTCATACGAGGCTGGAATCCCGCTTTCACCCTTTCACCCTTTTGTCTCGCACCTCTCGCCTGTGGAACTCCCTTCCCTATTCCTGTTTCCGTGATATCTATAATCTCCAACTATTCAAATGTAATGTCAATCGACATCTCCAGTTCCCTTGATCTATCCAATATCCTTCTCCCCATCCTTTCCTCTATCATTCCTATCTGCTCTCACTTCAAATCCTCTGTAACCCCTTGCGTGCTAAAAAAAAAATCAAAAAAATCTTATAGCTCAGCAAAAACTGACGGTTTCATCTTGTTAGAAGCAATGAGGATTTTAGGCTTTAAACGTTTAAATAAGACTAAATAACATTTTTTTTAAAGATTTAGACATATTTTCTTTATAATATTCTCCAGAAAATGAAGTAACGTATAATTAATGATTGAATCGTAAATATGTGAAGACATTTCATCGATGAATCGAATTTTTGCGCAAAAATCGATAAAATCAATACAACAAATTACACTTTCGTGATTTTTGTGGCTTGGTTGTTGCAACCTACTTGAAAATAAACACGTACAAATATGTACACACACATGTATATTCACACATCTATGTACGTGCACATACACATAAGCACACTATTTTTATATACACCTCTATTGTTATTTCCTTGTTAAATCGCTATTTTGATTTCACATCCGAAAATAGCCATTTTCCGAAATAGATTTGTTCGTGCATCTTTCAGCTGAGTAAACTGCGGATATGCGCGATTGTGCGCACGCGCCCACAAGGGCGTCTATTCACACATGCATGACGACGCGCGGCTCGCACAGATAGATACGTCCTCTCTTTCACACCCACGCAATCTGGCACTCACAAACAAGCGAGCTCACACAGAGAAAGAATAAGTCACCATTTATCTGTATCTCTTTCGATCAATTTCCGATTACCTTATATAATGGTGTATAAGCCGTCTTGTATAGTGCTACCCCTGAATATTTTGGTGAAAAAAACAGTTCTTTGTTCATATAACTCGTGTATGATGTGACTCTAGCTTCTAAGTAATAATAGTAGGCCTACCATAGTCAAATTCTTCAGGACTGGGCATCATCTGGGATATATTTTATAGCAAATAAATTCTATAAAGGGGAAAACACTTGCCTTAAAATATCTGTTATTAATATTTAGATAATATACATTTGTCTTCGCCCAAACCTAGGTTACGGAAGGCAGGCTGAAGGATCTTATCTGTACCGTTAATATTAGCCAAATGACAATTAACAGCTCAAGAAAAAAATTACCTGTGTATAATGCGATACCCTTCTTTGCGTAAAAACATGTTCACAAAAACCAATAGTATACACGTGTATATAAAGTAATCTGTTTTAATTCATACATTTGTGGCCATAACAATATCGTCTCTGTCACTCTATATAATCTTTCTCGCCCGAATCTATTTTACGTATTTAAAAGTCTACCTTTCGTTCATGCATCGAATATTGATACTACATTAGGTCTAGTGATTCTGTTTTACATCTAGAAATTCTTGACAAAATCCAATAAGTAATTGTGCAACGTTATTAGTCTTAACCTCGCATTTCATCTTCAGTCATATTCCCACCACCATTACCGGGCAATACTTTGCCATTTTTATTAATATTTTCACGGTAATTCTTATGAGAAGCTTTCTTCTTTGGTGCATCAGCTTCATCAATTTATAGAGACCACTAGTAATTGCAGCTAGGTCTCATAATTTCACATTTGAAATTGCTAAAGCTGGTGTAATGGAGAGTGGCCCGGATTGAGGTATCGGAGAGCCGAGTTCGAATTCCAGTCGAATTCATTACATTTAATTACGTGCTAATACCCTTGGGAAATATATGAATCTTCTACTTCTCCACCTAGCAATGGGTAAATAGCAGGAAAGACCGGGTTCTATAGCTATGGATATCAACTAGTCTACTGCAGAAAGAGATAGCAACCTACTGCGGGAAAAAAATCTGCATTGTCAGTCATGTATCGCTCGATACATGATCGCCTAAGCGTGTATCACTCATAATTGACTGATTAATCTACCTGTCATCTAAGGCAAAAAAATAAAAAAAATAAAACAGATATAGTAGAGAAATAAAAAATAGATATAGTGGAGGAATAAAAAAAGATATAATGGATAAATAAAAAATTGATATAGTTGAGGAATAAAAAAAGATATAGTGGAGGAATAAAAAAGGGATATAGTGGAGGAATAAAAAAGTTATAGTGGAGGAATAAAAATGAATATGGTGGAGGAATAAAAAACGGATATATTGGAGGAATAAAAAATGGATATAGTGGAGGAATAAAAAATGGATAGAGAGGAGGAATAAAAAACGGATATAGTGGAGGAATAAAAAACGGATATATTGGAGGAATAAAAAATGGATATATTGGAGGAATAAAAAATGGATATAGTGGAGGAGTAAAAACGGATAGAGTGGATGAATAAAAATGGATATATTGCTTGAATAAAAATGGATATAGTGGAGGGATAAAGACGGATATATTGTAAGAGTAAAAAATGGATTTTGTGGAGAATTAAAAACGGATATAGTGGTGGGATAAAAAATAGATATAATGGAGGAATAAAAACAGCTATATTGGAAGAATAAATAATGGATATAGTGGAGGAATAAAAAGAACGGATATACTGGAGGAATAAAATGCAGAGAGATAAATAAGAGGAGAAAGAATAAATGCACAACTGAAGACATACCGAGTAAATTTTAATCTCTAAAGATATTTTACTGTCAGTTGAGCCTTTGTAATAATATGAAGCCGATAGTATAGGGTATGAATTAGTAATTAAATGCAAGTGAAAAAGAAGAAAAGGAAAATCTTGAAAACGAAAGAAAAAAAAGAAAGTATAGGTCAAGAAATAAATAAATAATGAAAGAAGAACGAAAGAAGAGAAAGAAAGAAAAAAGGAAGGCAGAAGAAAAGAAAGGAAGAAGAAAGAAAGAATGAAATAAAGAAAGAAATATAATTAAGGAAAAAGAACGTGATTGGCAAAGAGATTAAGTTTATGTTTCTTTGTATTTCTCTGTTATGATCATCCATTACGGTGTTTCCTTTGCTTCAAATCCAGGAACGGATACATTCATTTATGGAATCCTACAATCTCTCATTAACTCGCGAGCAAATCTAATGAAGAGAAGTTCCCGGATGTCTATTCCAAAGGGGAAGTGTGAGAAGATAACATAAAGTAAAGGCGAGTCGTGGTTGAGAAACACAAATGAATTGGACTCAAACTGAATCCGTAGGACTTGTAAATGAAGAGAAATTTGATGGAAAATTCAGTGAATCAAATGATGAGCCAACCGTCAATCATGCCGCTGCAAGTTTCATTGTTTCCATTGCTGACAACAGTCATGGGAGCAAAAATATGACGCTATGTGATTTACACTCACGCAAACGAGCTTTGTAAATTTTGAAAATGAATGATAAAAGTCATTAGATTCACATTTGTAATAAACAGCGTTATTTGTTTAAATATTAGTAGAATTTCGTCTTGTCATTTATTCAAAGATATTCTGGAATTTTTTAAAATGTAGAAACCATTTAAGATCGTTGAATAATTCAGTTGCAACTGAAATTAACGTTAAAAGTGAATTTCCCGAAACAATGATGAAGTCTAGTGTCTTTCATAAAAGGTTTAATAAAAATAATAGTTTAAATTATTACAATAATATTATGTATTATTATATAGTTAAATTTATATAATTAATTATACCTATATCTAGAATTCACAAAATATGTATGTATGTATGTATGTATGTATGTATATATGTGTGTGCGATTGAATGTTGTTTATGTATTTCCCCAGTTTTCATCCGATTTCGATTAAATTTTCTCTTTGATAGATAATTCTTCAGTACTTGTTTTGAGTACAAATTGTTGGCGACAATGGCTCTCCACTACTTCCTGATTTACTCTCAGTAATATTTTACTATTTACTATCTGTACTTTCATAGAAACTTTGATAAATATAAATAGATTAAATTTATTAGAATAATATTATTTATTATTATACAGTTCCCTTTTCATACCCGCCTTAAATTATTACCCCCACCCTAATTTGGAGATGTGCCTCAGTTGCGCCCAAATGTTGTTGCTAATGTTGATTTTCGGATGGGCTGACTTTAAACTTAAACTGCTCCATGCGAACGGCAAAATTTCCTATTTATGAAAGACCCGAGCAATGACGGGTTATACTGCTGGTTTTAATTAAATTTGGTTTTCTAAAAGTAATAATTTTATTTTTATACAAATAGGTAATAGAAATCGATACATGGAATTCCACTATGTGTTAACCATAAGAAATACACATATAAATAGTCGATGCTAAATATTAGGTTAGTGCAAAAATAAACGTAATGATGTCGTTTTTTGATGTATTTTTAACGTCGAAAAACGACATTATTGCGTCATTATTTTTGCACAAACCTAATAAATGAATCAAGTGAACAGAGATTGCCTTTGAGTTAATACACTTAGGTATAATGGTTCGCAAGGCAGGTTTTGCTGTGAGTCGCAGTAAATAAAATGTTTGAAAAACACTGCCGTAGAGAAACAATGTATATGCGCTCAAAGAGTAATCCCTCAGTTTCTGATTGCGGCACAGCATCTGTTATCGCTACGCAGGCCCAGAAGGGAGTGAATGTCTCGATTGAACGAATGCATGTGAAGATGTTCTTCTCCGATGTCACCGTGTTTTGTCGTCGCGGCAAGGCGTAGCTGGGGTGTCCTTATCAGGTCGCAGTTCTTGGAAAGGTTTTATGAGAGATCAGCGGTTGTCCATACATCAGGTCTGTCCTCTGCACGATTCCGATGTTGTTCAAGGGAAAGGTAGAGGCCAATACAGCTTGGCACTGGTATTTTCGAAGGAGTTGCCCGAAAGAAGTTGAACATTGAACTGTCTTATGATCTCTGGGTCCGAATTGGTTCTCAGATTATATTCCCGAATTTTCCCATGACTGGCTTTGGTTGCAATGCAGAGGAGGCTTAAAATCAGATTTTTCCATCTCTTTATCTAAAATATAATTTCCATAATCACTATAATTCTGGAAACAGTCTTTTGGAATTTAGGTCAATGTTGTTATTGATGTCCCTTAATTCTTGGAGTTTGGTTACTATTCATGGTCCGAATCCCATTTTTCATCACATTTCAAAAGTATGTTGTAGACAGTGACTGTGGCAGCATAAAAGATGTATTCCATAAACCAATCTGTCATAATTTTCTTTACTTGTCGAATGGGGCGTGTTCTACTGGAAGTAACAGCCAGTCATATAATGAGGCACGTGGTAAACCAAGATACTAAGATCAGCTCCGATTCTTAAAAAATCTTTTACTGGTAACACTCTCCCAGTGTATGCCGAAAATATATTACGCAGACATAATGAATTCTTACAGTCATGTTGTTTACGCCAAATCCCACGCTAACATTCGGATGTCGCAGCAGAAATTGTGAATCATCAGAGCAGGCGATATTTGTCCAGTCTTCTCTTGTTCAATTTTTCATCCTTAAAATAATGCAGTCAACCCCCTAAACCATTCGTACACATCATAATGAATCTTTAGTTACATTCTGTTTGCGCCAATCCCACACTGACATTCGGATGTCGTAGATGAAATCGAAACTCATTAGATCAGACAATCTCTTTCCCAATCGTCTTTTGTTTTATCCTTAGTAGATTGTATACAGTTTCGTGTTCGTTTGTGAAAGGAATGGCACACTGTGAGGTCCTCTACTGATTCAAAGCATCTACTTCAAGCTTTGACTTGTACGTTCAGACATTCGCTTCTGTATACCTACGTTGCAAAAAGTCTTTATTTGAGACAATATATTTTCGCTCGAAGTGATTTGCCATTTCAGCTATTGCATCTTTCATCAAAAAGGCATTTCCAGCTATGGATTTGACAATTCCACTCTGAACACTTTTAATCAACAAAGGATTTCTGCCTTCAGAATTGCCAATTCTTCTCTGGCCCCTTTCATCACCAAGGTTTTTCTGCCTACAGAATTTCCAATATTCCTTTGACCTATTTTGTTAACAAGGTATTCCTTCCTATACAACTGACAGTCATTCTCGGGCCTTTTTCATTGAAAAAAGATGATTCCCTACAAAATTTCTAATTGCCTTCGGACTTCTATCATCATCAAGGGATATCCACCTACAGCTTTGCCAATTCTTCTCTGAGCAACAAACGCGTTCCGCCTCTAGTTTCGTCAACAGGGATTTCCGCCTTTCTTTCATTTCCTTAACCATTTTTTTATAAACCGCAGAGATAGTTGTATATGAAAATTTAGATTACTCAAAAGAAATAGATTTTAAAATGCACAATCCTGCTTGTTTGGCATTCATGACCATACTTCATTCAAAGTCACTTAAAACGGCATCCATTCCTATATGTGAGCAGTATGAAATTCAACAGCTTTCAATGATCATGCTTAATCGGAGGGCATCTTCGAATGCGTGACCTATATCCATTATGTAATGCCACGTCATTTACACATTAGACATTTATTAAAAGTGCATTTTTTCATATGTAATAAATTAAATGTCCGGTGAAGAATGAGACTTGTAGGGAGTCGAGCGGTGATGTAATAAGCATTGGCACTGGCCATTATTAGAGAATTGCATCACTAAATGCACCAAATCGATGGTCCTGTCTTGCTCTCAGTAAATTTCAAGATCTGGACAGAAACTTATTGAATATGCCTGTCAACGTCTCAATTTTAGAGTCAGGCGATGTATTGGTGTGATTGTTACTGTATCACAAGATGTATATATGACCATAGTATTTGGTATTTTATGAGGTTAATTCTCGATGAGAGAAGAGTTAATATTATTTTTTTCCTTTAACAAGATGGCTGACGTTTACACACACATGGCATAAGATATGATATGTCAGTCAGTGATGGTTTTAAAACAGCAGTATAAAAAGAAATAAATGTGCGTTTTACAGAATTCACATAGAGGTGTTTCTAAGACAACCATGCCTTATATTGGGATCTATATCACTTTAAAACTGGCTCTGAACGTAATACGTTCTGAGCCATTTTGTTAGCTCACAGCGTCATACCCGGATGTTGTTGAGAATTTGAAGATAGGCGCGAGTAATATATTTTGCATTAATTTGCATTTTTACAGATAGCAGTGTAATAAAACGACTTCTTATATAAAATTAAATGTTTTATAGGAATAAATTGTCGCTGCTGACACTTGAGTTTGAACATAGATCGTCAGTGAGCAAAACACAAGCAATCTCATTATTGAATTAAGTAAACCACGTGGTCATAGAGCAAATGCATATATGGCAGGTAGCTTGTGTCTAATTGATCGCCATTTCTAGTCTATCCTCTATTACAATTTGGTTCTCTATTTTTCTAGTTTATTCTCTATTATTATACGGAGCGCTATTATCTAATCTATTCACCATAGTATTTCTCTATTCGGATCACTATACGGACTAATATTCGAGCTAGTATAATCGAGCAAGTACTATTAGTGCGAGTGTTATTCGAAGGCGTCTGACACTAGTATGGTTCAATAGCGTATTTATAGTTCTATCTGCGATTACAAAGTCTTTACTACAACGAACATTTCAAAAGTAAGAACGATGTTCGTTTGCATCAAAAAGGTGTCAACGAGTGTTCGTTGACATCACAAAAAGTAGAAAATACTTATTTAAATAATTTCTAAATCATTTGTATTTAGAAAAAAAGTAAAGCAGTTTCTGTTTTCAGAATTTTACGCCAGTGTAAAAAAAGTATTTCGAAGACAACCTATTTTCTTAGGGTTAACTTCAGGTATATTTTAAAACTTTCTCATGGCCAATTGCGAGCTTATGGGATCCACGTTGAGAATCCCTGATTTACAGTATAAATATTCACAATGATTAAAAAAAAAATTAAGAATAAAAATGGTTCCAATAAAATATCCGCGCTTCAGGTAATAATATCTCTTCACATATACATTTTTTCATTTTTTATTTTTGAATTGACATGATTCTTAGAAAAATAGTGCAATTCTCTCTCGTTACTTTCTCCAAGATTTGAAATTTGGAATGGCCCTTCGTCGGCATCATAAAAGTGTCAAACGAGTTTTCCTTGATATCCCAAAATTAAGTATGAATTCTAATAATGTTATTCTATTCCTTCAAACGGAAAAAATACCCATTATCATTCATTAAGTTTACTTAATGTTTTTGGAATCCAATAAGTGAAAGTGAGCACAGTTTACACTGTCGGTGGGTAATACGTTTCAGCAATGACATAATCAATGAATGTGACAAATCAAGAGTAGGGGCGTAATATGCGTACTCACGTTTATCTTGGGGCTTCCAAAGTAAAAAAAAAAAATGTTAGTTTGCGGCTGAAAAATTGCTCAATTCATCGTTGTTATTTTCGGAGCGTCGCCTGGAAATTCATTCGATGTCCTATCTTTGTGCTTTCTTTATAGCTGGTGAGATCGGACGTGTCCCTAAACACGGTGTTTTCTTTTTTTAAATCCCGAATATTTCTTTTTTTTTCTCCAGGTTTTCTAGCATAGGATATAAGCGCTATAAAAAAAAAAATAATAATAATAATAATAATAATCCGCCACTACCGATGTGTATGTATATTTGTAAGTTTATAAACCTTTTTAATAAATTCTTTCAATGTATTAGGTTGGTGCAAAAATAATGTCGTTTTCTCTCATAGTAACATATGTGAGAAAACGACATTATTTTGCACCAACCTAATATATTTTAATATTGGGTTGGTGCATAATTATCAGGCGTTTTTTTTTTTAAAACTATATTTATTATGAAAAAAGAAATATAACAATTCGACATTAACGTTTTTAAATTATTATTCCAGAGTTTATAATTATCGACACGCATTTTAGTAACGTGAAAATAATATAATATTTTTATTAAAAGAAAAAAAGCCTAAAAATTCTGCACCAACCCAGTATGAATTTTCCCCTTATGAATCCTTAATATTTTCGATTTCTCTACCACTTTCATTATCAGGCGCGTTTACTTTCTGTCTATCTATGATTCTCGCGTTATTTCTCGTTCATTCGTTCTCTCTATCAACCGCGTTCTCTCTCTCTTTCTCTCTCTCTCCTGTTTTCTCTCTTGTTTTTTTTTTTGTTGTTTTTCATTCACACATTCATTGTGTTACAAGTAATACGCACTTTCAGATACAGCAGATAGACGCAGAGTATATTCAAGTTGTGAGTAGATTTGCCAAATATCTTATTTTCTTGGTTTTCAGGCTTATATATAACGATTTAAATGTTTTCGAAAACACATCGAAATTCTTTTTCGGAATATTCTCCAGTTTTGAAGTTGAGGATTTGTAATTCTTAAGAAAACCCTGTTCTCATTTTCTCGAACACGTCATTCTAAGAAAGGCGAAAAAGCCACTAAGATGCAGTTACTGGGAAAGAAGGAAACCGAAAGAAACTTGAGGGGAGAGAGAACATTAATATACTTTTAAACCATTTTAAAGATCTTTACACCGGAAGTTATAAGCAGATATAATTCTGAATATAAATCCGCCAAATTGTAATGTTCGTGTCATTTAAGCGATTTTTTTTTTTTTTGGTTTTCTTTTATTTATGATCAGGCCTACGGAACTAATTCCTTTTGTGAAGAAAGCAGAAGAAACTGTTTTTATTTTATTTCTTTTTTTTTTTAACTGCCGCGCTAACATTGATATCAGGTCCGACTTCTGGCGACAAAGTATTTCCGGTCAAAGAATCCATGGCATTTGTCTGTGCACGTTATATGGTTTTCTTTGTGTCTATTAAGAAATGTCACGTAGCACTTGGACTTAAACGCTGGATGCATAATTATTTTATAGCTGAGGAATTACATTTGGAGTAGATTTACATCGATACCGGAACCTTGCTCAAACATTTTGGTAAATACTTTAGTATAGCTGTCTCAATGTGTTCATATCTATCTATCTATCTATCTATCTATCTATCTATCTATCTATCTATCTATCTATCTATCTATCTATCTATCTATATCTATCCATTCATATCTATCTATTCATATCTATTCATATCTATCTATCTATCTATCTATCTATCTATCTATCTATCCATATCTATCTATTCATATCTATCTATTCATATCTATCTCTATCTATCTATTCATATCTATCTCTATCTATCTATTCATATCTATCTATCTATTCATATCTATCTATCTATTCATATCTATCTATATCTATCTATTCATATCTATCTATCTATTCATATCTATCTATATCTATTCATATCTATCTCTATCTATCTATTCATATTTATCTCTATCTATCTATTCATATCTATCTCTATCTATTCATATCTATCTCTATCTATTCATATCTATATATCTCTCTATTCATATCTATCTCTATCTATATCTATCTCTATCTATCTATTCATATCTATCTATCTCTCTATTCATATCTATCTCTATCTATCTCAATATCTATCTATCTCTCTATTCATATCTATCTATATCTATTCATATCTATATCTATCTCAATATCTATCTATCTCTCTATTCATATCTATCTATATCTATTCATATCTATCTCTATCTATCTCAATATCTATCTATATCTATCTATCTATATCTATTCATATCTATCTCTATCTATCTATCTATCTATCTATCTCAATCTATTCATATCTATATGTCTCAGTTTGTTCATATCTAGCTAGCTATCTTTTCCCAGTGCGCGTAAGTGACTATAAAGAACCTTGTCGGAAATGAAACTCGCCTCTCCGATTAATAATTACCTGCTTTTATGCATTACACCACCAGCCATGCATCCAAGCTTTCTGCACCTGGTATTCCCAAGCAGTCACCTGGCTGGACGTCGCCTAACCTCGGTGATCGTACGTCGACCAGTGTTTCAACGTGATGTATTCGTAAGTCCATTACATCTCCGCTAAATCTAAGCTTACATTACCAGATATTCCCAAGCGGTCACCCATCTAAATACTGACCTACCTCGACGCTGTTTCGGTGATCGTACGGAATCCGGTGTTTCAATGTAATATTGCCGTGCGCCTTGATGTAAACGGGTACTGAGTGATGTTGTAGTATGGCTGTAAGAGGTGAAAATCACGACAGACGTGTAGGATAGATAACTATTGACCGTAGGCTTGAAACATTTTCAGAATGTAGTGAACAGGGTGCATTTCACCCGAGAGTCTTTTCCACTGTGTAGCAGTTCTTGGGCGGGAACTTCCTTCGAAACAGTAGAAATTGAATATGAGATATGACGATGTTCATACCCTGTCTGCGTCGAATGTATGTTTCTGTTTGCGAAGATATTAAATAGTGGAACTAGAAAGTGGGACTAAGTTGGGACAGGGTAACGTGTAACTTGCAAAGTTTCTTCTGTGAGTATTGTTTATATATCTTAGCTACAGCTGCCCAAGCCTGACTTTTCCGCTTTCAAAAACTTTTACACATTATTTGTTCCAATATAAAAGCTGTACCGTACTTGTACATTCTATAGCCTTGCTCGGCGTTGTTAACAGCTATATGCGCACGATCATATCGCTGGCGAATATCATCATATGATACAATATATCACACCTCTTGTACTTGTTGACGCCATACACAAGAATAATGGGAAATTCTAACTCAGACAACGCAATGATTGAATAAAGACAATCGCCTGTAAATAAAAAAGTGGAAATCTGATTACTGTTCAGTGAAGGGAATACGCTGAAACATCTATGATTTATTGAATTTGCCACATCTTACTTTTATTTTCAACTTTTTTTTTTTCCTTATTTAATTGGAAATTATGAAGATATTTCCCTTCATTAAAATATTTGCGTAATGAAAGGACAAATAATTTCAGATATTTTATCCAAATCTTATTGTCAACCAAGAAGCGGATATGTATGAATGTTTTGAAATAGCTTTTAGAATTGTATGAGATTCATGACTCAGGTGGTGGAATAAACAAGTGGTATGTAAGGTTGGTGTGTATTTACTGATATAAAATAACCCCGAGCATTTAGTTTGCAGATTATATAAAAATCAGAAAAAGTCACCCAATATGGAAGACATACTTATGAAGGAGACGAAAAAGTGGTGAAGAATTGAAACAATACTTCTGTTGTGAATATCAAAGTTTTAATAGACATAATTATTTAACTAAGTATGAGGCGTACGGTCATATCACGTTAAAACACTGGTTCTCGTACGATAACCGAAATTAAGCCACGTTGAGTCTAGTCTGTAACTTGATGGGCGACCACTTGGGTATAGAAGGTCTTGTGAGATTTAATATGCGGTGGTGTAATGGACAACGACATAGAATTCGAAATCGGAGAGCCGAGTTCACATTCCAGTCAGGTTCGTTATATTCATTTAAGCGCAAATAACCTTGGTAAAGTTATGGATCCAACTCTTAATACTAGCGATTGATTAATTAATAGGACTTGTATCAGTAAATTATTATTATTCTAATCTCTAAAAGATTCTTAACATCTAAAAAAAAATATGGTTTTAAATAAACAGCAAAAAGTTAAGAACATGTAAAAAAAAACTATTAATTATTCTTACGTTTTACTTTATTGTCAATGGATTCGCAAACATTGTAGAATTTTACATGTAGTTTTTTGTTATTTTTGTTTTTTGTTGTTTTTTGTGATTTTACAGGATCTCCAATCCTATTATTTGAACATAATGGCTTCCTTTCCATTTTCCATAGTTTTGAAATCAGCTTTGCAATTATTCTCAACTGATTACCTCCCAAGAAATAAGGGTCCAGTTTCCTCTAATATTTCCCTCATACATGTGGACAGAGTAAAATACATTGATTCCTACTTTCCGTAAGGGAGCTTGTGCGAAACTTGGTTGAAACTTGAACCCTCCTTGACAACTTCGATAACAATTAAGCTTCTGATATTTTTTGTAATGCTAACTTGATGGTTTTATTTTTCTCTTGCAGTTTAATTCTTGAAATAAATCTTTCGTTCATGTTTGTGTGCTAGAAGCTAATTTCTAAAAAAAAAACAACAAAAAACATATTTCATTTGTTCCCGTATACCAGATTTTATATTTATCAAATTATCTAATTAAGGAAATCGTTATCGAATAGGTTATATCGAGTGTAAAATGCATTGCTTATTATTTTGAATCAACTTAGTTCAACTTGTCGGCTAGAAGCGTATGCAGATATCAACGTGATCTGATTATTAATGATCGACATGGACATGGTGTTGTATTATTTATTTCAAGGAGTGAAGTCATGTTTGCGAATAAAATATGGAAGTATCCGCGCTGTAAACCGAATGACTTATGACAAAAACGTCGCAATAAACTTTTTAAACATTGCTTTATTTATGGATTTTAGCAAAAGCGGGCATTTGAATGTATGATTCGTTTTCTACGGCTTATCACACTTTGCAAGTTATTTAAATCCAGAAAATATTATTTATATCGCTAGTATTGTTTGTTTTTTTTATTTCTTAGCAATGATAATTATTATTTAGTGATACAAGTCTTAATAAGTAACATATAGCTGGGATGGAAGATGTGGATTCATGCCTTTCCCAAGTGAATTTAGCGAACGTATATAGAACTGGAACTCGGTTCTCCCGTTAACAATTCCGAGTCATTATCCATTTCACAACCTGCAGATCCAAGCTTACAGCGTATGTATTCCAAACGGTCAGCCATCAAGTTGCTTAAATTAAGTAATTTTACGGCAACTGGTGTTTCAAAGGGATGCGGTTATAAAATCTCTTCCCTCTATGCAGATAATCCACCTGAAGAAGACTGTAAAAGCGACCAGAGGAAATGTTTCGAGAAGAACATAGACAAAACAAAGAATTATTTTACTTATCTATTCACCCTGTCGGGTGGGGATTCAGAATTTTCCGACTACACAACTGTAAAGGGGTAAGACCACCTCAATGAGACGCCCTGGGTATGACGATAAACTGCGTCCGGCAACAATTTCACTAATCAGGAGGTTTTGAGGAACGTGAAACCAATTCTTAATTGATTGTGTTCCCAGGTTCACCCTAAGCCGGCGTTGTAACACTTGTTAGGGTCCCATCTATGGATAAATAGTTAACCTATAAACTGGGATCAAAAACTATGAAAATGTAAATATAGATTTTAATAGGAGCAATACATTTAAAAAAAAATATTACTAGCAATAAAAATCTGGTTGGTATTAAGTACCTAATGAGGTTGATATACCTTAAAAAAAACAAAAAAAACATAGTTATTAACATCAATCTTACAAAATGTTTTTGTAGATTTATTCCAATTTTTTCATTCATGTAATGTTCAAGCTGTTTATGTAATCTTTGATATCCAGGTCGGATTTCTTGCCTGGGATCACTGGAAAATGTTTGCACATTTCTCTCAATCAAAGAGGCACCTAATTCCTTCAGACATGCTTTATCTTTCGAGCAATCAGATTAGACCAATTATAGACTACTGTTGCAAAATCTGGGAGGAAGCTGCTCAATCATTACTTTCCAGCCTTGATTAGGTTAAAAATCTGTCAAGCCTTCTCGTGGGTAAAACTAATTTTTCATTCAGCAACTGTTTTTCCACAGACGCAGCTTTATAGGCCTATCTTTATTCAGTTACTATTTCCATGGCAAATGCTCACATACGCACAATCCTCAAGATCCACTAGTTCGTATTTTCACAGTCCAGACTCTTGTCACATCCACGTATTCTAATTGTCATCATTTCCTATGTTTCCAAAATGTAAAACAAATTTTCCGTTCAGCAGGTTTTCACAAGAACTAGCATTTTGTGAAACAGACTCCCGTGAAGGAGCTTCCCAAAATAATACTACAATCTTAAAATTGTTTAAATTAAGATCAAATTACTATCTCTTGTTTATCCTCTTAATCTTCATTTCTTACCATCTTCTCTTACATTCACATGACACTGCTCATTCATAAATAATCTTTTGCCAGTAGCCCTCTATTTGAAGGCCTCTCGAATAAATTAATATAAAAAAAATATTTGTGAGTTATTTCAGAAACTACATTGAACGTAAAAGAGAAAAATAAAGCATCGAGGTAGCATTATAAAAATATGGATAGTGGTTTTCAACGTGAAAAATGGAATCGTCAGGGAGGGTTCAAATTCCATGCGAAGATTACATGTCCTTGTGAAAGAGAAGAAACAATATCTGTATATATTTCTGAGATGAGGTATTATGTACATTATTTACATTATTCGAACTATTGTCCTCAAGGAAACATGGCACAGTGGATAAAGGCGTTGGTTATATTCAGTGACAGAACCCTAAGAGTATGAGTTCAATACCTGGTGGAGAACTTTCAGAGGGAAATTAACAGGGGATAACTGATAACTGACATCCATTAAACAAGGCACGTGGAACTAGAACAGTCTGCGCCATTGAGCGAAATAAAGGGTTAAGTTCGACATTCCAACCACCTGAAGAAGGCCGGAGTGTACAAGGGTTGAAATGTTGTAATAAATATGGCGACAAAGATGAGGACAATAGTCCGAATAATGTAGAAGAAACAATGAACACGATTTTATTTTAACGCAGATTGCATATGAATACCGTTTATATATCGTAAGATCTCGGTTTTCTGTATACCTGTCGGTAAATTCTTACCACTACTCTACTGGTAATTGTTTTACCATTATTCATTTCCTGGTAGTAACAAAGTAAATACTTTTAACGGTAAAGGAACAAATAAGAAAATGTACTGTTTCCCATACTTAACCTAAAATTTAAATTTGCAGAAAGAAATTTCTTGATAGAATCTGTATATTCAGTCAGTTAAATGCCATACCCGATACACAATTGGGCGATCATGACTCTTTCGATTCATGACTGACTAGGCAGATTGGTTGCCGTTTCTTTTTCTAATGGTAATATTAGCCGTTTCCGTATAAGGAAACAATCCGTATATATTGGCGCTTTACTTCAACCACTGTTCATGAATGAATATGCAAAATATTTTCTCAGAGTAGGTTTCTATTTCTTTCTGCGGTAGACTGGTTGCCAAACCAAAGTTATATGACCCAGTTTATCCTGTTATTGAACCCACAGCTGGAGGTAGAATAGGTAGCAGGTTAATTGTCGTTTCTTTCTCTAATGTTAATATTAATTGTTTCCTTATAAGGAAACATTCGGAAACCATTAAGCGAAAAGCAAATGCGCCACGAGTTAATCTTCACTTCAATATCTGTCCATCGGGCTGAAAGTGTAGTATCTGTTCATCTCAAATGGTGAGTCAGTTAAATGTCAAACGTGATACACACGAGCAATCATGTCTCTTTCGATTCATGATTGAATAGGCTGAAGGTTTATTTGTTTTTTGTTTTTGTTTTTTTGTTTGTTTTTTTTTTGTTTTTTTTTCCCATGCAGTTGGTTTCCATTTCTTTCTCTAATGGTAATATTAGCCGTTGCCTTTTAAGGAAATATTCGGCATTCATTGACGTTTTAATTCAACCCCAGGCCATCTGGCTGTGATGAAAGTGTAGTATCTGTTCCTCACATCTCTAATATTGAGTCGTTTAAATGTCATACCCGATACAAGATTAGGCGATCATGTTTCTTTCGATTTATAACTGACTAGGCTAAATGTTCTCCCGAAGTAGGTCACCGTTTCTTTCTGTAATGGTAATATTGGACATTTCCTTATAAGGAAATATTCGGCATTCATTGACGGTTTACGTCAACCCCTGTCCATCAGGCTGTGATGAAAGTGTAGTATCTGTTCTTCTCATCTCTAATGGTCAGTCAGTTAAATGTCATAGGCAATATACGTTGGGGGATCTCGATTCTTTCGATTTATGACTTACTAGACAGAAAAATTTTCCCGCATTAGGTAACCGTTTCTCTCTACAGTAGACGGAAAACGAAGAAGAAATATCGTCAAAGGGTAGAAAAACAATCCATTCGTTACTGACGGTATGTTTAATGCTAGACTCAGACAAAAAACTGAAAGAATACTAATAAAAAGTAGTGCACAAAACAATGTAAAGCGAATTACTTATTATATGTAAGAAGATGGAATCCATGATTGTCAGCAAAAGAGACAGCCCAAGTGGTAAATTACATATTGGTGACAACAACATCAAACAGACGCAGATGTTAACTAAATAGTGTGGAAACACAAAACGGAATGCGGCAATTCGTCCACCTTTGAGGGTAGTCTGATTTCGTTCACACTAGGCACCCAGTTCTCACTTGTGGCTTCAAATTGATGTTTGCATAGAACAGCAGCCACACCCAGGTAAACCGTTTCAGTTGACCAGAAAAACACGTGAATGTAGTCGACGGATCCCACATTATTTAGGGTGTATCCCAGGATTGGATGCGAAGACTTATTCTCGACGGAGTTGACGGATGAGACTAACAGATCAAACATAACGTCAGGAAGAGCCAATCAGAGCATGGGCACGACACGTAGAAGTCCTGGTCATCTACTATAGCCTGGTCATCTACTGCAGCAGGATAATGATCTCCCAGTGGATAATGATAGTGGGATTAAACGAGTGAAACAATTTCCCCACTATAATTTTTTCACATCACAGATCCGATAGACTAGTCACGTTATCCGCATTAAGAAACAATCCATTCCTAAACGCATGTTGTATGAAGGGATGCGATGTGACAGAAAACATACTGATCAACCAAAGAAACAGTAAAAACAACGTAATCAAAACTAAACTCCAGCGATGCACGATCAGACTAAAGGGTCTGGGGCAGTATGCTGCTGACCGATCGTTTTAGAGTGTCATTGTCCAACAAAAGCCTGCAAGTTTTAAAGAGAGTCGGAATAAAATAATAAATTCTATTCAGAGAGCAATATCACAGTACAACTTTTGCATTGTTTCTAAACACCGAATACCAGTGTCCCCACTACGCCTAAACCCTGCACGTCCAAACTTAGTTCGAGTTGTCACCTTCGTGTCCACCTGAGGAAACGCAAAACTAATTCATCTTCTGTTCCGAAGAACAACTGTGATATGGCAATGAGTAATGACTAATTTATTCCCCACTGTAAACGAAATACGAAGTAACAGATATATAGTTCTATCGACAAATAGAATGAATGCCATAAACGTAACATATGTGCAACGGGGAAGTTTTCAGAAAAATAGGAACTACAAATAAACTTATACTGTCAGAAAGAGAAAGCCGAAATTTCTTGGGTAGATAGTAACGAAAGAAGGCTAAGAGAAGTTAACACTCACAAAGCATTAAACGAAAAGACGCAAGAAAATACGACACGCATGCGTAAATCGTTGACGTAAGAAGGAAATAGATATATGGTAATGTGTCAAACGGTGATTAAGGTAACCAAAGATAGAGATTTGTGCCGAGCCATGATTTTGAACTCCTTAAGTATATATATATATATATATATATATATATATATATATATATAAACGAAAGCTGATTGAATGAAAGGTAGTTACACCCAACACCGCAAATTGCAGAAAAAATATTAATCTGAAAACTCAAGTTATTAAATAGCCTCGTCAGTTCTAGACATTTACATGGATGTCATGCATGATTCAAACCTTTTAAGAAATCGCTAAATTGTCAGCTGTATAAGGAAACTGTTAATTAAGACATTATCGTTACCATTTAGTGAGATATAAATTAGAAAAAAAATTAAACCAAGCTTAATTTAGTTTGGTTCACGGGAATAAACATGAGCTATCTCGTGGGGTTACATCTCACTACAGTAATAACGATGTATTAGAATAAGTTACTAAGTATTACACAAAATCGAGGCAAAAAAAAAGTCTTCATATATTTATAAGTATTGTATAATGGTGGCATTGTTGCTTTTAGCTGAACACTCATTCGTCATTTACTTTTATGTATTGACTTGTAAACCCGTTCAAACCGTTGCTATCATTAATAATAAATCTATGCGGAAATAAAAAATTACCCAACTTCTTTTTTTTTTTTTTTTTTTTTTATTAAGGTGTACTTTCATATGCGTGAACTTTATTAGATAAATATCAATTATTACTGTGACAACGCATCGCAAGTTGATAGACGAATATGTGTTGATAACATTAATGGTATTCAACGTTAAAGCTCTTATTTATTTTATACTCTATTTTCACACATTTTTATATCATTTCTGTCGCAGACTGCTAATTGCCATTATTACTTTTTTGATATATACGTATGTTTTTATTTTGTTGTGACTAAACCAAATCTTAGCCACTCAACCAGACGCTAGCCTTGTTAATACTTGGCTAACTACATTACCAAATTAGCTTTCTATTTTCGTGTGATACATTAAAGTCTAATTAAAAAAAAAAAAAAAAAAAAATCAAGAATACATACACAGGTATAATTACGCTTGAAGTGAAATAGAGAGCAACGTTCAATGATTAGATCATTGGACTAAAGACTGAGAGGAGACAGAATCTCTTTCCGCATAAAATTATAAAACGTCTGACGGAAAAATTCAGGTGGATGTGAGGAAAGAAGGAATATCTCCCGTTTGCAATACCCAATTATAGACATTAATATATCCGAGCTATAATAACACGGACGGAACAGAATAGCCTCGGGGTTCTTGATCGTCTCCAGAGGCGGATATGCAATATAATTGGCCCTACTCTGGCATCTCGTCTACAGTCACTTTCTCACAGACGCACCGTCGCCTCTCTCTGTCTGTTTTACAAATACTTTCATGGCAATTGCTCCGAGGAGCTTCATTCGCTGGTTCCCAGACTTCCTGAGTTCAAGCGCCCTACGAGGCTGGCATCCCGTTCCCACCCCTTCACTGTCGAAACTCCTAAATGTAGCCGTCTGTTCTACTCCAATATCTTCAGGTCTCGCAACTCTCGCCTGTGGAACTCCCTTCCCTATTCTAGTTTCCCTGAGAGCTATAATCTCCAGCTATTCAAATGTAATGTCAATCGACATCGCCAATTGCCTTGATCTATCCACTATCCTTCTCCTCATCTTTTCCTCTATCACTTATCTGAGCTTGCTCCAAATTTTGTGTAACCCCTTGCGTTCTAGTGGCTTCCCGCTTTGCTTGGGGTGAAACACTTAAAAAAAGCTATAAAAATAACTGAAAGAAGCGAATGACAAACACAAAATTATCCACATATATATTTTGTTATACCAACTTATACGTATTTATCAGTAATTTGTCCTACACAGAGATATTATAACATTTGTATAAAGTAAAGTAGAGGTGTGAAAGGGGTTTAAAGAAAGAAGGTCTTACTTGTAATATTTCTTCACAGGAAAAGAGCAGGCCTGTGCTCTCCTTTATTTTTTTAATGAAATCATGTGTATGTCCTACTGTTCTGTTCTTGTGACATCTGTCTTGACGGCAGCCTACATAGCAACTGACTTGGGCCGACACATCTTGTCAAAAGGTAGGATAAAAAGGAATTGGCATGGGAAGACACGTCTTGCCTCAGTACAGAACAGCAACTGCTTTTCCTTACTCCATGAACTGATATCACAGACCTGCCTTCACATTACCTATGGGAATCCATCTCAAGAAAAGGGATATAATTGTCTTTGACATATCTGCAAAAAGATGGAATTAAACAGAATGACTGAATTAGGCAGAGTTAAATATTATATAAATTTGACATATTGCTTAACTTCGTCATATATTTTGGAAAGGAATAATAAAAAAATATGTTATTCTATGTGCCGTGTCACTTCAATATATAGGTGATCATGGCTCTCCACAACTTCTTGTCATTGTAAGCCACGATGTAATAGTTTTTATTTACGTGTACTGTATAATGTTCTGAAATCCTCATCCATAAGTGGCAGCCTGTCTAGGAAATGAATCTGTATTTTAAAACAGTGAAAGAGGCAAAAAAATTATGGTTTTTCCCAGCCATTAAATAAGCGTAATCTGTTTAAAGCCATGAAAACTTACCTACGGAATGTACTTGATAATATTAAAGGTAAAATGAACAGGACTCCATACAAGAAAAAAAAAGTCATGCATTGACTGAACTATTATCGTTACTGAAGGTTGAAATTTAAGAAATCTGCCGCTTAAAAATGTTTTCATGAAAACTGGCTTAACAAGACCACAAACTGTTCTCGCTCTTTCTATTATTGATTGATGTTTCTTTCCTAACTTTTGGTTTAAGGTAATCAGGAAAGCCAATAAGCCTATTGATTATATCATTATATTTCCTAGTTGCGCGTACAATCCATTTTAGTTGTTGATGCTATAGGAAATCCTTAAGTGTTATATTTTTATTGTTTTTTTTTTTTTTAGAACATTTCTCTATTTGGAATGCTATTACCAGGAATTTTTGTCTTCATAAGATATAAAGAATTCATTTAGTGGAAGACAGTATTAATCCCTTGTCGGACAAACCGGTTGTAACGCATTCTAGTTTATGTTCAATTTCTATAACGCCTTCCAAATGTGCTTTGGTACTTGTAAATCTGTGACATTTGAAAACGCATGTTTGCAGTGAACTTGTGGTTTATCTCAAAATTCATAAAAGAAATATTAAATAATAAAAAAAATAAATTCAGGACATAAAATATAAGATTTATACGTGTGAAAAAACCTTTCAGATTTAACCTGTAGAAAAAGACAATATTTATAAATGTAAAAGACAATAATTAATTGTTAACAACAAAACAAAATTTCATCCAGTTGCTAAGGACATTTTGTCTTGTTATTACCAATTAATTTGTTTTGATAAATTCATTTCGTTTTTGCCTTGAAAAAGTCCACATTAGCGTCGGCTAATATTTCAGTTTTCCTATTGTCTTTTACATTTATAAATCTCTTTCTGACTCTCTCTCTCTCTCTCTCTATCTATCTATCTATATATATATATATATATATATATATATGTATGTATAAACTACTAGTAAGCATTTATTTACACACACATACATATATATATATATATATATATATTTGCGTGCATTATCTCGTGCTGTGTTAGAAGACGCATTCGTATCAAAAAATTTCAAAAGTGACCTCAGATATTTGAACGAGTGTGATTCCTGCCTTGCGAACCTCTTTATTCCGATGATGACTGAACGTGAGAATTTGGCTAGAAAATCAAACATGAAAATTCCAAGGAATTTCTTTTCTGATCTGGGCAAATTCTTGCAGCGGACCCTACGGCCAAATGGTGATTTCTAGCATTAGTTGGAATCATTGTAGAATGTTCGGTACAAGTCCTATTTGCGAATATATATTCAAAATAACTCGACCAACATATAGCTGATTATATCAAAAGGGAAGATGAAAGGTAATCGGAACCAAATTTATTACGTCTTTAGATCGAAGCTGATGTGCACAAGATTGCCAGTTAATAAGAACAAATGAAATGAAAGAAAGAGAAAGATGAAAGTAATAAAGAGAAGGAGAAAGGAGGAAAGAAATAGGCTGTTGAAATAAAGGAGGAGGAAAAAGAAGAAGAAGAAAAAGAGCAAGAAGAGGAAAAAGAAGAGGAGAAGAAGAAGAGGAAGGAGGAGGAAATAGAAGAAATATAAGATTAGGTAGAAGTGGAGGAGGGGAGGAAGAAGATTAATAAGAAGAAAAAATAAAAAAATGAAGAAGTGTAGTAGAAAGAAGAAAAAGACGACGAAGAGGAGGAGGCGGAAGATGACGAAGAGGAGGAGGCGGAAGATGACGAAGAGGAAGAGGAGGAGGAAGAAGACGATTATGAGGATGATGGTGACTACGATGATGATGATGAAGAGGAAACGGAGGAAGAAGAAGAGGCGGAGAAAGAAGAATACGAAGAAAAGGAGGAAGAAGAAAGAATAGGAAAAAGAAGAGAAAGGAAAAGAATACGACGTTGATGATGATGATGAGGAGGAGGAGGAAGAGCAGGAGGAGGTGGTGGAAGAGGAAGAAGAAGATAAGGGGAGAAGAGAAGAAGGATGAAGAATAGGAAGAAGAAGAGAAAGAAGGCGAAGAGAATAAAGAAGAATAAGAGGAAGGCAAAGTGGAAGAGAAAAAATGCTTAAAAACAAATAAATATGTGAAAAATAAAGCTAATAGCAAAAGAAAAGAGAAAAGTTTGATATAATCATCTTGTATAGAAAAAGTTGTCTTAATATTGACATACATTTTATTATTGAATGAATTTTTGTCATTATGGATGCGCATCTATATTGATATTATTGCTATAATATTGGCGTAATGCAGCTTAAAATTCAAATTACAGCCGAGGCCATAAAATTTCGTACAAATACCCTTGGGAAGGCACGAATCCACTTCTTGTGCACCCCCACAAAGTTAGGGGTTAATAACGGTGAAGACTCCGCTCTCTAGCGTTGGTTAATAATTAGCGAAGGGCACTTATGATTTCGAAACTATTTGGTCGTTGGTTTCGCAACTGCACCCTATAAAACTTTAATTGATAGGGAAAAAAGCACCACCTAGTGTGGTGAGTCCATTAATATTTGATGAGTACTTCATTCATTTTAATTTCAGTTGCATTTTATTGCAAATATTCAAGCAGCCATTCTGAGAGGTTTGGTTTGCGCTTTGTTTCGTTTGTTTTACGGTATATCAACCTCCATTGGTAATTTAATGCCGACATTTTTATTGCAGGTAATACGTTTCTCTTCAAAAATCTATTTCTGGGAATATTTTTCCTTGAAGAAATCTAGAGCTGGTAATATTTTTCTCAAAGAATGTATAGCTGTTTGTATTACTGGTATTTTTTTTTAAAGTATTGTTGATAATATGTTTTCCTTCAAAAATTATTGCTGGTAATATTTTTTTTTTTTATTACAAAGTATTTCTGGTATTAAAACCTATTTTTAAACAAGTTTGGGTATCAACTATTTGCCCATAACTGGCACCCTAACAAGTGCTACCACCCCGGGTCAGGGTGGACATGGGAACCCCAGCAAATAAGAGGTGGTTCCACGTTCCTCAAAACCTCCTGGTCAGAGGCCTTGCTGTTGGACGTAGTTTATCGTCTTACCCAGGACGCGGATGTAGTTTATCGTTATACCCAGGACAGATATTCTGAGAGGAATTGTTATATTTTGTTTAATTTTATTTTCTTGCATTTTTACGTTGTGTAAATTTTTTCAGGCTTTTCTTTCTAGCTTAATTATGACTGGGTAGAGAGTTCGATCCCCTCTGACTGCTTCATACTTTCAGCCTTGTCCCACATCTAAACTACGCGTAATAAATCTATATTTCATCCTGGTTTACACAGACTGGGAGTATTTGGTCTAATATAGTCTAGAAGAATCGCTGGAAGATATTATTCAATTGGTAAATTTCTCAGAGAGCTCATATTTTTTTTTTCTATTTCTACTAATATTTCTTTAATCTTTCCGATCAGCATTTTGAGAAATAGGATGCGGTTTCGAGGTGTACCGAAAGGTTATTACGACCCGATCGTAGAAGAACGGTTTGAGTCATTGCGATAAAACGTACTTTATCTTACGATAGAAATATCCGATAGATATAAATTCTAATTTTTCCTCATTTTCAAGCAACGCATAAAATAAAGAAATATTGTTTTGGCTCGTGTTAAGCTTGTGTCGCACATTACCTCTATTATATTCTCCTGCTAATGTTTTTTGATGATAAGTTAGCTGTCAGAATGTACTTTTTCATCCCAGTCTCATCTCCAACAACCCTCGCCACATGCCACTTAGAAAGTATCTAATCAAAATGTCTGGCAATGAAACAGAATGGTTGAAATATATTCTGTTGTTACTATACAGTATATATATATATATATATATATATATATATATATATATATATATATATATATATATATATATACTCTTAAACTCAGAGTAATTAGCCAGAATTGGGAAAAATTGGACTTTGAGAATGGTAATGAAGGCATTTTTAATATCGCTCTCAAATTTCTGCACTTAAAGAAAATGGAAATAAAAAGAACAATTATACTTCGAACAACAAAGAGACAATCAACATCTCTTCGACACATGTTGAGGAAAGAGGTCTTGGAGAATTTGACACTGATAGCGCGGTTGATTATATCAAACTTTTCTTTTCTTTTTTGCTAATAGCTTTATTTTTCACATATTTGTTTTTAAGTATTCTTCTCTTCTTCTTTCTCTTCTTCCTATTCTTCATCCTCTTCCTCTAATCCCCCTTATCTTCAATGTGACACTGACAGCTGGATTGAGGGAAACAGTGAGTAAATTACTTAATGAGTTTGATGGCAGAATAAGGTGTAGAGGTGATAGCAAGAGGAAGACATTAGTAGCAGTTAAAAAGTATAAGAATTGGAAAACAATGACCACTACGATGAAGGGACACGTCATATAAATGAAAGAAGTTATCACTGGATGCGCCATACTTTCGGTGGTGTGCCACATCTAAGCTTACTAAGTCGCTAAACACTCGTAGTATGCTTGTTTTAGATGAATGATTAGTAAGCCTATCTCGCAGGCCAGTGCTAGCAACTTGAAACCTCACTGTATACAACATTTTAGACAAGTGCCACACTATACAAAAATTACTAAATATATGCAGATGCTTCATATATCTATTGTACAGATTAAAATTTGAAACGATTGCGGAGATACAACTGCATGAGGATGTCACAGAAAAAGTGATAGAAATGTCCAGTGTTATATGCTGCATATTAAATTGTTAATCACTTTGTAATTCATACTTATACTCTACAGAGTTGGGAGATGTGCAGGTGGTGTAATGGATAACGGATCAGAATAAGAAATCGGAGGCTTGAGTTCGAATTCGTTAAAGTCACATATGTGCAAGAAAACCTTTTGAAAGGTATGAATCCCTCACTTCTCATTAGATATGGGATAAATAGAAAGACTTGTATCGAGAAAAATCGTTGTTATTATGATAAACTGTTAATACAATAGTTACTCGCACAAATAATTATTCTTACAAAGTAAAATACAGTGCTGTTCGATAAAAGTGACTCACCTGATTTTTTTTACTAAAAATATTTTTGTCTATTGTTTTTGGGGTTATAATAGTTTTTAATCTTACTACTATAAAGACTGCTTCCCGACCACCTAGCAAAACAGTTTATTCACCCTAAGGTATTCTATTGATAATTATAAATTTGGATATAAATGAGATCCAGGAAAAAACTCAGATTTCATTCTAATGATTAAATTGGTAAATTTAAAGATCTTTTGACAAAATATTGAAAACTATTTTACAATACACTCAGAAAAATATTCTAGAGAATTCTAGAACAGCTTACATTAAATCTAGAGCATTCCAGAAGATTCCAGAAAGCCTCATACAGTATAAAAACAGAACAATTTAAGGCATCTATTATTGCCCTCTCAAAAGCAGGCAAGCCTGCGAGAGAAATGACAGTAATTGCAATAACCTCGCAATCAACTCTCTCTCGAGTGCTTAGGGCATATAATGATGCCACTCCTGTTCCAAGGAAGGAAACAAGAGGACAAAATAAAAGGATTGATGATAGAACTGGCAGGGTAATCAAGAGAGAAGTTGCGAAGATAAGGACTATAACTAGCCAAGAAATTGCAGCCAGTCTAAGCGAAGAGCAAGGTGTTAGTATTGCCTATTCAACAGTCCGTCAGAACAAAGTTACAAATCTTGTTAGAACAAGGCTACAAATTTTGTACAATGGAAAAGATAGGTTCTTGATAATTAATTGATAATTCTTTAAAAATCAATAATCGATAAAGACTACCAAAAATAGATCAATTTTTCCCTCCTATTTCGTTCAAACTCGGTAAGGAGGTTACTTACATCATGACGAACTCAGATACTTAAATTTTATTTCTATACAATTTTGTTTAGCGAAAAACCGCGAAAAATGAAAAATCGATTTCAACACAAATTTTAGAGTAAGAACTCCCTCATTTTTCAAACAATCTAATACAAACTTCACTCAATTGTAGCAACAATAAGTTGATTGTTTAACACTCATTTAAATTGATAACTGAGTTCATCCATATAGTGAAAAGCCGCGTAAATAGCGAAAAATGGCGATTTTTACAGGTTTCTTTCTTATTTTCCGTTGATATTTCAGCCAATTTTCGTCAAAATTAACAAGTGATTTACAAATGTCACCTCCTTTTACCTCACTGACAAATTGAATTTCAAAAAGTCCAAAATAATTGTGGTCTGAAGTGGGTCTTCATCTTGCCTGTTTTTTTCCTTCAATACAGGACTACTTCTGTTGTATCAATAACTGCATTAATTCAAAATGATTTTAATGAAAGTTCAAGAAGATAAACTCTGTTACATAAAAACATGATGCTGTTTTTGCTCCATTCTAATGGAACACCTTTTCTGATCGACCAGCTAGGTATGGCTGCTAGGATATATATATATATATATATATATATATATATATATATATATATATATATATATATATATATATATATATATATATATTCTAAGTATCAGAAAGTCTTTCAAGAAATTCAATATATAATAATCGAGTTCATTTTTTCTAAACTTTTTTATCATTTCTTTGCTTTTCGCTTTTGCTGTTGAATTTGTTACTATCTCGTCCGTCTACCAGAAAAAAAAAATTCAGGACAAGATATTTTAACAAACGACGTTTTAGAAATTGATAATGCCATTATTGGAGACTTGTTTTATTTGTTGCTTTAACTCTATGTAAGAAAATATCCATTAAAGTTGATGCAACATTCCGTAAATTCCTGATTCCATTTTGGATAATCGCAATTCGTCTCCTAAATAACTTGCTTGCAGACTTATATATTTCTCAATAAATCACAATTCACGTGAAAGCAGAAATAAGTAAAGCATACATAAATACATTGAATAAAGAAAACGCCTTTATTCTCCGACATGTATATTCTGTGTTGTCCATTCAAACCGAAGGGATATAATGGTATTATAATAATTATTACACACCGTTATTATTCTGGTGCTGTTGTTGTCGATTTAGTTCTCCATGTCAAGGTTAACAACGGGGATAGCAGCTTTCACAACTGCTGCTTGGATAATTGCCGTAGGTTTTGCTGCTTTCTCTGTCGTCTTTTGAATTCTACTGGGTTTTCATTAATAGGGACCCCAATGCTGCATCACACAGCAGAAATGAACGGTGGGCTATGTTTCCCGAGTTTCTTTTTAATCAATTTATTTCAAAGTTGGTGCTGAGGTGAGGAGCGCATAGTAATATGTTTTATACATCAATACTATGGTAAATTATTGAAATTCAAATGGCTTTTTACTCTATTTTAATTTTTTGACTATTATAATTCTTCTTTGATGTACTGTATCCCGTTACGTTGTGGTTGATCAAAGCTCGCCTCAAAATACTAAAATTTGTAATTCTAAGCAATGTTAATCTTTTTACTATTTCTGACACTCTCTGTTCCACTATATCTTGACACAATCTCGTTACACAATTTATCTCTTGTTTCCATGTATCCCCCTTTTCTTCAATATCAGTATCAAATTCTCAAATCATGCCTTATTCAGAAATTTCAACTATCACTTTTTGTATCTGTCTGTATTGCACGACGTTTCAGCCGTTTTAAACTCCGACCTTCTTCAGGATCTGTCTATATTTCAGAGATGATATATTGTAATTAGTTACCCTATTTACATTGTTCGGGCTGTTTTCTTTGATTTACTGCCCTAACCTTCTTCAGATGATATCCGTTGGTTTGGTTCGAAATGTGAATGTATACCACCGGAATAAGGTCGAGACATGCGAAATGCCGCGAATATGTCAATAAAGATGAGGACAACAGTCCGAACTATGTAAGTATACTAAATAATCAATTCTGATTTAAGTATAATGATCCATAATGATTCTATATTCATTAAATCTTTTTCATTATACTGATGGTCTTTCTAAACCATCTTTACAAAAATACCTTAATGAAACCTACAAATTCTCAGCATCCTACGTTAGATCTATAGCTCTGTTGCCTCAAAATTTCTATGAGTAAGGAAATTGTCCAGCATTTACTGGAATATAGGAGGATTGATATTACTTAATTTAATTTTTTATTTTATTTCGTTTCTAATGGAAATTCCAAGTTTCTTAATATTTGTTTCGGTTTTAGAAGGTGGGATCCGCTATTTTAGCCTTCAAATGTTTGCCTCACATTTTCAGTTGTCTGTTAAAACACTTTTCATATATTCAAATGTCTATAATTCTGATGACTCCCAGTCAGATCTCACATCTTGGGTTATCCCTCTTGCTAACGACTACCAATTGTCTCTTCGTACAATTGATGGCTATTCCATTATTCTACATCCGGCAGCAAGGACTCTGATCAGGATGTTTTGAGGAGCGTGGAACCACCTCTTATTTGATGATGTTCCCAGGTCCACCGGAGTGTTAGCACCTGTTAGGGTCCAAGCTATAGCCAAAATAGTTAACCCCCAAACACTATGAAATTATAAAAATAGGTTTTTAGAGTAAAAATACTAGTAATACATTGTTGAAGAGAAAATTATTACCAGCAATACATTTTTGAAGAATAAAAAATTATTAGTTTCAAAATATTTTACTGTCCACAAAAAAACATCTTTACAAAAATATCTTAATGAAACCTACAAACTGATTTCTTATGAGAAATACATGTTTATTCATATGAACCTATGCTCAAAATCCTGTCGGCATTAAATAACCCACTGAGTTTGATATGCCTTAAAACAAAATAAAACAAACCAAGCTTAACCAGTCTTTAAAGTGATGATTTGAATAGAGTTGATCTGCAGCGTGCAATGTCTAAATTGTCGCATTTGATATTTTAAATCTCGCGCTTGCACGTTATTTGCTTTTTATTTTGTCGACTGTACAGGGTCAGTTGGGCACCGTCTGTGAGAAAAAGACAGTGGTCAACTGACGGAATGCATTCTGTCAGAAATTTCGAAACGGCATGCTGTAATGCTTGTTTTTCGCATTGGAATCTCCAATACAGTCATTTCACAGTGTTTGGGCGTCAAGGATTCGGAAAGAGTTGGATAATTTTGATGGTGATTACGATGGTACAGCAGCTTGGAAATCTCACTCTTATCGTTCTGATGAGAAAAAAACTCCCGAATTTGTTGGCAAGGTTTTCAGACTCAACAGTGGGGGACTACATCATGTGTCTTGAGGGGGTAATGCTACCCTGAGTTGGTGGCTATTGAAAAGCTTCTGTGTAGCAAAAAGAATCTGCACCATGTGACAAAATCAGGAGAAACAAGTCATGGCTGTCAGACAATTTCTACGAACACATCACCTCTTTAGAGCTTTTCCATATCTTTCAAATGAACTACATGTTACACTTCTTCAATAAATGGTGCCTTTTTTTTACTTCTATAACTGCTTATCCAATTTAAAACCAACTGAGGTCCGTTTGGAATATCTTTGTCGCTGGGACCGACAACGGTTTTCATACAGTCGTGTTCACTGTGCCTTTAATTGCAGTTTCTATTGATTAGACGAAATTCATTTAATAATTTGATTTTTATATTTCATCTTCCTGCTTTAAAACAGCTGAATTTCTTCTTTTTCTTCTTCTCGTTATTATTATAATTATTATTATTATTATTATTATTATGGTTGTTTTTTTTTTTTGTTGTGGTTGATTCTTCACACGACTTGAAGCCTGAAAATCATGCGACAATTCCAATCATTATATAGGAAATTCTCGGTAAATATTTTAATTCGTCCACGCCTTTCTCGATTTTCTGATCGCTTGGAAAGGCTCAACTTGTTTATTCAGAGCACTTATACAATAACGAGAACACTTTTCATATGTTACACCTTCTTCTTCTTCTTCTTCTTTTTCTTCTTCTTCTTCTTCTTCTTCTATTATTATTATTATTATTATTATTATTATTAGTAGTAGTAGTAGTAGTAGTAGTAGTATTGGATTATTTTGAAATCCTTACTCAATTTATCCCAACAAGATTTCCCCATTATTTAGCAACGTATAACGAGAATAAATCATCTTTAAATTCTTATAAATTGATATATGAGAGAAATATGGGAAAATACAAGATGACTTCTGTTAATATGATTTTAGCGTATGCGTATATAACTTGATTTATACGTTTCTCCAATGCATTTTATGTGATATAATCCTGTACGCAACTGTTATTAGCCAAAGCATGACGTTCAAATGACAGCATATTTCGTCAACCGCCGGTAATGTTTAGCTTATATCTGTATATCATGCATAAACGAGCGTAAATGCAACCGTGTGGCCCAGCAGTGATTTTCCTTTTTTTTTTCATTTTTCTTATTGAAGCATGTATATATAGTAACATATAAATCCTAATGCAATTTTCTTGGGTGAGGCGTCATCATTATGATAGGTCCCACACATATAACAAATGTAAGAATATATATACATATATATATATATATATATATATATATATATATATATGTGTGTGTGTGTGTGTGAGTGTATACATATATATATATGTGTGTATATATATATACATATATATATATATAAACATCCAATAAAAAGAGATAGATAGATAGATAGATAGATAGATAGATAGATTGACTCACTCATTCACTTACTCAATCACTGACTCGCTTACTGACTTTAGTGAAATTCGTTACAAGTAAGATAGATAGATATAGATAGATAGAAAGACTCAATGACTGACTGACTGACTGACTCACTGATTGACTGATTTACTTTAATTCATACAGGTAAGAATTATATATATATATATATATATATATATATATATATATATATAGAGAGAGAGAGAGAGAGAGAGAGAGAGAGTGATAGATAGATAGAATGGTTAACTGCTTGTTTCTGAGTATATCCATCAGTTACGGTGGGTAGTAAATCCCTGTTGCAGACGCATCCTCAGAATGTTTGTGTCTCATCCAAACAGTAAGGTAGCCATCTTACTGTTCATAATTCAACCATCTTGAGTTACTCTTAGTTACAGTTTATTAGCGAGAGCACATAATGTTCAGTGATCAGCAAAGTCATAGGTTTGGCTACCACGTAATCACAAGTCATCGTGACCAAGAGGTTGAGCCTGATTATGCATATAAACAAGGGAAATTTAGAATATTTTCGATTCACGTCAGCTGGAGCGGATAAAGAAAGTTATATAAGCAAATTATCGAAAAGTACGTCTTTTTCATCTTTAGTAAGTATGTTTTAATACTATTAGTTATACTTGTTAATTGCTGTTCCATAATGTGTTATTGTGTACTGGTCGAAAAAAGTTAAAGGCGATTACAGATATTAGACATTTCCAATTTTCTTCCTCCTCCTCCTCCTGTTGTTGCTGTTGTTGTTGTTCTTATTCTTGTTCTTCTGCTTTTTCTTCTACTACTACTGCTACTACTTATATGCGCCGTGTCCCTTTATGACGTGGGCATCCATGGAACTGCGGAACTTCCTGACCATTTCGTAAGATCTGTTTTCGAATTCAAATTTTAGCTCGGTGTTTTTCAGCGCTTTCTCCCTAGTGGTAGATTTCAGGTGTCAAAAACCGCCAGGCCCACATTAGCACAAATAAAACCAGCATGTAGCAGCAAATACGTCTTATTTACAATAGGAAAATGTAGGAGAAACTATACATCCTGACTAATGACTTCACTGCCTCAGGTGTTTATTTGTCAGTTTGTCATGTTGAACTTCTAAGCCTTGATTCAGTTTCAGTCGCAACTCTCGTCTCTTTTCCGTCTGCATTTCCAGGCCAATTTTTAAAAAAATATATAGAACCCACTTTTTAATTACAGACTCACTTTGAGAATTACTGTTTTAGTTAGTAGTCATTGTGTCCCTTCAAACTGATACATTTGAAAAATCAATAAATAAACCCCTTTTCCGTTCAATCACTTATCACATATCATTTTACTGGCTTGTCAAAATGATTGATATTGGAGAGAGATTTGATGAATGTTATCTTCATCAATATACACTTCTTGATATTGAATTAGCAACAACTAAAGAGTTATTACTGGTGTAGCAACTTATATAAAACCTTCCCAGAATCTGCCTAGGTATAGTTTAGCTGAGTTCTGAATAACCACCGTAATAAGATTTGGGTTAACCTACTTCATCCCTCTGAGTATTAAATAGCTTTAAATTATATTCCCCAAGTACTGTTTATGCTCAATTTACTATTAGTATCTATAAAGATTTCCTTAACTAGAATGATAGGAGATTCCTCCAATAATGGATGATATGAAGAGATTCAACTCTTTTTCCAGTTTATAAAAATGAATTTATCTTGTTAAGTTATTATAGTTGTTGGGTGAAAGGTAAAAAAATTCAGTAGAGTAAACAGAATAAAGGGATCTTTTTTCCTAATTTTTACAATGATGTTTACTCTGTACAAGGCCCAAGTTCCACTCGACGTAGAGTGTTACAGAGTAAGATGCACAGTTTATGAGTATATGGGGGAAGAGAATGGTTAACTCTAGACTTGAAAAGATATTAATGGTCGGGAAAGTTTTCTCTTAGGTGTCGATTCCACAATGCTGCGGTTAGTGAGAAAAACATGCTGGACTGTAATATAGACCTCAACAACGCAATAGATGTTGTTCGATACAATGAGCGTAGCATGTCGGGTGTTGGCCGTGAAGGTCAGAACTAGTGAAATTATGGAATGTATTTCCATTGAACACTTTCCATGGTAATAGCAAAAAAGCAATGAAAGACTTACTACGTTTCATCTGTGAGAATGTGGTTGTAAGGTGGAAAAATGCAGCGCCTACAAAGACATGGATACGCTTCTGGACTCTGCCGAAACTGGAAATTAATGAGTGGGTAGCTTATGCCCATATGTGGCAACAATACTCCATTTTCAGCCTGATCTGTGTCTTGTAAGTAGACAATAGTAACAGGAGTCAGGTACAAGAAGCCTATCCTTTTTTTCCGGTCCCTCTCGTGATAGATCATATGTAGGAGTTCCACTTGAGATCTGAGTTTTTAAGTCCCAAACGGCTTCAAGTCATAGGGCCCCCTTGAGAAAACACCTGTTCATCGCGATAGGTTAAAATTCAGGGTCCGCTCAGTGATGATGGAACGTCACTGTTTGGTTTTTGAATCACTGAATGCGATCAACCACATTTTTCACTAAAACGTAGTTAAATCTAGGTCAGATGAGAGATCAACTGCCAATTTCTAGTCAGCTAGCGTTTTGGAGATATACTTATATACAGCTGTATAAGCAGCATAGAAATTCACAAATTATTGGAGTATAGTCTTAGGCAGATCAATTATGAAATGTAGAAAGGGGGTTGAACCCAGATGCCAACTCTTGGAGATGCCTGCGTTGATCGCTTGGACCCCAGGGAATTGGCTGTTAATAAATAACTACAGGGAGCTACCCGTTAAGAAGGACTTGATAATTGAGAAGACACTTCAAGTGATTCCATTGCTTGAGAGCTTATGCAGTGACCCTCTATGGTACATCTTGTCAAAGGCCTTTGAAATATATAATACGATTGTCCTTGTGAGGTATTTATTGTCTGGTGCCTCGCTGATTCTGTGCGTAATAATTATTAGGATATCAGCAGAGACAAATGCCGATCAAAATCCGTACTATATCGTCACTAAAGAGGTTGCTCCGTTGATATTTTCAACAAACGTCTTAATTGTAGCTCCCAAAAGTTTATTAATAAAACTGAGGATGGGTCTATACTGAGACGGGGATGAGCGCTTACCCGTATTCTTGAAAACAGACATATATTTGATACTTTCCATAGATTTGAGAAGGGATTCTGCTTCACGCGAAATGAAACTGAGGACTGTATAATGCTAACAGTATCTGCGGACATGTAGCACTACATACTTTGTATCCCCGACTATCATTTTTTTTACGGTGATGTTCAGCCTCCACAAGGCCCAGAAACCTCTCGAGGCAGATGGCTACAGAATAATTGGCACAGTTTATGGTGGGGGGAAAATAACTAGACATGTTTAAGAATGTACTGGCCGGGGAAACATCATCTTGGGAGTCTGTTCCAGAGAACAGTGGTTTTTAGGGAAGACGCCGCTCAAGAGAAACTTACTTCTCACCAATGGAATACGAAGGGAATGGGGGGGTTCGCTACAATGTAAGTAATATGGTGGGTCCTAGCTGCGAAGGAAAGAAATAGCAGATCTAACAAAAGATCTAAAAGTAGTACGTCCGAGCACTTTCTATGGAAGTAGCGAAAGAGCAGTAAGAGTTTTGCTAAATCCCGTCTATGAGTTGAGGGGTTGCAGGTTAGAAAATGATTTTTCACCCACAAAGACGCAGATATGTTTTTGGTCTCTATCGGGACGAGAAAGTGAGAACTGGGCAGCTCCTGTCTAAATATGACAACGGTACTCCATTTTAAGCCTGATCTAGCTCTTGTAAAGATAGAGGATAGCACGAGAAGTCAGGTATTTACTGGATGATAATAATAATAATGATGATGATGATGTAAATAATAATAATAATAATTATGATGATGATGATAATAATAATAACGATGATGATAATAATAATGATGATGATAATAATAATAATAATAATGATTATGATGATAATAATAATAATGATGATGATGATAATAATAATAATGATGATGATGATAATAATAATGATGATGATGATAATAATAATAATAATGATGATGATAATAACAATAATAATGATGATGATAATAATAATGATGATTATGATGATGATAATAATAATAATAATAATAATAATAATAATAATAATAATAAATGAATAAATAAATAAATTGATGTACGTAGTATACCAAAGTTTCATGTGAATTTGAATTCATATCTGTCCTTCTCTTCCTAGACTAATCGCGAATCAGAGCGAGAGATCCAAGTCTATTTAACCCATAGCTTGGAGGAGAATATAGAGTGATACCTTTCCCGGGATAGGTATGAAAGGGTTATTTATGCGAAACTGTAACGAACACCGCCGCACTTTGAACTCGTCTCACCTATTTCTCGTTGCGAGACGGCAAATATTACACCACCTGCGCATCCCTGAATAAAAAAAATTAGAGATTATTATTTGGAAAAAAAATTGGCATATTTTGGCTTAATCTATTTAATATCCGACTTATAAACTGACACCAGCTAACTTATAAACAATGTATAAAACAGAACCCCTATAGTATGAACTTGGATGTATTCGGAACTGTTACATGAGTTTAAATCATTATATTTGACAAAATCCAGTCTTATACATCAGTAGTTAAGTTCTCAGTATATTATAAGATTCAATTTGATAACAAAAGCCTATATGAAAATCCAAAACTGTCACAGCGAGATTTGTCAACATGGAGCTAAGAATTTCATATTATGTTTGTTTCTCAGGAGGACATTACTGTCTTGTAGTCTGTAGCGAAGGATGCCACAATTTATATTTGTACGAGTTTTCTGTTAGTTCACGTGTTTATAGAGGGAGACGGTACGATGTGTTGCTGCTAAGGATAAAGATTGTCAGGATAAATGAATTCGACATTTTCACAAGAGATAAATTTAACACTCAGGTTAATTTCACATGTATATTGTTATACAAATAAAAATACACGGGGAGGCACGTTGGTGTAATATTAACAGCTCAGATTGAATAAGAGTACCGAGTTCGAATTCCACTCGAATTAATTGCATTCACTTATGTGCAAATATCTTTCGGGAAGGTACGAATCGATCTGTCCTCTCCTTAGCTATGAGGAAAATAACAGGGCATACTTGGTTCTATAGCCTTGTGAGGCAACCACTGTAAGAGAAATAAACTCTGGATTCAAATCAGTCTGCTGCCTTGTAAGTCCTGCCTCTTTAAGAAAAGGCTAGAAAGTAACTTCAAAAACAAACCCACCTTAAGAAAAGGTACAAAAAAACCGTCACTATGAACTACAATTGTGAGATGGAACAGAGATAGATATGCGCTAACTGAATGAATGAATAAAGTAAATCAGTAAATATATTTGTTTGTACACAGATAAGTGAAGAAAGGAAACCAAATGATTTTAGCATTTGTTTTTTGTTGTTGTTAAAAATGTGCGTATAATGCGCCACGTGTATTTTTTTTTTTTAAATTAAACTCTACGCGACAGAGAGAAATCCGATTGTTTTTCACGTTTCCAAACAAAGTAGTATTAATATCTGCTTAATTTATTGTACTGAACTTAACGCCAAATAGCGCCCGTCCTGGCAGTTAAGGTTGGGTAACCCTACAAATTTTTTTAATACAAAATTAAAATAAAATTCCACAGTGAATTATTTCGTAAGACTAATTAGAAAAGTCCCTATATTACAGTTGATTAATAGGAAGGAGCAAGAGATAGCATTTTAACCTTGTGCGTTTAAGGCAGAGTGTTGTATTTTCATTTAACTCTCGTCTCGTCTGATACATAATAACAACGGTAAAAGGTACTTATTAAAGACCTAAATTGAAATGAATGATGCAACTGACAAAAATGCAAATAAAACATAGTCTTCAAAGTATTCGTAAAGTTTGAATAACTAGAATTTTGGGGCAACACGGTGAAGGATGTTGAAATACCCTCAGTATTCAGTATTGTTGAAGATAATGCTAAACTTTTGTTGAGATTTATAAACAACACGTTTCTTTCAATTTCGCAAACCAATCGATAACTTTTGAAGAAGTTGGTTTGTTTGGAAAAATACATATTTATACAACTTCATGATAATATTTTTTAAGAAAAAATTATTATTTTTTGTAGTTTATTAGAGCTAAGAATAAATTCTTAGGATTTCTTACTCTTGAGCATGCACCATACAACTGGCTATGCGCAAATATTTCTTTCTGGAGCCTAATTCCAACTTTTTGAAGAATTTAACCACGTAATTTGTTTAGTTCTCGCAAACGCAGGGCGAACTTGAAACTAGATTGTTATATCGATAAAAAATAAAATAAAAGTTACGAAAAAGACAATCTTGCATTTTCATTAAATAAGTATTTGTTATTGTAATCATTAAACTGTTTTTAAAATAGTGGAAGTATTTCCTACGTTAATTAATAAAACTTTTTTTCCCACGAAAAAATGAAAATGTATTAATTTTATTGCGTACCCTAGTAAAACTAATTGTAATTTTTCTCCCCTTACCTGTTTTCACTTCTCCCCAAATTTGTTTTTGATCGGTCAATGTTTAGAGGGTGTTATGAACTAACCGACGTCATTGAGTTTTATATACAGATTGACAGTCGTTTTTTAATTCCAAAATAAATTTAAATGTGGGAACGCTTCTAAATAAAATAAATTAATATCAACGGCTGTCTAAGCATAAAAGCTAGGAGGATGGATTCAACAACGTGATATATAGATACATCTTGAAATTTGATCAGTAGTTTTCATTGTATAATGTTGGACCTATTGGTATAGTAAAATTAAGTTTCCATGCAGGAAACTTACTCCATCCTTTTTTCGAACATGTAGCGATAGAGTCGGTTGAAAATTTTTAAATGGTTTTTGTTTGGAATTTTTTTTTTCAGCGACTGGTGTCTTAATTAAATGAAAGGTTGTTATGTTTAAACAATGACCGATTTTAGTCCGAAGTAATATCCGGTGAGTACGCACCCACACATACATCTATTATATTTACCCCAGCACAAAGAAGTAAAGGTATTCACCTCTCACCATCCCCTGGGTTTATCATACAACTCAAGGTCAATTATTTAACGTAGGAACACGATCGTTTCCGGTCTCTCCTACTGTCAAAATTCACCCAGTCCCTGCGGGTTCGAGGACAGAACTGGTCTTAGCCGGTCATTGACGCTCAAGGAAAAGGCCACGTTGTGACAAAAAGAAGTTACAGGCTCAGAGAAAAAATATACACGTTAAACGGGCTTTGTGCCACATCCCACTTTGTGGGGAGCTCGGTAAATACTGTAAAAAAAATTAGTCGTTTTCCGTCTTTTCTTTATATATACATATTTAACTAACCCATAACTGAGTTAAGTTGTGACACAAGGTCGGTTTTTAACGTGAGGACTCGACTGTCTACACTCGGGCCGCCAGTCCAAGCTAGTCGTGATACCCCACCAGCATAGGGACAGAGCCCTGTGCCAGCTATATGAATATTTACTTAAAAAGAAAAAAAAATGTGTCTATTTTTGCTCGTATAACGTATATTTATCTAATATGCAAAAATATGAGACAACTAGCAAATTCTTACCATGAAGTTTTGCCATGTGACCAGGCGCAATGAGAAACTAATGCACAAGAACTAATTCTACGAAACCGAGAAAAAATAGGGATTTTGTCATTCTTTTGAATGCTTTATTTTTAATTTAACTGTATCGTCATGAAAATCTCATCCGGATCACGTTGTTTTATTAAAAAGATAAAATAATGTGTCCACTCTCATAGAATATATTACCTTCAATGACATGCTGTCTGAGTCCTCTGTTATTAATATTCGTTCGTTCGTTCGGCATCCGTTCGTCTCGGGAGACGATGGAGTAGCGCTGTAGGTGCTAGACGATGGAGTGAGGGAGGTGACCCCAGGCGCCCGTAGACTACGCCAATCGGGTTGGGCTTTTGACCGGTAACTCTCACTTCCCGTGTTGTGCCGATGTCTTGCGACGTCGCTGGAGTGTCCTCTCCAGTGTGCTACAAGCCTGGGCGGGATGTATGGAGAACTAGGGCTGCCCAGACATCTACTCCCCCTTCTCAGCCTTGCTAGCAGTCAAAAGGAGAGGATGAACCAACAAAGTTTACTACGAGCGCGGCTGCAGGAGTTGCTGGAAGGTAGCACAGAGTGCCGTCCATCCGCCTTAAGAGCTCCACTCCGGATTTGTTTAGGGTTTACTCCTTAGCTTTTTCTTCTCCTGAATATTTCCACAAGGCACTGGAGCTATTTAACCCATAGCTGGGGTTTGGTTCATGGGCACCAGGGCGTGTTCACACACCGGTGGGCCTGCATGCCGCATAAGGCATTATTAATATACGAAAAGGATATTTCAATATATTTATTTTCTTACCAAATTAGTACTGGTATATTTTTTTTTAAATACTATGTGAACCATCCCTTCAGGAATAAGTGCAGTTACGGATCTCCACGACTTCTTATCACTTCCGGCTATAAAAAAATTTTGTCCCCTTACTGCTCTTCTGATTTATTACTTTGCCATCCACTTAGGTAGGTTTCTCAGTGTTCCCTGTTGCTTCAAGTCTCCTCTTTATCTGTGAGGAAACTGTCACGGCTAAAGCAAAAAATAAAGCTTTTGGACGCTTAAGCTGAATGCAGTTTTTATTTCTTGTGAAATATATATATATATATATATATGTATATATATATATATATATATATATATATATATATATATATATATATATATATATATTATAAATTAATTGATTTCAAATATGCTTTTTTCGCTACACAGTTCTAACTATGTTTCACTAATGGAAGCTAAAAGCCCCGAATTTGATTTTGTAATTAAATTAAAGACATTAGTTCCATTTCATCCTCAAGCGAATTTTGGAGTAAATTTTAAAATTACTGGGTTTTAAATACACAGATATAATTTTAGTAAAATCCGACAAAACTGGAAATTTTTGTAAAACAACCATAAAGGAATACAACGACCTAATAAATAAGGACTTACATAAGAACTACAAGAAAGCGAATAATAATGACCTCAACATAGTTCGGGATATCAATACTAGCAGTAAGGAAATCTCTGATAAACTAATGATCAGTGATAGAGTAGGTCAACTGTATCAAAAAGAATGCTACATAATCTTGAAGGACCATAAACCAGATTTTTAGGCTAATCCCACTACAAAGATAATAAATCCTACAAGACCGGAGATCGGAAAAATAAGTAAAATGATCCTTGAAAGTGTAAATAAACAAATTAAAGAAAAATAAGCCTGAAACTTTGGATTAATACCAAGGAAGTGACAAACTGGTTTACTCACTTAAAAGAAAAAAACAATTGTACACTAATGCAGTTTGAGATTGATAATTATTACCACTCAATATCTAAAGAACTATTTTTGAATGCGTTGGACGTTGCCACCCACTATACAGATATTACAGATGTAGAAAAGAACATTATTCTATATGCGAAAAAATCGGTTCTTATACATAAATGTGAGCAATGGATTAAGAATTCATATGCCCACTTCGAAATCACAATGGGATCACTAGACTCAGCTGAGTCTTCTGATCTCATCGGTCTTTTTATATTATACAACCTTACAGCGCACCATGATATTAATATAACGGACATTGGTTTGTACAGAGACGATGGCCTCACAGTTATTAGAAACTCAACCAGCTTCAAAATAGATAGAATTAGAAAGGTTTTATATAAAGAATTTAAAAGCATGGGATTAAAAATTACGGTTAGCACTAAATTAAAAAAAGTGAACTTCCTAGATATAACATTAGATCTAAATAAAAATACATGCACACCTTATAAAAAAAACCAACACCAATCCTTTATATATACACCCTAAATCAAATCACCACCCAAGTATAATTAAACATATACCGTTATCTATCAGTAAACGAATAAGTACAAATTCAGCAAATGACAAGATTTTCGATGAGCATATTAATTCCTATAATACGGCTCTAAAAATGAGTGGCTACCAAAACCCAAAACTAACTTATATAAAAAATATAAAAAATGAAAATGAAAAGCATAGAAAAAACAGATGTAGAAAATAATTTGGTATACGCCCACATACAACGAAATGCTAAAGAACAAATTAGGACAAAAATTCCTCGCATTACTAGTCAAGCATTTTCCTAGTGAAAGTAAACTAAATACTATTTTCAATAAAAACACACTAAAATTGAGTAACAGCTGTACGGAAAACTTAGAAAAAATTATTAAGAACCCTAATGCTAATATCTTAAATAAACACTTATACCAAAACCCCCAAAATTTGGACAATGGAAAAATAATAATAAAAACTGATGAAAATAAACAAAAATTATGTAACTGTAGAAACCCTCATAATTGCCCTCTACAAAATAAATGTTGCACTGAATCATTAGTATACCAATGACATATCTCTTCGATTGAAAGACCTGAAAACATAAATATAAATATAGGTTGCACTAGCCATGAGTTCAAAAAAAGATTCAACCAACATCAAAGTTCATTTAGGATAAATAAATATAAAAATCAGACATCTCTATCGAAATACTTCTGGCACCTAAAAGAATCAAATAAAACACCTACAGTAAAATGGAAGTTAATAAGAAACGCTAGAATATGTAGGTCATTAAATGACCCATGTCCTTTGTGCATACATGAGAAACTATATATTACTAAGTTTATAAAAAATAAAAATTTACTGAATCAGAGAAATGAAATAGTTTTTTATGCCGTCATTGTCAAAAATTTTCCTTAAATAATATTTAGAAATAAAAATAAATTTATAAAATAGGATCAGGTAATATACATACTTATATTTAACATGAAAAATTAATTTTATATACTGTAAGTAATTCTATTACATTTACTTGTTTTTTTTTTTTTTTTAAATAGTCTATTAAAATAGCAGTGAAAATGTTTTTAAAGTTGTATTTAAAGTTGTAGTTAATACGAATTCCAACCTAAACATCTTTTAAAATTGTAGTTAAATAAAACGTATTCTAACCTAAACACCTCTCACAAAGTAATACCGACACTCAAATGAATCCAATAAAACACCTACCGAAAAATGAAATTATGATGAAAAGCTAGAGGATGTGGGCTATTGAATGTTGAATGACTCATGTCCTTAGTAATATATAGTTTCACCTGTATGTACAAAGTTTATATATATATAAAAAAAATAAAATAAAATAAAAAAAATAAAATAAGATAAAATAAAATAAATAAAGTTTACTAAATCGGAGAAATGAAATAGCTATTTTTGCCGTAAGTGCCAAAAAAATTTACTTAAATAATATTTAAATATAACATTTTGAAAATCGTAATAGACATATACTTGATATGGAATAATAAGTGTACTTACAGTAAGTAATTCTAATACATTTACTTCTATTAAATGAAATATAGTCTATAAAAACTAACTATGAAAATATTTTAAAGATGTAATTAAAATTGTAGTTAATTAAAATGAATTCTAACCTAAACTTAATTTAAATTGTAATTAAATAAATAAATAAAGTTTACTAAATTAGAGAAATGAATTAGCTATTTTTGCCGTAAGTGGGAAAAAAACATTTTACTTAAAGAATACTTAAAAAATATTTAAATATAAATTTTTTTTAAATCGTAATATAAATATACTTGATGTAGAAAAATAATTATACTTACTGTAAGTAATTCTAATACATTTACTTCTATTAAATGAAATATAGTCTATAAAAACTAATAATGAAAATATTTTAAAGTTGTAATTAAAATTGTAGTTCATTAAAATGAATTCTAACTTAAACATCTTTTAAATTGTAATTAAATAAATAAATAAAGTTTACTAAATCAGAGAAATAGAAATTTTACTTAAATAATATTCAAATATAATTTTTTTTTTAAATCGTAATATACTTGATGTGATAATAATTCTACAAACTGTTCGGGATTCTAATTAAATTTAATTGTTCTTGAAAGAAATATAGTATATTAAAAATTAAAAGTAAAATTATTTCAAATCATAGTTAAATAAAAAGTAGTCTTACGTAGACACCCCCCAAACTCTTTAAATATACAAAGGAAAAAAAAATGCCGTAAGAATTTTAGCCGTTAACAATAAAATTTAAAAAAAAATCCAGACGACACGCTTTTAACGGATGTTAGATTTCATTGAAAAATACATCCCTACCCACTACCAAAACGTAAAAATAACTGATACATTAAAATATAGACATATTGAACACCCAGACACCCCTAGTCTAGCAAAATAGATTTATCTGTAACCTTGGAAACATGAATTTTGTTTTAGCTATTTAAAACCCAGTAATTTTAAAAGTTACTCCAAAATTCCCTTGAGGATGAAATGGAACTAATGTCTTTAATTTAATTACAGAATTAAATTCGGGGCTTTTAGCTTCCATTTTTGAAACATGGTTAGAACTGTGTAGCGAAAAACATCTTAAATCAATTAATTTATAATATTAATGCTCTGTAAATTTACATTGAGCACTATTTTGTAAAAATAAAAATATCTATAAGAACACCGGTTTATATATCTTACTGTTCTTTCTTTATATATATATATATATATATATATATATATATATATATGAAGCCGGGACACCGTCGAGATTTAAGGGAAAAGATTTTTTTCCAAATTCTTCTATGTGTTTCTTATTTCGAAGGGTTTTCATAGGTTTACACACACGCAAACACACACAACCCTCTCTCCCCCACACACAAACTCTCTCTCTCACACACACACAGAGACGCACACGTATAAACACAAGAGCTATTATTAAAGAGGTATTGAAGCATGAAAATATACTTCTGCATCCGATAATATGCAAAATTCCAAACAAAAGCACTGAGTGCAAGTACAAGCTCACACAGTGAAACCTCTGCATGATTAAACGGTTCATTATGGCCAGCATTTTAATACTATTGAGAAAATCCTCTAAGCTCCCCGTTGTTTGCACTCTAAAATTGTCTGAACTGTTTAAGATGAAGACTGATGTTTATTTCCCTTTAGAACTGACATCACCTGAGAATTTATAAAAACAATATTTTTTCTGCTCAGAATTATATAAGAGTGGCCCGAACCTAGACACACCTAAGACTATATTGAATATATATTATATATATTTTCTGCGTTCCTGCATTTTACTTTCATTCTGTTTTTGTTTGATAGTTATTGTCATTTCATTTTTTATTTTATAAATCCTTAGAACTTCCTTTCAATTTATTCTGGCCGCTGTCTAAAATGGCATTGACCCTGAACACAACTTATTAGCTTCTGCAAACAGCCCTGCGCCCGTATGAAAAATATTAATCAGTTAAAACAAGACGGTATCTTTTCTGACGAACCCAAAATTTCTTTGCGTTGGTGATTTTAAATCTTTATTCTTTTCAGTTCCTTTATTTTTCTCGCATTGTAAAAATACTTTTTTTGTTTGCATCGAAATATTTGAAGATCACACTCGTTTGATTCGTCAGATAAAAGGCAATGAAAATTGGATATCAATAAAGATCAAACGCACGACACTAGTGAATGAGTTATCCACTAGAGCTTTTAAACCAGAAAAATCTGTCCAATATAGACTTATATTTATTTGCAAAACCTACGTTTTTCTAGCAAAAAAATAGGAATTTTCTAAAATTTACAGCGTAACAAATGTCGTCGGGAGATAGTACAAGAAGCGGTAAGATGCAAAATTCTCAAATTGTAGCGTTTCAACATAAATGCTGATATAATGTAAGTTTTCATACCATTTTCTCCTGAGAAATATCATCTAAATGTTCCGTTCCAGGCGATGACCAGTCATGAAAGTGGGCTGAAAAGTTTATAGGTTGTGTATGAAGGAATGGTGCTAGAAATGTCAAATTTCCAGGCATTCATTTCATTTCTTCCTATTAATTACTGTATTGTTTCTTTTTAGATAAAATAATATCTGACTCTTCAAAGAAATCTTCTTAATTAAATAGTTGTGATTTCTCTTGAAAATAGACAGAGTTTGTTTTCATGATGTTATCAAATACCTGTAGAAAACAGTGTCTACACCCCAGGGGGATTCATGCAGACATTCTTGCTATATTAGGCGGATGATCTTCCAAATATATCAGCAGTGCAATTCTAAGAAGCTGAATTTAGGAGTCGAAGGCAAAGTCTTGAATATGACACAAGTCCTGGAAGTGCTGAAACTGCCTCCACAGAGGAAACTTAATAATGTTCACTACATGATAGCGAATGACAGGCTATTAACTATCAATCAAAAAGCGAATGCTGTTAGCATATCCTATGAGAGAGTCACCATAATGAAATTGACGAGGGTCCTGCTCGGTCGGGGCAACGTATTCTGACAGCTAAAATACAGTCTCCTTTTACAAGGACAAATTTCCTGCAATTATTTTTTGGGTTGCCCTTAGTTAAGTCTCTGTTATTTATTTTTTGAAGTAAGATCAGTTCGATGTCCATCTAAACATAGTTCAGTCACTTCTGCTATCATTCTTGCAACTGTAAACCGGTGTGATTATCCAGCAGATTAATACCCGCCCACGTGATAACTGTGAAACTCATTAGCATTGCAATATGTTACTGGTCATCACGATCACCTGGCATAAGTCTCGTTGGACATATATGGGGAATGTTTCAATTAGTCATCGATAAAACAGGGGCAGGAGGCATAAGTAGTTGTTAACCTAATGTTATTCATCCTCTGTATGACGATATGCACGCTTGTGTGTGTGTGTGTGTGTGTATGTGTACATATATATATATATATGTGTGTGTGTGTGTGTGTTGGTGAGTGTGTGTGTGTGTGCGCGCGCGGGCGTGTGCGTGTGTGTGAATATATATTTCGCCAGCAACATTCTGTTAAAATCTTTCGTTAAAAATGACAGACAAGAAAAATTGAATAGTTTACTATTTAAATAAAAAAAAATTATTTAATTTTCCTTGTCTGTTTATCATATATATATATATATATATATATATATATATATATATATATATATATATATATATATATATATAATCCTAGTGTGTGTGTGTATGCGTGTATACGCGTGCGTGTGTGTGTGAATATATATTTCGGCAGCAACATTTTTTTTTAAATCTTTCGTTAAAAATGACAGACAAAAAAAATTTAATAGTTTTCTATTTAATTAAAATAAGTGTTTAATTTTCCTTGTCTGTTTATCATATTTAATATATATATATATATATATATATATATATATATATATATATATATATATATATATATATAATCCTAGATTGAATTTTTAAAATGAAGCCTTATCATTGACATATATTTTGCTATTCTTGATCTTTATACTCACAACGTTTCGGTTATTGTGCCCTCCGGCTTTCCTCAGATCTCCGGCCTTATTATTCGGTAATAATCTCAGAATTACAAATTGAATTCTTCATTAAATCAGCCGTTGGAGATTATCCGTATCCAGCTTTACTGACTGCCACTTGTCAGTTTTACTTACATTTGTATTCCTTGTCCATTTCTGGCTATTATGCGAAAATTATGGCAATACAGCACTAACAGACCTACGGATTGAACTCACATCTATTAAAATTTATTCGATAGTTTTCAACCCTGTAATCCACTAGAATGTGTATCTTTTGTTTTAAGGCACCACCTCCTTTCGTCTGCTTTCGCTTAGGAAACGCTGGTTTCCTTGAATCCATTCTTCACATTAGACAGCTTTTGTTAATTACATACAGTGTATTAATATTCAATCCTGTTGTTGATACACATTTAGTATAGCTCAAATGCCGATATTAACCTGTGTATGTGATAACTTATTCTAATCTATACTGAGTAAATTCTAATATGTGTGATCCCTAAAAAGATGACATGTCGTTCCAATGAGTCAGACAAAAAAATGCACTCGATAAACGTCCGGATAATTGCCGTCCACTTTTGATACTCCAGCCAAATGAATAATTCGTTTACGAATAGTAGAGGAAGTTATATGTGTTCATGCTATAGGAATGGCGGAAAATGACAGAAAGAACAAAGGAGCAGTCGATTATCTTCAAGCTCTGCGTGAAGAGTGTTAACAATGGTCATAAAATGTTAACCGTTTCAAAATGGCTTATTATACAAGATGTACATGATGGGAAGTAAAAATACAAAAAACATTCAAATATTTAAATGGAAGTGCTTAAATATTACGAAAACATAAAAAAAGTTTTCATGTAGAAATAAAACCCGAATTCTGAGATGAAAAATGAATAATTTATCTGATTACGCATTTTGTCTTTACAGGCTTCATCAAATCCCAAAATGAACGAAAGGAAAGTGTGTATGAGTATTTGTGTGTATGCGTGAATGAGGAATCTTAGTTCTTTTTCCCTAAGCTACCAAATTTCTTAAATTTCTTAACATTTGCCGAAATACTACATCCTATATATATATATATATATATATATATATATATATATATATATATATATATATATATATATATTAGGTAAGATAAGCTGTTTGAATTGAAACTGTATTTAGTATCTTTTTACCAGAGTTGTATGTGCGACCGCTGAAATTGGTTGGTTGTTGTTACTTGACTTATGGCATATCAGCTTCAGTGGGTCATTTAATGCCAACAAAATTTTGGAATAGATTCATAACGGTCGTTTGGTAAAAAAAATGTATATGTATTTTTTTTTAATGTATTGCTGGTATTTTATTTTATTTTTAAATGTATTGTTGGTATTTTTTAATGTATTGCTGGTATTTTATTTTTTTATGTATTGCTGGTATTTTTATTTTTTTTTAATGTATTGCTGGTATTTTTTTTAAATGTATTGCTGGTATGTTTTTTTTAAATGTATTGCTGGTATTGTTTTTATGTATTGCTGGTATTTTTTTTTAAATGTATTGCTGGTATTTTTTTTAAATGTATTGCTGGTAATTTTTTTTTTTAAATGTATTGTTGGTATTTATATATTTTTTACAAAGTATTTCTGGTATTAAAACCTACTTTTACACTTTCATAGTGATTTAACCCTAGTTTGGGGGTTAACTATTTACCCATTGCTGGGACCCTAACAGGTGCTACCAACCCGGGCTAGGGTAGACCTGGGAACACCTGCAATTAGGAGGTGGTTCCACTCCCTTCAAAACCCCCTGTTCAGCGGCCTTGCTGTTGGACGTAGTTTATCGTCTTACCCAGGACACGGATGCAGTTTATCGTCATACACAGGTCAGCTGGAATTGGTTGGAA
>OZ010585.1:113867428-113947428 GCA_963932145.1 Acanthosepion lycidas | reverse complement strand
ATTTGTAACAATATATTTTATGATCTACAAAGTTTATATATAAAAAAAATTAACTTCATTCTGATAGTATAAAATTATATACAAAATATCTGTTGTTGAAAGCATAAAATTACGTATAGAATATTTACGTTTTGGTATTAAATAAATGTAGAGGTTGTTATGCCATATATATATATATATATATATATATATATATATATATATATATATATATATATGTGTGTGTGTGTGTGTGTGTGTGTGTGTGTGTGTGTGTGTGTGTTCGTATGTGTTGGGGTGGTTGTGTTTGTGTGTGAATATATATTTCGCCAGCAACTTTTCTCTTAAAAAAATCTTTCGTTAAAGATGAGAGACAAGAAAAATTGAATAGTTTTCTATTTAAATTAAAAAATATTTAATTTTTCTTGTCCGTTTAACATATTAAATATATATATATATATATAATCCTTGATTGAATTTGTAAAATGAAGCCTTATCATTAACATATATTTTGCTATACTTGATTTTATACTCAATTTTCTCTTAAAAATATTTCGTTAAAAATGATAGGCAAGAAAAATTGAATAGTTTTATATTTAAATAAAAAAAATATTTAATTTTCCTTGTCCGTTTACTATATTTATATATATATATATATATATATATATATATATATATATATATATATATATATATATATATATATAATCCTAGATTGAATTTATAAAATGAAGCCTTATCATTGATATATAATTTGCTATTCATGATCTTTATACTCACAACGTTTCGGTTATTTTGCCCTCCGGCTTTCCTCAGATCTCCGGTCTTATTATTCGGTAATGATCTTAGAATTACAAATTGAATTCTTCATTAAATCAACTGTTGGAGATTATCCGTATCCAGCTTTACTGACTGCCGCTTGTCAGTTTTACTTACATTTGTATTCCTTGTCCATTTCTGGCTATTATGCGAAAATTATGGCAATACAGCACTAACAGACCTACGGATTGAACTCACATCTATTAAAATTTATTCGATAGTTTTCAACCCTGTAATCCACTAGAATGTGTATCTTTTGTTTTAAGGCACCACCTCCTTTCGTCTGCTTTCGCTTAGGAAACTCTGTTTTCCTAGAATCCATTCTTCACTTTTGTCAGCCTATGCGATCCATTGGCACTAGGTTATTCTACAATAGATAAAGGTTATTCTTAAGGAATTTTTGTATTTCTTCCGCGACAGGCGGTTCAACGAAAAGGAGGATCTTTGGCATACAATAATTTTCCTTCATCGCCATGCGGTCTGCTGATCGCCGAACCTTATCTACATAAAAATAGCTCCTTTTTTACCACTTTTTTTCAAATGCATCCAGTATTATGTGAGCCCTACATGTTTTATTGATGACAATTCGAAACGATGTACGTACTACTATATTCAAATACTTTGAACATGAAACTTACACTACAGCCAATTGTATTAGGAAATTTAATGTTTTCAGAACAAAATAAGTATCAAATAATCAGCTTTTATAATATTCTTGAGAAGATTATGAGAGAGCTATATTAAATTTTTATTGTGACCCCAGTATCTTTTTAAATCTATGTCCATTTCTATGTATTTTTCTGTGTTTTGATATTATGTGGATACATATTTCTTTCTTCATGCATATCGTTTTATTACAAGGAAATATTATATTATATATATATATATATATATATATATATATATATATATGTGTGTGTGTGTGTGTGTAAATATATATATATATATATATATATATACACACACACACACACAATTTGCATGATTCGTAGGATTCGTGTGTGTTTGTGTGTTTGTCTGCGTAGTCCAGCTAGTGTGTTTGTTTTTGCCAGTATTTGTGTTTATATTCGTTCTCCATACATATATGTACGGTGTGTGTGCTGCGGTGGCGTTTATCATTTGTTTAGTTCTGGTTTAAATTTGTCTGGGAATTTTTTCTTTTCTTGTATCTTCAGGTAAGAATAATTGTCTGTTTGATATATTGGCATAATTTTAAGTTTACCTACGTTGCATTTGTAGATGTGTTATCTCGTAATTAAAACAAGAGAAAACAAATTGTTGTCTAAAATATTGCGATTTCTTTGAAATTACATTTTTTGCGACCTGAGCGAGAGGATGCCCATACATCAATATGGTAAATGAAACTTACCGTGAGACTCTCTGTGATCGAACAGTTTCAATGAATGAGAGCAAGATATATCCTTCAAATCCACCGTGTAACGTAATTCGTACTGTGAAAAAAAAAGAAAAACAAAGAAGTCTCCTCAAACATGGGTACACGCAAAATAGCGTTTTTAGTAGTAGAATATATATATATATATATATATATATATATATATATATATATATATATATATATATAGGCGGGAGGTGTGTGTGTGTGTGTGTGTGTGTAACGAATGCACAGCCGCAATTCTCGACGGATTTGCACCCAAACTTGTATGCACATGCTCCAAGTTAGTGGGAAGGCCAAGATCGACTTTGCATTTCCCAACTCTCATCGATAGTGGAAATAATCGATTTTTCATGCTTCTACAGCAGTTTTCATGTAGCTTGCGGCCATTTTGTACTGGCCAGAGTGAGAGCCTATAGCTGGCTGCTACGAATAGGCAGCAAGATTTTATTTGCCATCGTGAGAGCCAACAGCTGACTGACACGAATGTTAACTAGCATGCTAGCATGCAAAAAAATCGATAGCTTCATTCATCACAAGTGGAAAAAAATTAAATCTGCATGGCACTTTACTCCAATTGGCTCATTCGCGTGCTTAAACTCAACGTTGATTCTGATTCCGCAGAAAGGGGTTGGTGGTGAAAAAGTATTTGTTGTTAACATTATTTTTCATTCGGTTTTTCCAGTTACGGGTCCTTTTTTAAAGCTGATCGTTTTGTGTTCATTTTGTTTAGTTCTTTTTTCGTAACAGATTTAATGTTTAGTACAGAGCTTAGAAGAAAATCGCAGTGTGAGATAGGCAAGAAGTAAGGCATGTAGCAACATCAGCACGCCAAAGAAGGGCAAAAATATATTAAGTCAAGTATGAAGTCACCCTGCTCCTGCTCATGTGCTATACTGTGACGATCTAACCCTTGGCTGGTTCGGATGGAAATCTGATTCGATTCGGCATCAGCTTTGTCGTTCCAAGCTCGCCTCCAACGTCTGGTTACCGAAGCAATTGCTTTGATTTCTAGTATAACCTACACACGTTTTGATTTGATCTTAGGTAGACGAAATCAATCAGGTGTCGGGCCGTAGTGCAAGCCGAATTCGGGGCAAAGGTGATACCGCACAAGTATATGAAAAGAAAATAAAGTAACAACTCGAAAGATTCAAATCTGTTAAAAAAAGAATAACAAGTATATTTATGTCTGGTTACTGGATACAGGACTGCCTCTTTCTCCCAAACTGCTTCTATGGATACGTGACACTTTGCGTTTCTTAGGCGAGTCTTAAAGTTGTTTTTCAATAAACTGGTTTTTGGTATCTTCAGGCGATATTCGTAAAACTTGTTTTGGTGGTGTGAGTCTAAGTCGTCCTTCAAAACAAAAAAATGTGTTTGGTTAGAAGTCTAATTCGGAATGCGTGGAAATCTTTCAGTCAGCTCCTGCGAGGCTGGTCTCCGAGCTCACAGCTCAACTGCAACTCAACTCTGTGACTTCAACTGTCACCAACTGTGTTGTGACTGCCCAACTGCCTTTGCTCTGGGGACGTTCGTTTATATGGACGCCGACCAAAACCGGGTGGATGCCTGTCGTGGTTTGGGTTCCTGGATAATTCCAAATCCGCAATAAGGATTTTCTTTTCAGACAGGAACATTTATCACTTCCCATTTTTGGAAGTCAATTACTTTCTGTTTTAGAGAGGTTCTTAAGGGAATTGTCCTCCCAAATTCTTCCTTTCTCATATTGGTATCTGACACCAATCCCCTCAGAGGGCGTCAACAGATTTCCCTTCTTTCTCATATTGGTATCTGACACCAATCCCCTCAGAAGGCGTCAACAGATTTCCCTTCTTTCTCATATGTTTACCATCGCACATTGCTCACGACTCCATTGAACCAATGAACGCTCGGCAGTGTGGGTGTGGCTAGATTGGCCTCAGTTTACAATTATCGCCCAAAGAAAAAAAAATCTTCCTTTTTCTTTTCTTTCTTTTCCACCGACTTGAACCCCCACTAATCGTACTGCGGACATTAAATCTCTATCTTAACTTGATGTCATCCAGGATCCATTAACGGCATTTTCGCCAAGTTGTTATCTGGGTGGTCAACTGAATCTTTTTGTCTTCCTCAACATCATCGCATTCTGTCGCCAACAGTCTGTCCCGGTAACAAACTTTTATCATGGCAAGTTCTGGACATAACACAGGTGTTTCTCCTTCCAAAACCAAATGATATCTCCGAAAGACAATGGCTTATTCTTTTTCTTTTTCTCTTCTTCCTTCCTTTTTCTTTGGGGTGGTCTCACCTAATTCTTTCTCGGTCGCATGCTTGACCCACTTTTCGATTATCTTCTAGCATTCTGCTTTGTAAGCCTCTTGGCCAAATTGAAATGGGCAGATTGCTATCTTTTACCCGCATTCTGCCTTTCCTCGCCGCGTCATGGCATAAATTAATTCTGACAGATTCGAGATCTTACGAATTTTCTATCTTCTGCAAAAAAAATACTTTTCTTTGGAAATGAAAATAAAATCTTTACTCATTTTTCTTTTGTTAAAAAAAATAACATCACTCAGTATGTCTTTCGTTATAGCTTCTTCGCCTAAAGTATTTCTTGCTTTTTATTTTCCATGCTTAATTAGTTAGCCAAAAGCTAAATAGTGTCACACAAGTGATAACGATTGCTGTATGAGTCGTACGATTATTGACTGAAGCACGCCCAACGTCGGGCCATGCTCCTAGTATATATATATATATATATATAGCGAGAGAGAGAAAGAGAGTAAGAGAGATCCGATAAAAGTTGCTCTTGAGGAGGGTAAAAGGAGACTCTCTGAGACTTGATTAACAATTATTTTAGTGTTGGTTCCAGGATAAAATGACTTCAGTTGAGAAGGAAATCTCATGACAGCTTAACCCGTCATTATATTGCATGTGTCTACCGAGAGGCGTTTATTGGCTGATATTGACTGTGATCCGGAGAGGTTAACCGCCGCGATAATGACACGTGAGGACTGTCGTTCGTAGTTTCCGTGGCAAGTCTTTTATTTTTCACTTTTTTATCGGCAGATCCAAAAAGTTTGGCTAGTCCGACAAAATTTGAAACAAATCATACTCTACAAAACAAAATCAACTTCATCTTGGCACTTGGAATGTACGAATTTTCCAGGACAACAACTCAGCAACAGAAAGAAAAACATAGAAGTGCAACATTGATATACCTGCACTGAGAAGTAACCATCAGTCGACTACATGAAACGAGAAAGCAAAATAAAACATCTAACAATGTGCCTGCTGCACTTGGATACTGTTGTGGTAGGATCCACCTAATTTGCATAGTGGAGTACCGACCATATAAATATGGTTGGTACCGGGAAGGAAGGAAGAGATTGAACCAGAGACTCTGCCCGACTGCGACTCAGTCAACACATTCTCCAGGAACGGTCTTCCCAGGAATATACAAAAGACTATATGTAAATATTGTGTACACTTTCTTGTTTCAATACATTTTGTTCTAAGTACATTTTGTGTTGCATTATTATTCCATGCATTAGTCAAGTTTCAACAGATACAATAAATTTTCATGTACTGTTTGTGGTTTTTTGTGCAAATCTCGAGGTGGTCTCAAAAGTCATGACATTCAGAGTAATGCAGATAATTTGTTCGGAGTCGCCGGAACCTCATACGTCGAACTCGACGGGAAAATACATTATATGATAAAAGTATATCAGTAAGAGTGCGTATGTAATTAAAAAAGCATAATAACCAACCCTTGAAACAAACAAATAAACAAAAAATGAAAATAATAAAAAAATTAACAAACCCCGAATTAACAACAAATAAATAAGCAATAATAAATAATGTAGAAAAACTAAGAAACACCGCTATAAAATTGCTACAAATAATTCTAATCGGACCCGCAATGTTTCCTACACAATAGACTCTAGAATAATTTGAAATGTATCCGTTACCGCCTGCCCAGTAACCGTCAAGATAATACAATAGGAAGACCTTGCTACACATAATGCACTGTTTATCAGTATATATAATTAGTCGAGACGAAACACAACGCACACACACACACACACAGACATATATATATATATATATATATATATATATATATATATATATATATATATATATTATGAAATAGATTAAGTCCAATACACACGAACGCACACACACACACATACGCATATATATATATATATATATATATATATATATATATATATATATATATATTATCAGATAGGTTAAGTCCAACAATTATTTTAATAAATTTTCATTCTGTACATTGTTTTTATAGCTATTTCTGATTTTTTAATTAAGTTTTTTAAAGGTCAAAATGAATTTACATGTTGAGAAAGAAAGGAAACTAAAGAAAGTAATTATTAACCACCAGAGTAACCTCTAGTAACCTTTTATGGGAAACTTTCCAATGACAAAATGGAAGATATGCTTCCATAACTGCATTTCCGAATAAAATATTTTAGTAGCATCGTGATTTCACACCTGCTGAAACGGTATTTATTTTTTAACGTTAAAACAAGATGTAGAGTTTTGTAGTGGGTATGTGCATGTTCTAATGTAACACTGCATGAGATAAATAAATATTTACGGCCCTTCTTTTCTATTGAGCTCTGTTGTAAATTAATGGTTTGAACGCTGAAATCTTACTCTTCATTCTTTTACATTTATACATACATACATACATACATACATACATACATACATATATAAAATAATATTCACGCGAGGACATGTTTTGGGAAGCAATAAATGTATCGTTAAATTTGGGGATCGTACGAAAATAGTATATGGCCGTAATTCCTTTCTATCTCACTCTCTTTCCTTCTCTCTCTCTCTCTCTATCTCTAACACACGCACATACTCATACACACAGATTTCATTAGAGTTTTAGGGGCAACACCTGAATCCCAGTTGTACCCGCAGTTCAGGTGTTGACCCTATAACCTGACGGAGCCCATCTCTTTCAGGCCGGTCTTGGATTCAGATTTACTTCTTCTAGACTGTTTTCTACATTAAGGTAGCAAATCCCAGTTTGCCCTGCTATTTCTGACCTAGCTGAAGAAAAGATAGATTCATGCCTTTTCCAAGGGTTTTTAGCGTGAAGTGAATGAAACAGTTTCGATTGAAATTTGAAGGCGTCACGCCAAATTCAATTAATGTGCTGATAAACATTACACTATACATGTCACAATATATAGGCTCCTTCTATGTCCCGTGTCCCTTCAAGACGTTAGCGATCATGGCTCTCCATAATTTTTTTTTTATTTGTAGCCCTTAATAGTTTTTTGTTGTTGTTGCTGTTATCTCTCCGAAAGCCGGTTCTGCCATCAATTTTCTCTAGCTCGCCAAGTAATTCATGCATAGTTTTCCGCTGTTCTTCTTGCCTTCAGTCTTTGAGACTATCAAAATTTTCAGTCCCCTTTCCTCATCACGCACCCTGGACATTTCAACTGTCTCTTTCTGATATTATGCTTAAGTCTCCGTTTTTTTTCTCTAAAAATTCCACACTCTTTATCGTAACTTACAAGTAATGGGTCCAAATGTGATAACTTGCGGCAGTAAAAAAAATAATAACGTACATTCGACAACTTGAACTTGTTAGTATCGTCAGCTAATAAGTGCTCAAATATATATTTTCCAAAAAGTGCCTAACATCTCTTACTTGTAGTCTTAGCACATAGTGCACGTCTTACCACCTGTAGCCTCTTAGCCTACTGATATACAGTATTTTTACCACACTTACTGCGGCACAAGGCTTTAAGTTTTTAATACACAGTAATAAACGACTTTACTGTACTAATAATGATTTTCAAGACTGGCTCACGAAAACATCTCCAATAAGATTTACTCAATTCACCGATAGTTTTACTAAAATATCTGCGTTGTAAGATCGAATATCGCCAGTTAAATATAGTCATCTTAATTCTATAGAAACATAACATTTGATATTAACTTTACTTGAAAACGATAAAATTATTAATGTAAAAATTCTGCAGATTAATGAAATTATTCATGGTTACTTTTATAAAAGTGCTTCTTATTCGAAAGCATATATTATAAAGTGTTCCAATAACTTGAACCGATTTTAAATGTGAATTAAATTTAAGTGACTAATTATTTATTTCTTTTCCTTTCATATTTAACAAATTACGTCTCTGGCAATTTCATCCATGGAAATATTAACAATCAAACAACGTGTTAAAGTTATCGAAGCCTATTACGGAAATGGACGTTCAAACATAATTAAATGAGAAGTTCCTAGGTCGCATCATCTCGTGAAACAGCTAAGTCAATTGGCCACCACGATCGTGCCACTTGACGCCTTTAGATTTCTTCCTTTGGGGGTCATCTCAAAAGTAAGGTCTATGCCAACATCAATTCAACAGCTGAAGGATGAGATAATAAGGCATATTGGTGAGTTCGAGGAGCAACTATGCAGAGACGTCATCAAAAATCTTGACCATTGAGCGGAGGTGTGCCGCCGAAGCCTTGGCGAACAATTAGGCAATATTATTTATCACGCATAATTGCCATAATTTAAATAACATGATCCAATAGAGAAATAAATTTTCACCAACCAATAACACTGATTTATTTACTGACGCAATTTCCTAAGCAGCTTGCACAAGTGAAGTTTGTTCAATTCCCAGATAAGAAATTATTTATCTCAAAATAAATTAATAATTTAATCAAGAATCTATTTATTCTGATATGGAAACATCTTGTTAATGCCAAAACCAGGCATAGGGAGGATTTTTATAAATACTAAACTACTCTCGACATGATAATTTTAGAAAGTTTGCTTTATAGAATAAATCCAAATAGTGAAAGGAATATGGTGAATGAGCAAAGCTAATCTAAGCTGTGACTATTATTACCCTGTTTCCAAAAAATGTAGCTGATCTAAATTCATTTGATGGAATATAATGTGTTTTTATATGACCTACTTCCAGAAGGTTTAGCTCGATTTTTGTGTTCATCTAGTCTCGTTGGGAACAGTACTTGTTCTATTGACTTGTTTCCCTCTCGAAAAAGAAAGCATGGCAGATACGTGGTATATTTATATGAACGCATAAAATTGTCTGCGATGATTGTTTTTATATTGGAGTTTTTTTTTCTGTTGTGGCATCCAACCGTTACGTCAAATTGTGACGTCAGCCGATTCCGGGTCTTATCCTGGTCGCGGCGCCAATTGTGATGATCTAACCTTTAAGTGATTCGGATGGGAATCTGGTTAGATTGGATATCAGCCTCGTCGTTCCCAACTCGCTTCTAACGTCTGGTTACCGAAGTAACTACTTTGATCTCCAGTCTGCCTATCCACGTTGTGAATTGATCTTAGGCAGACGAAATCAATCGGCGCCGGGGCCGTACTGCAAGCTTGAGTTCGAATGAGGGCGGTATCGCACAAGTACGTGCAAAAGAAAGTAAAATAATAAATCGAAAATGGTATCAAAAAAAGGATAACAATACTTTATATCTGGTTGCTGGATACATAGGACTGTGTCTATCTCCCGACCCGCTATATGGATTGTGACACGTGGTTTTTAGGCGAGTCTTAACATTTTAAGTTGTCTGTTCCCTAATAAACTGGCTCTTGGTGTGTCTTCAGGCGAAATTCACAAAGCTTATTTTGGTGGTGTGAGTCTAAGTCGTTCTTCAAAAAATAAATTGTTCTTGGTTAGAAGATGAGTTCGGAATTTGCGCGAATCTTGGTCAGCTCTTCGTGGTGGGTCTTCAGAGCTCTCAACTAGAACTCTCTCTCGAACTCTCGAACTCAACTGAGAAGTAACTCAAAAACTGATTTTTGCTCGCTGCGAATTTGCTTATATGGACGCCGATTCAAAACCGGGGGTGGGCTCGTCGGGGTTTGAGGTTCCTTGATAAGTCTAAATCCATAAACCCCTTCTTTTGTTTTCGGCCAGGAAAAATTTATTATTTCCATTTTTGGAAGTCTTCTCTTATTCCCACTTTCTCTTATTCTCATATGGACACCTCACCATGCCCCAGAGGGGCGTCAACGGTCCTCCCCACTTCTTCGTAGTAATCCCTCATACCTAAACTCTCTGCGGCTGCCTCCTTGCGTCACATGATCACCTCCGCCTGGCTGGTTAGCATTCAACCAATGGTCGATCAACAGTGTGGGCGTAACTAGACTAGTCTTGTTTCTAAAAAAAAATATCTTGTTAAAACAAAAAAAAAATTATCCTTTTTTTTTTTTTTTTTCCTTTGTCTTTCTTCCTTAATCGCATCCCTCATCCTCAATGTCACCTGGGATCTATCAATGCCAATTATCAAGGGTTTTGGTCAGCTAAAAAAAAACAATTTCATTGTTTTAGCCGTATTTACATTATGGATGTCAATCTCCGACAACACAGTCCCTTATTACCACGACCGAATTTCCAACATATCTTTGTCCAACGTGGGCGGTATCAGATGACCTATTAAATTCTTTTCAGACAGCATTGTTTGCCACAAAGACACAGTTAATTTTTTTATCTATCTAAACAAAACAAAAAAAAAACTGTGTATTTACCTGGACCTTGTTAGCTTTAGACTTGGGACAATGGCCGACAGAACTCCCATCATTGTTTTCGACTATCAAAATAACATTTTCAAATGTCTCTTCTCGTAGGTGACTTTATCTTTAAAATTTCCTCGCAGGGAATTTCACCATTCCTGATAATCTGTTTGCCACAAAGACACAGTTAATTCTTTATCTATTTAAAAAAAAAAACTATGTATCAACCTGGACTTTGTCAGCTAGCCCTACGACAATGGCCGTCAGAATTTTCACCATTTTTTCCATTATCAAAATAACATTGCCAAATGTCTCTGTCGTGGGTGGCCTCACTTTATCATATAAGTTATGTCTCGCCTCTCTTTTTCTTTCTTTTCTTCCTCTTTTTCCTTTCCTTCTTTTTCCCTCTTTTTGCGCCCCTAAATGGTGTCACACTGTATTCATCACCATTCGCTTATTCACTTAAGGCAATACGCGGCGCTGTGGTAATCACTCCACTGCGTTTTCCAATTGTGCTTCATGGTGACATTCAAGACATTGCAATGTATAAACCGGTTCTTTTTGCACTGTAGATGTTAAGGCTACCCCGTCCCTCCGCTCTGAAATGAAAGAAGCCGGACCTACAAAGTGACAGGTGGTTTGAATTCAGAATTCCCTTCTCCTAGACTAATAGCCAGCTATGTCTCTAGGGCCAGGTTTTTGTCAACCCTAGCCACAATCCATTACTTCATCTTGCCTCCACTTAAGTTTCCTGTATTAGGAAAATTAAATTGCAGCTGAATGTATGATAAACATTGTAATATTTGTAAAAAAAATTCATTTATTTACTATTGATGTCTCATTGGATCTAAAGCTGATCTAATCTCAGGTGTTTTAAATAGAAGAGTAGTTAATATTCTCCAGTAGTTAATATTCTATCAAGAACTCAAGGAAAAGCACAATTGTTAATTTAAAACTGTGTAGAATCAATCGAGTAACCATTACACTATCATTACCAACAAGAAGACATTATTCATAGATAATAAAAAAGTAACGTCTGTAAAGATTTGATACGTGTATCCTGAAAGAATATGGCTTTATGAAAAAAATTTTATTGCCTTTCATAAACAATTAATATTTGCAACTGTTTTTTCAACAGCACTCTCTAGAAAAGGTAAAGAGCGAGAAAAGGTGCGAACCCTCCGTTATAAAATGACAGAAGGCTTGTTTGTCAGCAAAAGAAAAAAAAGACATGCGAATCATGATCTGAAGATGCTAAAAATGAAAAAGTACATATGTTCAAATATTTGGAAAAAACCATTAACAGATTATGGATAATATGACGACAAAAATCCAAACGCGCATTGAAATAGCAAATTAGGCCTTCCAGAAGCCAAAGGAAACTCATAGAGGAAACAAAAGAAAGAGTGCTGAACTGCTTTCTAATACCTATTCTCCTATACGTCTGTGAATGCTGGACAATTAGCTTATAGATGAAGAGCAGACAAGGCTAGAGAAAATGTGGCTCATTGACGGAGCGCTTAAGTAACTGCGAAGTTTAAAGGAAAGAGAAACAAAATGAAAAGTTACAATACGAAAGGTTCAGTTGAAATTTCTAAGATGCATTTTTGAGGAAAGAGGGCTTCGATAATTTAACACTCAAAGAACATATGCAGTAAAGAATTGTCGGTTTCCAATAAATACCTGGCACTTTGCGCTATCCTCTACCTTTACACGAGTGAAGCTGCCATATTTGGACAGGATCTGCCCACTCATCACATTTGTCTCCAAATGCGATTTCCCGTCCTTGTGGATAACAAATTATTTTCTACCCAACAATCCATCTCACAGAATGCATGTGACAAGCATCTCACTGCTATATCGCCTATATGCTGCAATTAACAATACGAAATAATAGATGATTTAATAAATGTATTGTAAACTTTTTTTATTTTTTTTATTTTTATGTTTTTATTGTTTATTATTATTTTTTAAATCTGATTGTTTGACCTTAGTCTTAAACATATATATTAGCAGTAAATGTTTCATTAATCTGTGTTAGAAATACCTAAAGAAGCTTTTTTGTAATGTGTTGTAAAATTTTTGCGTGGCACTATACTTGATCTGAGATTCATGTTACGTTGTCTGAAGCAAAGATAAGATGACAAACAATCTTGCTACTTTTCTTCTGGTCTTTATATGAGAATCAATAACATATACGAGGAAATTAATCTAAATAAAAAAAATACTCACTGTTATAGCAGCTGTCCCTGTGCAATCAAAATATATATTGAAAGGCGTTTTGAAAACGAATGCTCATTATATAACCTTCTCGCAAATACAGAACAATCCCTTTAGCTAAATGAATAAATCCCTCTCTTCAAGAACAACTTAGGTACAGCAGCGTTTTGACATTATCTTTACACAAAGGAGAGCGTTAAACACAATATGACCATTCGGTACGTGAAAGCAAATTAAATACACCAAACTGTTGCGTTGAGGCCTTCTTTAGACGGTTACAAAGCAAACATTAGTATCTTAGCTTTGTTTATTAAATGAATGTCGACAACTGAACAACAGTTACCAAACACTCTATCTTCTGCAGAATACCTGAACTAAACTAAATAACAACAGAATATATGATTAATATTTGACTGAAATCTATTCGTGCCGGATAAAGAAAATAAATAAATAATTATTCGACTAAGTACAGCTTTGACTGACACAAGACTACAAATTGTAAGGATGATGCACCAAACCGTATCAAAGGATAATGATGAATTGTAGTACAGAACAAGATTACAAATATTAAACGACCAATTGAACTCCCTATCATAATTTCTATCTATCTGTTATCCGGAAAAGTTGATAGAGTTCCAAAAAATATGTTCGGGTAATTCAAAATTCTGAATAATTGAATACCTAATTATTTTTAAATAATGAAGAAAAAATAATTTCCTAAAATAAATTTAACATTTACAAAAATAAAAATAATACTGACATCTCATTTTAATAGATATATTTGCCAAAATTTCACAATAATATCTTAAACTTCTAAAATGTAAATTTATTCATTAAAATCGCCATTGGCTTCAACCATGGTCTCCAGACGACTTCGGAATCTCCAGAAACTTTTCTGGACAGCCTCCTTGTTTACGTTGGTGAAGGCTGCCATAATCCTTGCCTTCAGTTCATCTTTGGTTTTAAAAGAGTTTTGTTGGTCTCTCACTCAAATGCTCCCGCCTATAATAATCAAAGGGGTTGCAGACTAGGGAGTTACGTGGCCAGATATAAGAAGTGATGCCGTCGTAGAAATTCTCTGACAGCCATGACTAGGTTCTTTGGCTTGTGTTGCATGGTGCAGAGTCCTGCCGGCAGACCAAGGAGCTTCCAGCTATCTCTTGGCCCAGGGCAGCTCTACCTACTCAAGGCCTTTGAACTAGGCCTCCGGGTTCTGTCTGAGGCCCTTTGGGAAGATGAATATAGGGATAACCGCGCCATCACTAATGATCACACTCAACACCTTCGTAATCACCATCAGACTCATCCAACTCTTTCCGAATTCTCTACACTGTCTTCAAATTGACACCCAAACACTGAAATGTCCGCATTGGAGCTTCCAAGCAGTACAGATCTTACTATACGGATCTTACTGTAAGGGTAATCGACAAAATCAAAAACAAACAACGGGCATGCGCAAACTAAAAAATATATATATAAAATGGCAAAACTTTACCCATAGCACACTGTATATTATCAAATAATGTTTTCAAACGTTTTGGTTAAGGTTTTTCAAGTTTATTTTTTTATGGAAAAATTTTCCCCGACTTTTTTTCTGTTTCCGGTCGGCTTTGTGCGTATCTGCTGCTAACTCTAATTTAAATGTACGTTCTTTGCGTAAAAATCACGATTAATTGAACAGTAGAGCATGGTTTTCTAAATTCTAAAAACGATTGTCTGAGATGAAATACTAGAATAGTTTTAGTTTGGATAACCAAAAACTGTTCAGAGGTTTCATTTTTTTTCTTCCTTTGACATCAGGAAAATCTAAGTACAGATTCTCGAAAAATAATTCATTGCACTGACTGTTTGCAAGATAAGCTTCATTATTCTTGAATTATTTTCAAACTATTTTTCTCATCTTGTTTGAGAGTAGATGTTGTTAGAGACAAAGTGTTTCGACCAAATACCCTTGGTCATCATCAGGAGTCCATTGATTGGTTGGTATGGGATATCTCTTGATTATTGTGATATTTCTTCCTGCGATATCACACTTCCTTATCTGTAAGTTACATGGAGGCCTCCAAATATGTATTCTTTTTGTTAAACACAAAGCTACAACATTAGATATGTCAAAATGAAGGAGAATCACCGTTTTGAAATTCTTCTTTTTCTTCTTTTTCTTCTTCTAATGCGTCGTCTTCTAGTTCTTCTTCTTCTTCTTCTAATGCGTCGTCTTCTAGTTCTTCTTCTTCTTCTTCTTCTAATGCGTTTTCTTCTTCTTCTTCTAATGCGTCGTCTTCTAGTTCTTCTTCTTCTTCTAATGCGTTGTCTTCTTCTAATGCGTCGTCTTCTAGTTCTTCTTCTTCGTCTTCTTCTAATGCGTCTTCTTCTTCTTCTTCTTCTTGTATGTGATATGGTCCTTCACGACCCGGCCGATCACGGCTCTCCATCCACAATTTCCTGTCCTTTGTAACTCTTAGTAAATTTTGTCTTTTTGTAATCTTTTGTATACCCTGTTCTGCCATCGATTTATACAAGTTCTTCCGCTGGTTTAAGATCTGTATCCTTCAGTCCCTCTTGCTGTCAATAAGCGTCAAATTTTTCAAACCGTCTTACCTCGTTATTCGCCTTAAAGATTTCAAATGTCTCTTTCTGATGTTAAATCGAAAGATCCTTTTGGCTTCCGTTTTTCTCTAAAACTTATTCGTTGCTTACATATTCTGTCCATGGTCTTCTTAGCATCCTTCTGTTGAATCGCATTTCTGTTGCTTCCGTTCTCTTTTTTTTTATTTATGAGGAGACAGTTTAACATTCACTGCTATAGATTAGAACTGATATTACGTAATTATCGTGAATTTACCAACTTTTGAAGCCATATATATTTAGTGAGAAAAAACAGAGTAATGATATCAGTTGACACTAGACGCAGAGAAGTTTCTTGAATAAAAAAAAATCTGTAAGATTGAATATGCAAACAATTAAGCATAATAAACTAAGAAAGATGTTATTGTCAAAACAAAGTCGATAAGAAGAATATAAAAGATATCAATGCAGGTCTATTTGTAGCGATGTTCTTTTTTGTATGTGCCTGTGTGGAAATTCCTGTTAAAGATATCATGTAGCTTACGTTTTATTTTTTTTATCTATTGGTTAGGTATAGTTCACAAATATGACTATATAGTGACAAGTAGCTGACGACATTTATATAGACTGTTGTGTTCGAAGGGATATATGGTTCACTGTGGAGAGACACACGCCGCAAATGTGCAACGAAAGGCATCCCATCTGTAAGGCATCCCATGACTATAAAAAGAAAAAAAGACTTTATTTTTGAGTCTTATATACTGCTTTTGGCAACACTGACCAGTGCTCGTTAGCATTAGTTCTATTCCATGCCATGCGGGGTAATTATAAACTAGATTGTCGGCCATGCTCCACTGGAAAACAAGATGGTATTTACTAAGTTTATTTTTCTAATACCTTATGCTCTACGTATAGATGTTCCTAGTGTGGACAAAACTTGCCATTATTCTACATAGAGGAATACTGGAATTTAATACAAGGCACGGCTACATGTGTGGCGCACACGTTGGGGTTCAAACTCTCGAACACTTTGATATAGTGATCTGATTTGATTATTAAATATATGTCCCAACCGAAACATACAGACTTAATCAGAAAACTTCATCAGGTCAAAGTTACTGTATTTTTATTTTCTTTCTGGTGTCTTTGTTTGCGCACAATGTTTTCCATTGATTTACTATTTTCATAAGAGTTTACATGTCTAGCGTGAACTATTTTTTTTAGGAGAGGCATAAAGAGCAAAGCTTGGTTTTCTAATCTAGTTAGTTACATACATTACTACAGGGACACTGTTAACTTTTTATAAATAAAGCGCAGCGTACGTGTGTCCGTCAGTCCGTCCTTTTTTGATCTCGGCTGATCATTAACAACCTGAAGTAGCAGATATTAACTACTGTAGTTACACGAGTTAAAAAATTAAATAAACAAATCATTTAAAGTTAAATTTGAATATCGAATAGAGCGAAATGTAAAGTATTCTTTATTAAAAGTTTAACTTTAATTTCACTTCTTGTCGCAGTTGCAATTGGAATCGTCTAATGAAACCGTAATTAAAACGGTACGTTGCTCATATGTTTGTTTTTTTTAGAAACGTGGACTCTGACGTATTCGAAATATTACATAGTTTTGGTTCCCTAATGTCTTTTAAGGGTGGCTTTATGTGAAGGGAGCATAAAAATGGTGATTTTAAAAGAAAATAAACATTGCGTGCAATATAAATGCGAAAAATAAAAATATGAGGTTCGGTTGAGTATAAGAAGAAAAGTTATGCCGAATTGAAAATTTGAGCAAAGATAAAATATTTTATTATTTATAAATTGTTATAACATTTACATATATAGGACGCAGATGGCAAAACCCCAAAGTCCTAAAACTTCTCCGCATGAGCTAACCTAAAGTACGCCCGTAAGGCGGCTTCAAGTTTAGTCAACAATAAACGTATAAAGTTTTTTTTTTTTATAATTATGAATGAGTGGATAGTCCCCGTATTACAAAGCCCGAAAGCCACTCAAGGTAGAGCGTTACTGATAAATGGTTATGATAAGTGAGGAACCTTATATGAATTTTAGATAGAAAGAAAAAAAAAGGTTATGGAGATAAGGAATATACAGTGACTGAAAGTTCGCTTAAAGAAAAAGCCTGTTGTAAAAAGCACTATTTATTTGGGAAAGGCTGTCTGGGTAAAACCTTTCTCTCATTTTTGCAATACAAAGACAATGAGGGTGATTTAACACGGCGGTGGGGTGTCTTAGTTGTAAATGTCTGAACGGTCGAAAATAAAGAACAATGTCCAGCTGAATATTTGCCCGGAACAGGAAGAGAGTTAGAAAAGGCTGGCAAAGTTGCGACTGTGAAAGTGGTTGCAGAATGAGAAATAATCTGACCCAACAAAACCGTAAAACAAGATCTAAGAAGTTTTTCCTCTTTGTTCAGAGTTGGGAAAAAAAGGTTCTGTGTAAAGAGATCCATCTGCCAATATATCAACTTTGACAACGACAATATAAAAAAGAATCATACATTCTCAAGTTATTTGTATATTTATATAATCATTAGGTATATTTTATGAACATACTGCCCAAGTGCTTCAGAAATTTGTTTAATATTTACAGTTATTTTACAAGTATTGAATTTGTACATCTGAGAAAATCATTTCACAATAATAAAACATTTTATATTTTTAGACGATTACGGGAAAGCGCAGAACTGGCCTCGTATGATTAACTCCTGTTGGAGTATCAGCAAGTCTCTATGTCTGTTAATATTTAACAGCTCCCCACCACGAGGGTGTTTATTGTGGGTATTTCAGCTAAAAGTATTCCCTTTGAACTCGCCTAAACGGGTTCAGGGACTGTCTATCGCCGCGGACGAAACTTTGTCCTGCAGCAAAGCTTCGTCCGAGTTCCTCTCTGCTCGAGGCAGAGAGTTTGACAGTTGAGCAATCTATTCATGATTCGGCATTTATATCCGCGCAATGTTAGATGCAACTATGCAGATGTCTGTGATCGGATATAATGCGATATGTTGATTTTTTGGGGAAGCGAGTTTCATGTGAAATTGTTTTCGCTATTAAAGATTTATGGTTGCATTTTTTACTTCTTTTTGTCTTACTTTGAAACTGTTACTGCTTTCTGCGGAAATGGAATTGCAAAAAAAAAGTACAGTTTTATTTTTAATTTAAAAAAAAAATGTTAATTTTTGGTTACATGTTGAAATAGTTGAAATAAACCTGCGAACAGCAAAAAGTCATTAGTCCGGCAGTGTAAAAATCATTAGGCAGCTCTAGATGCTTTAGATGATTTTTTTTTTTCAGAAGCCAGATTATTTTTTGCCAAATATTTAAGAGACATACTTTTACTATATCGGTTCTCGTAAGTTCGATATTGATTAGTACGTAGATAGGTGACCGCCTCGGAATACAAGGGATTTTAATACGATACCTGGTACAATATGTACATTATTCGGACTAGTGTCCTCAACATTGTTGCAATATTTATTACACCGTTTTCGCCGTTATACGCTTCGGCCTTCTTCAGGTAGTTGGAAAGCCGAACTGAACCCTTTTTTCGTTTGCTGGGGTAGAACCTTCTAATTACACGTGTCATGTTTAATGGATCTTAGTTATCAGTTATCTCCTGTTAATTCGCCTTAATCATAATACGATATCTGGTACAATATTTACAATATTCTGGCTATTGTTCTCATCTTTGTTGCCATATTTATCACAACGTTTCAGCCGTTGTACGCTCCGGCCTTCTTCAGGTAGTTAGAATGTTGAACCGAGCCCTTTATTTCGTTCATTGGGGTAGACTGTTCTATTTCCACGTGCTATGTTCAATGGATATCAGTTATCACTTATCTCCAGTTAATTCACCTCTTCAATCTCTCCACTGCCTTAACCAGGTATTGAACTCACATCAATTTTGGTCCTGTCATTGGATCTAAACAACGCTTTTATCCACTGTGCCATGTGTCCTTAAGTTCGACATTCCTATCACCTGAAGAAGACCGGAGCGTACAACAGCTGAAAGGCTGTGATAAATATGACGACAATGATGAGGACGATAGTTCGAATGATGTAATTAGTGTACATAATACGTCATCTCAGAAATATAGACAGATGATATCTAGTGATCGATCTAGACATTCCAACATGAAGTGCCTCTTAATACACGTACGAACAAAGGAAGCGAGCATCTCTTTATTTTGAAATGTCTAGTGATGAGCTTTTTCTATCCATTCATATCCAAAAATAGCCGTCAAGCGTTTGTGCTTATCGGTCCCCAATCCAGAGATTCAACTCATGGTTTTTCCATGAACACGAGGCACTTAAATTGGGGTGTTTTATGTTTGTCTGTTTTCTTTTGATTGATTTTGAATCAATTATCTGTTTAACGGCTTATCAACACTTTATGGGTCATTTAAATGCCGAAATTTAATTTTCTTGAAAGCTTTGAAGTAATGTCATATTTTTTACTATAAATAGCTATTGCTCGTTATTTTATAAATATTGTTAATTATTTTTATATAAAATGTATTGCTGTTGTTTTTATTATTAGGTTGGTGCAAAAATTATGTCGTTTTCTCACATATGTGACTTTTATATATGATTTCTGAATTAATTCATTGATATATATATTTCCATGTTATATATCATTTTGAAGCGCGTTTTTCGCTCTATCGAATCGTGTTATTCGTTAACGTTCTCAATCTCTTCTTTCATTTTTTTTGCAGGCTTTTCGACAGCATGGACAAAATTCAAATCCGCACGATTTTCTTCTTCCAGTTCTAACTAGGCCGAAAGGCTGCCGAGACAGCTCCTTATATCAATGATGCGTTTGGACCAGGAACCACTAACGAACATGTGGCACAACGGTGGTTCAAGAAATTTCGCAATGGTGACGAGAGCCTCGAAGATGAAGACGGTCGCGGCCGGCCGACTGCGGTTGATAACGAATATTTGAAAGCCTTAATTGAAGCTGATCCTCGCAAAACCACACGAGAAGTTGCTGTTGAACTCGAGGTCGACCACTCAACAGTCGTTCGCCATTTAAAGCAAATAGGGAAGTCAAAAAAGTTGGATAAATGGGTGCCGCATGAATTGAAGGATAATCAAAAAAATCGTCATTTTGAGGTGTCTTCTACGCTCCCTCTGCGCAACAAAAAGGACCCATTTCTCGAGCGGATTGTGACGTGTTATGAGAAGTGGATCCTCTACGACAACCGGCGACGTTCGGCACAGTGGTTGGATGCCGGAGAAGCTCCACAACACTTTCCGAAGCCGAAATTGCACCAAAATAAGGATATGGTCACTGTTTGGTGGTCTGCGCCCGGTCTCATTTATCACAGCTTCTTGAATCCGGGCGAAACGATTACGGCGGAGAAGTACTGCCGACAAATTGACGAAATGCACCAGAAGCTCCAACGTATGTGCCCGAGATTGGTCAATATGAAGGGACCAATTCTCCTCCATGACAACGCTCGCCCGCATGTTGCTCAACTGACCCTGCAGAAACTGAACGAATTGGGCTACGAGACTCTGCCTCATCCGCCATATTCACCGGACCTCTCGCCCACCGATTATCACTTTTTCAATCATCTCGACAACTTTCTGCGCGAAAAATGCTTCAAAAACCGAGATGATGCCGAATCGGCTTTCAATGACTTCATAGCTTCCAGAACTCCGGATTTCTATGCTAATGAGATAGATAAACTGGTTTCTCGTTGGCAAAAATGTGTCGTTTCTAATGGTTCTTATTTCGATCGATAAAATTTATTATGAAAGGAGTTATGATCTTTTGAAGTTGAACGTCAAAAAACGACATTATTTTGAATAATTTTAATCTTTTAAATGTGTTCTTGATACTTTAATAGTGTCTTGTTTTTGTTAGAAGGTTCACTATATACCCATGGCAGGGACCCTAACAGGTGCTATCACTGGGCTAGGATGGGCATAGAAACAGCAGCAATTAAGAGCCGGTTCCACTCCCCTCAAATCCTCCGGATCAGAGGCCTTTCTGCCGTATTAAGTTTATCGTCTTATCCAGGACTTTTCCTTTTGAAAGAGAGAAAAATGAACTGTGGTTATTTTAGTGATTTGCCAAGTATTGCTTAGACGTGAAACAAAAAAAAAGCAAGTATGAAGCTCCCACTGAGGATCGAACTCACTATCAAGGAGAGACTCATCTAGCAAGATAAGCATACTGACCATTATAGCATGATTTAAGTGTTCAAATAAATAACGATTTACTAAGAGTAACGTAGATGTGGCACAATGCTGTAAATATGTAGCGCCCTGTGAGGATCGAACTCACTATTCAATAGTAAATGATCTAGCGAGGCAAACTTGCTTACCATTGCACCAAGTCGAAAAGCCCACATGTGGAGATTTAATTACTTAAGCGGCGAGATCGTACATACAACGAGGTTAAGGGCGATCAATACTTCTGTATTCTGTATACTGTCTTTGATATGTACATATGCATGCGCGTGTATGCGGATGTACATTCAAAAATAATCTCGAATCTTCAATATTTGCCTCTATTTTAAGTTAGTACTGACTTTGCTTTTCTTTACAAAGATAAAGCCTCGCAAACTCGAGGGAATAATAAGTCTTTGTTTGCTGAGAAAATAGAATTGGTCGCAGACCGGCAATAAAAACGAACCGACCATCAAATACTTGCGCAACACGATCATCCAGCTTTCTTGGAAAAATTGGTTTATTCTTACATCCGGAAATTTGGAATAAAAATACCCTGGATCCCATTAAAATGAAATGTAATATTGTCGAGATGATGAGACAGTAATAGTGAATAACTTTCACTTATATTAAGTTGCGTCATATATAATTTCCTTTTTAGATTATTAATTTATTTTATTTATTTATTAGTTTCACCCCAAACAAAACAATAATGCCACTAGAACGCAGGGGGTTACAGGGAGTCAATGAGAAGATTTTAATGGGGAGGGTTGAGGAAAGGACTGTAAAGGAACAGGGTCAAAGAAAATAAAACTTGGCGGCGATTGAGATTGCATTTAAATTTTTAAAGATTGTACAGTGTAACCTGGATATAAGAGAGTTGTCGGGACCGGAGAATAAGTCTTTTATATCCGGGTTTCTCTTATATCCGGGTTTGGTCTATTATATATACATTAACACAGGCTCTAATTTGGGACCAGAGAAAATCGCTCTTATATCCGGGTCTCTTATATGCGGGTCACACTGTAGTTATCTGGGATGCAAGAAGCCCGAAGTGCAAGTAAAGAAACTGTTAGAATAGTAGTGGCGGTTGCAAATGACTCCCTTCTGCAGTAAAATGGGGAGACTTATTTGCCAATTTAGTAGCAAGCTTAAATTCAATAGTCGAGACACCAGGCCGAAAAGAAAAAAAAATTCATCAGAAAAAGCTTCCATGAAAATAAATGTAGGAAACATCAGAGAGAAGATACGTCACGTCGGTGAAAAAGTGACTAAAGTCGAGATACTTAGTCGGAATCGATTACATTACAGACTCTTCGAATTTTCTCAAGAATCTCGACATCTTTAAAAAAATATATAGTCTTATATATAGTTTTCTTTTATTCAATTATATATTCAGTATTATTTGCCATGATATATTGGCATTTATCAGGCAGCTCTTCGATAACGTTTCAGTGGATATCTTCGGATTTTGACAAGAAAATGTTTTCAATGAATTTTTTAATCTGATTTTCATGAGAGAAACCTTTTCTTCCGTTAAAGCATTTTGTTGGTGCAAAGTCAGAGGAATGTGGTGAATGTGGTAGAACAGACCAACCGTCTTCCAAATTGTTTTCCTGTGTTTTTTTGCTGTATGCGTCCTTGCGTTATTATGGAGGATAACAACAGTTTTCCCTTAATCAACTGTTTATATGGCAACTGACGTACAATAACAATAATACTCCATATTTATTATTAACAGCTAAGTTTATTTAAGTCTATTACATTTGGTTACCAAAAATGGAAATTATTTATTACTGCTAATTACTAACCTAATACTCTACGCATTTTTGTTATTTAATGTGTAAAAATGGCTTATTGCGGAATTAGCTTAAAACCAGACTATCAAGAAACATAGTTGCTTTTCGATTTGTGCTGAACAAAATTCTCCCTTTGTCAGTGGCAAGGCCGGGAGGTGAACACCGTTGTTCATGTCTGCACTTGACATGTTGGATATATAGATATATAAACAACCAACCTAAAGTGGAGAGGGATAGTTTCTCTGATATCGATATTCGAGAATGTAAGATTGTTTGCCGAAATATCGGAATGAAATAGAAAGTAAAATTAAATATGAATGATGAAATTCTCTTGACATTCATTAGTTGGCACCAGGCATCGCTGCACTTTCAAAAGTCGTAAATGTAATGAAATCTGTGTGGCGACTGGACAGTAATAATGCGTTAGCTGTAAGTCCACTGAAATCATGAAAAAAAATCCATTAGGTTGGTGCAAAAATAATGACGTAATAATGTCGTTTTTTGACGTATTTTAACGTCAAAAAACGACATTATTACGTCATTATTTTTGCACCAACCTAATACATTTTTAAAATTCTAAACTACTTCAGAACTAAAGTAGTTTTTTAATCGATTTTACCCCAAGCAAGGCATTAAAGCCACTAAGGCACGACGGGTTACTGAGTGTGAAAAATTTATAAAACAAACTTTACGAAGAATTTTATTTCTAGTAATATATTACTGGTAATTTTTCCTGTGTATTTTTATATTTTGACAAGAGGTTTGGGGTTAGCTATTTGCCCATATCTGGGGCCCTAAGATGTACCACTACCCTGGGTCAGATTGGACCTGGGAGGAACAGTAACTAAGTGGTGCTTCCACGCTTCTCAGATTCTACCGGTCAGAGGCCTTGTTGCTGGGTGTATTTTATTTTTATACGCAAGACGAAGCATTCAATAACCTAGCAGGTAATAGTTACGAGTCACACTTTTCTTCATTCACTGTTCATTGTACTGGAGTTAAATATCTAATATGTATCTATCTTATTTGTAATGGTAATATTAATCGATTTCTAATAAGGAAACATTCGGTATTCAAGAAACTATTGTATGTTGCAATTTATAAAATATTTCTATTAAAAAAAATTTCCACGGAAATAGTTTTCTCAAGTTCAATAACTTTTATCGCCCTTTCTACTCTTGATGGCTGCTTCCTTACAAACCTTTATTTGAAGTAATGTGTAATGTCAAAATATTCATTACGTCATTATTTCCGCTTTGAGTTCTATTGTGATTTCCTTTTTAGTGATTGTTACTGCAGATCTTCAGATACTGTGGCTTTGTTATTTTGGTACGATTCTTTGTGAAATTATAGCGCCCGTCCACGAAGTTCAAACAAGGATGTCCCTCGCTCAAACCACCAAGCTTCATTCGCTCAAAGCCACTTTTAAACATTTATCTGACATGACTGGAGCTGCCAGTTTCATTATTTCTGAAGGATCTTTGGTGTCATGCATGACAATATAATATAAGAAGAATATTAAAAATGGATAATATTTATTACGGAAACCAAATTAATTTGTTATGCTAATTTGAAATTTTCGCACACATTTTTATGTCTTTATTTCTATCCATCTATATATCTTCCAGGTACCACATGGAACATAAGGCCTCCGGCAAGCTTTCTGTAATAGATGGTAAATTGATTGGCTTCACTCTTAAACTCTGAACTCTGAGGATTTTTTTCCTTCTCCTATTAGATGATCACAGGTTTTCACGTTAACTTCTTCAATCTACCCGGGTTTAGAAAATTCAATATTGGTTTTCTAGACTGCTTACTAGCCAAAGCTGAAGATCCTGGTGTATTCTAATATTTAACCTATAATGGGGGGAGTGATTGATTTTTACCTTTTCCAAGGATATTTGCGGGAAATTAAATGAAGTCCTTCTTTACTCGAATTAAATGCGTTCTGCGGAAAATCCCGTAGCATTTTTTATCGAAATATATTGCATTGTATGGATATTTTTTCTGTATTCGCGTTGATGATGTTGGTCAACAAGTACTTTCGTCTTGGGTGAGACGATAAACTACATCCAACAGCAAAGCATCAGCTCAAGTGTGTTTGAGGAGCGTGGAACCACCTCTTAATTGCTGGTGTTCCTAGGTCCACCCTGACCAGCGGGGGTAGCGCCAGGTTAGGATTCCAGCTATCGATAAATAGTTAACCCCCAAACTGGGGACAAAACACCATGAAAGTTTAAAAATAGGTTTTAATACCAGAAATAATACATTTTTGAAGAAAAATTACCAGCAATACATTTTTAAGAAGAAAATTACCAGCAATACATATTTTTAAAAAAATATTACCATCAATACATATTAAAAAAAAAATTACTAGGAATATATATCTGGTTGGCATTAAATAACCCATTGAGGTTGATATGCCGTAAAACAAACCAAACCAACGCAAACAAAAGCAACAGGTACTTCTTAAACTCTGATCAAAATGCCGACTGAAGAATATACAATGTGAGATATATGTTTAACACTTTTCTATTCAAACCCTCTAAATTGAGTGGCTCTCGTGTCTAGCATAGGATGTTGCGTAGTAAAAAATTATAAGCGTTTTGATGGAAATGGTTAATTTCGAATGAGGAAGATCATTCAATGTGGGAATGTGTATGTGTCTACGTGCGCACGTGTGTGCGTGTATGAATGAAAGTGTATGTGTGTATCTGAGTATGTTTGAATGTGTGTGAGTCCTTGTGTGTTAGAGTGTGTGTGTTTGAGTATGTAAGAGTTTATGCGTGTGTGAGAGAGTGTAGGTGTGTTTGATTATGTGAGAGTGTGTGTTTGAGAGAGTGTGTGTAAGAGAGTCAGAGTGTGTGTATGAGAGAGCGTGTCAATGAGAGAAAATGTGTGTGAGCCTGTTTGAAAAGAGTGTGTGTGTTTGTGAGTGTGTGCGAAATTTGTGTGCGTGTGTCAGACTGCCTGTGTATATACGTGTATGTGCTCGTGTGTGTGAGAATGAGAGAGGGAGAGAGAATGTTTGGCGAATATGTGTGTGTGTATGAGTGTTACAGTGTATGTGTCTGAGTGTATCAGTGTGTGTGTGTGCGTGTTTGTGTGCGCGCGCATGTATGTGAATGTCTCAGTGTTTGTGTGTTCGACCAATATGGTGTCGCTTAATAGACGCGTAGACGAAGATCACTTCGGATGACCAGCATCGGAATCGCCAGGTTTCTCCTCCCCGAGGCTCCCTGCCATCCGAATATATACGATCTCTTTATCAGGCGTCCGTCAACTTTGATTTCCACATACTAGCTGCAGAGACGGGCTGACACCACGAAAAGTAGTTTCCGTAGTTTATTCTCTGACAGACCCAAAGACGAGATCAGTGAATTTGTTAAGAGGGGCGACATTACATTAAAGTAGTTTCTCCATCCTTTTATATGCATTATAAATAAACACAAAATGTCTCTCGTTCATAACAAAACTAAAAGAAAATGTATAACCTCCAAACAGATTTCATCACACGGTTCGTACCTCCGTGTGCCAATTAGAGGGGATTCAATGAATAATGCATTTGTTATGAATAATTTAATCGAGAACTGACACCAGAGATTTTCCAGGACGTCACATTCAATAAAGTCGACGCGTCAATAAGAACCTGTGCATATATACAGATATTTACAAAGCTTAATTCAGTCTATCATAGGAAAGCATTACTAGGGGGATCAATTGAGGATCGTGCTTATTATAATATGTAATAGTTCGAATGATTTACTGGCAAACTACTTTTCTAATACCAGTGGTTAATATAAAAACTAATATACCTGAATGTCTATACACCTAATACTTTTATATGTGACATTTTATAAAGCACATACGGATAGCGAAAGATGCTTTCTAACATCTAAACAAAGTATTAAGATACAGAAAATAATCGTTAGAAATAATGAAAAAAAGTCCTGAATTGTTATGTAATATTATTTCTCCTATACGAAAGTGAATGCCGGAGCGTTTCTTCACAGATGAAGAAAAGACTTGAAGCAGCATAAGTGTCGTTCTACAGAAGGATGATGAGAATACCATGGATCGAACATATGAGAATATTGAAGTTTTAGAGAAAACTGAAACGAAAAGGACACTTATACGTAACAGCTGAAAGAGACAGCTGAACATTCTAGGTTGCATAATGAGGACAGGGCGTTTACAAATTTTAAGACAAACAATATGGTTACCGTTTCGCCTAGTCTGCTGCTGATGTGCTAACGACTATTACTGAATATGTATATCAAGCTCTTGATAATAAGGACGAAGCTCGAGCTGTGGCTTTAGATATCTCAAAGGCGTTTGACAGGGTTTGGCACGCTGCTGTTCTACGCAAGCTCCAGGGCTACGTTATTACAGAATGATTGTTTGATTTAATCCAATCGTTCCTATCAAATCGTGAAATGAAGATATTTACAACCGGTCTCACTTCTATATTATTGCACACGGACACAAGTATCCCACAAGGGAGAAAACATTCACTGCCATACAATTAATTTAATATATAAGTATATATAATAATTTCTCCCCTGTAGTTTGCGTTTTTAAGATCTCTGGGGAACCTTCTGACCCCACAAATTATCGCTCTTTTAGACTCTTACCGCTTTTCGGTAAAGTATTCGGGGCGTTAATCAATGCTGAAGTAGTTAGTCATCTTACTTCTCACAACCTCTTCTCGTAAGAATAACAGCGCTTCCTTTTCGCCAGGTCTACCGCTGATTTGTTAAAGCCCAGGACGAGTGTTTGATTTAATCCAATTATCCCTATCAATTGAGTTCTGTCAGTCATGTGTCATGCGTGACACACGATTAGGCGATCATGTATCTTTCGATACATGACTAATATAGCAGATATTTTTCCTGCAATACGTTGCCATTTCTCCTCTGTAGTTTGCGTTTGTAACCTTCTCAGCGCACAAATTATCGCTCTATTAGAGTCTTACCGCTCTTCGGCAAAGTATTCGGGGCTCTAATCAATGCTAAAGTAGTTTGTCATCCTACTTCTCATGAATTCTTCTCGGAAGAATAACAGAGCTGGCCTACCGCTGATTTGTTAACGACCAGGACGAGTTACAGGACGAGTGTTTGATTTAATCTAATCATTCCTATCAAATCGTGAAATGAAGTTCGTCTGAAACGGGCGGGCTACCATATATCCTTTTAGATGCTCGACCCTGGGCCCTACGCTGTTTCTGATCTTCATAAATGATCTTCCTGATGCCATCTGTTCCCAAGTAAGTATTTACGCAGATGACACTACTATTTACACCTGTCTCAATAGCAAATCCGTCAGAGATGACTAGGCAAACCTGTCCGCTGCTCTTGAAATGGACCTCCAATCAGTGGTTAACAGGTGCAAGAAATGTCTTGTAAATTTTAATGCAGCCAAAGCATTTAACCACTATAAAGAAAACTTTTTTCTGCCTCCCACTAGCATATCTGATGCTACAATTGCTGGAGATTAAAACGCCCCGCCTTCTTAGTCTCTTGTTTTCAACCAACTTGAAGAGGAAAGTCAGTTCAGTCAGTTATGTGTCAAGCGTGACACACGCTTAGGCCATCATGTATCTTTCGATACATGACTGATTTATTTCCCATGGCAGACCAGTTGCCATCGAAGGCTATAGACCTCAGTTTGTCATTCTGTTTACCCTTATCTAGGGGTAGAATAAGAGGATTCATACCTTTCCCAAGGGTATTAGCATGTAAGAGATTCGCCTGGAATTCGAACTCGGTTTTCCGATTCCTCAATCCGAGCAACTATCCATTACTCCATATTAAACTAAATTTGTTATAACTGATCCATACACTTTCAATACATGACTGACGAGGCAGATATTTTTCCTGCAGTAGGTTGTCATTTCTTTCTGCGGTAAACCAGTTTTCATCCAATGCTATAGGACCCGGTCTGCCCTGCTATTTATCCATAGCTGCGTAGAGAAGAAGATGATTCATATCTTTCCCAAGGGTATTAGCACGTAAATGAATGTAATGAATTCTACTGTAATTCGAACTCGGCTCTCCGATTCCTCAATTCAAGCTGCTATCTATTAATCCAAACAAAAAGATTTATATTGATTTAATTCTTAAGTTCAAATGAGGGGAAAAGAAGAGGGTTCACACCTTTCCCAAGGGTATTAGCACGTAAGTGAATGTAATGGATTCGACTGGAATTCGAACTCGGCTTTCCGATTCTTCACTCCGAGCCGCTAACCATTACTGCGCCGAAAGAGGAACAACTTAATCGAATTAATAGCTTCATCTGGTGCAAGGATAGTTAAGTCTCTGTGTAGTGCAACTCATCTTGTCAGAGTACATTATGCACATTTGCAAATCTACAATTCGTCCGTGCATTGCATATTGTTGCCATATCGGGTCTGGTGCTTCAGCAATACATCTCGAGATTCTTAAGATACAAAGAAGGATCTGCAATGTAATGAATTATGATAGGCATCTCGATATCAGTTACTTTCGCACTGACACGACGTTGCTTCTCTCTGTCTTTTCTACAAATAATTTCACAGCAACTGCACTGACTAGCTTTCTTCCCTGTTGACCCGACGACATAAATTTAAGGGTGCTACTAGTTTCTATTTCAACAGTTTCTTTTCTCGCAGTTTCCACCGTGGAACACAATTCCGTTTACTTGCTTCCCTGAGAAATACAATCTTGAAAAACTTAAATGCAACATCAATCGCCATCTTCTATCCTATGAAGCCCGTTCATCTTTTACCATTTACTTAATCCTCCCTATACTCAGTCTTTCATTACTCACTCTCTTTAGCCCCCTGCGTACTAATGGCATTCCCGCCTTACTTAGGGTGAAATGATTAAAAACTATATATATATATATATATATATATATATATATATCTTCAATTTTCTTTATACATTGAGGTGATAAAAATTGTTTACGCTTCATTAGAAGAATCTTTATAAGAAATGTTATTGCGTTAGAAATGATAAATGAAAAAGAGACTTGAAACAACACAAATTTAGTTCTACAGAAGGGTAATGAGAATAACATGGATCCAAAATCTGAACAACGTCGAGGTTGTAGAAGTGCTATATAAACAATAATTTAAAAATTTTTAAAACTTTTGTTATTGAATTTTTAAATGTGTCCAATTTCAAGGTTATATATATATATATGTATGTATGTACATTATTTCCAAAGAGGATAGAATCCAGGGAGAACTCAATGTCCAGGACAGAGTAAGAATGTAATATAAAAGGCTCAAATAATAATATTCCATGGTTATAATTTATTACATTGGAATCGTAATCATAATCTAATTATTCAGACCTAAAGATTCAAGGTCTGATGAATTTGATCGTGATTACGATTCCAATATATTAGGTTGGTGCAAAAATAATGTCAGTTTTTGACGTATTTTTTAACGTCCAAAACATTATTTTTGCACCAACCTAATAATAAACTATAACTATGGAATATTAGTGTTTGAGCCTTTTATATTATTACATGATATATATATATATATATATATATATATATATATATATATATATATATATATATATATATATATATATATATGCGAGGATATGGCTTCAGTAAGGACATTCTGTTGGGCCAGGTGTACGGCAAGCGTCGCCAGGGACGGCCTTCCATGTTTGATTATATAAAGACGTGGACTGGAATTACGGTGGCTGAGGCTGTAAGGGCAGCATAAGATAGACATTGATGAAGAGGTGTGGTGACCACTGAGTCTCAAAATGCGCTGAATAAATGATCATGTTGATGATGATGATATGTCCGTGTATATGTCCGTGTGTGTAATACATATATATATATATACACACACACACACACACACATATATATATATATATATATATATATCATTTTTGTTTAAAGAAAAATAACCACTTTAATGTTACATTTGTAATAATATGTTTCACCAGAGAATTTTATTTTTTCTGGATCATCAGACTTTACTTTCAAAAGGTGAAACGAAAAATGAATTTAAAATTTACACTTTTGACGGCCAGTATTAAGATTAATATATATATATATATATATATATATATATATATATATATATATATATATATATATATATATGACATAGAGGGGGTGAGTAATAGTCTGAGAGACATGGTCGTGTTTGGAGAGGGAATAGAGAGTTTTTATTATAATACTTAATATTGAAGAAGGAGGGGGTAAGGATCAGACATTGACCTATTTAATCGGCCAACTCAACGGAAATGATATGGGAAAAGGAAAAAAGAGTAAAAAGGGAAAAAAAGAAGAAAGGGGGAAGTAAAGGGATAAGATATGTATGCAGGGTTTTTATACATATATATATATATATATATATATATATATATATATATATGTGCGTGCGTATGTATATGTGTTTCATTACATTTGACAGAAAATGAAATGTTTGTAAGTTTAATTTTCTCATAATCTTTTGTCCCATTGTCTCGTAAAAACAAATCTCGTGAAAAAATTTCTCGTGAAAACAATTCTTGTAAAAAGAAATCTCGTACAAAGTCTTTTGATAAAATTATATCAACTGCTTATGAATAGACGTTTTTTTTTTTATAAACAGTTTATGGATTAATTGCTTATCCGCTAATGTTTTGGGGACCTTGGTGCTGTGACGCGCACCCTGTATAAGTTCACCTTGGAGAGTTTCTTATCTTGACACAAGATTTTGTATTGTTTTGAAATAAACAAATGCATCCTCTGAAAAATTCTCCAACTCTCTGGACTCTAGTTTTTGCTTATCTTATATATATATATATATATATATATATATATATATATATATATATATATATATATACATATACAGAGACAGAGACAGAGAGAGACAGAGAGAGAGAGAGATGTACAATCTTTGGAGACTAAATAAACACATCCATTTCACCGTACAAACACACAAAAATTTTATCAAATATAAACTACATCGTCGACACGAGAAAACATTATCGATTTTTATCTGCTTTATTGTTCATTCTAAATCGTGGGAAGTTTAAGTCAAATCACGCTGAAACACCGGTACCGGAACGATCCTAAAAGTGAAACAACGTCGAGCTTGGTCAGTACCAGATGAACGCTCGGGATACCAAGTAATGTAAGCTTGGACGTGTGGGTGGTGTAATAGATAAGGTGTCAGAATTCTTGATCTGCCAGCAAATGGGTGATAAACAACAGAAAATGTATCAATCTATATTGTTAGGGTTTTCATAGGACTTCTAATTCTCCCAGAATGATTTACATGTTAAAGGTTGAATCTTATTATTCTAATATTCTTCCCAAATATGTCAGTGAATGCTTTTGCTGCTGTAATATGCACCTATTTACAAATATTCATGTTAAAACTTTAGCGGTATGTATTACACATCCTGCAGTCAAAAATATATTAGTTCATCGCGTTTAAACAGAAACTACAATGTCACCGAGGTTCTTACGTGTAAGGTGTTCAATCGAGAGACATTAACTACAGTAGGTTTTCACCAAATTCAGGCTAAAGCTTTACATAGAACATAACAAGTGATAGGATATACAGGCCGTAAAGACACTGCATTCGCTAGGCTAAAGTCAGCGGCCAAAGCGGAGGGTTTCCTTGTTGGAATCAATGGCCACATGGTCTTGGTCTTCTATTCAAAAGACAAGGAACACATGAACGAATATTTACGGAGACATATGGAGAGAGCTGGTGGCGTAATTAGATGCGTAGCGAGCCTACAGTTGAATCTGGTCTTAACCCCCTACACATCTAGGATCAACCATTATCTAGCCTACATAGCATTATGCTAGGCCCTTTTTACGCTCTCTTTTACTTGATGATGATGACGAGGATGCAGATATCAGTCAGGTTTGTGCCATACGTGATGCACGCTTAGGCGATCATGTATCTTTCTATACATGACTGATGAGATAGATTTATTTCCCGAAGTAGGTTGCCATTTATTATTTGCTTCATTCTTCATTCTATATTGCTAGGAGATTTACGACCAAAGCATCTGAAACACTGGTTACCGGACGATCCCAAATGTTAAACAACGTCGAGATTGGTCAGTACTAGATGGCTGCTCAGGATGCCAAGTTAAGTAAGCTTGGACGTATGAGTGGTGTAACAGGTAATATGTCAGAATACTTAAGCTGGCTGCAAAAGGGAAACACGAAACGAATCAATCTATATTGTTAGGCTTTTCATGTTAATTCTGTGAATTCTCAGCGTCAGATGGGAAATTGAAAGCGATATTATTTTTTCTTAAGTAAATAATTCTTAATTTTGAGTTTCTATAGACTGGAAATTTGCTGCTAAAATTTAATCTAAATATTTCTTATTAATTCTCCGTGCACGCGAGGACTTACCATTGCATACTTATAATTACCTATATTAATATTCCTTGCATTAAAAACGGTGAAGGCTTTTATATTTTACAAGAACACGTAGGTATTAACTACTCTCATACACTGCAGGTTTGTACTATTTTTTTTTTTTATTGATATATGTCGAGGATTAATAATTGTCACGGTCTGGTTCTAATGCTCCTGGTGAGAGTCAAGTTGTAGGAAAAGATGTTTCGAATTGAAATGAAAGTTGCATATCCGCTCTTTTTAAAAATCGTGACATTTATCTTATTTTTACTTAATCAGACAAACGGATGGATCTGAAGAAAACCTACGATAGAATACTTTGGCCCTCGTCTTCTTCTGTGTGGCATGACCCTTCAAAATCTGGGTGATCATGACTCTCCATGACCTACTATACCTTCTAGCCTAAACGTTTTTTCTCTTTGTCAATCCCCCCACCCACTGTTCCATCATCTATTAACTCATGCTCGTCAAGGAAATGACTCTGAGCCTACCCCTGTCACTTTTTGTTATCGATATGTTTTATAACCGCCAAATTCCTCCGGCCCGTCTTCCCCATTATGGGTCCATGATATTTTGGCTCTCACATCCAAAAAATAAGTGTCCTTTTGTGTTCATTTTCTTTACGAAGTTTTCATTGTTTACGGGCACCATCCAGAGTATTGTCAGCATCTCTTCAATGATACGAATTTTTTGTGAAACATATCGTTGACTACAGCCCGAAAATAAAAATGTATTTGTGGGAGCATCGTGTTATAATGATTAAAGTTGGCCGAGAAATAAGGAATGTATCAACAGATTTGGATGGATTTAGATAGATAGATAGATAGATATATAGATAGATAGATAGATAGATAGATAGATAATGAACAAACTGAGACAGATAGATAGATAGATAGATAGATAGATAGATAGATAGATAGATAGATAGATAGATGATAAACAAACTGAGATAGATAGATCGATAGATAGATAATGAACAAACTGTGATAGATAGATAGATAGATAGATAGATAATGAACAAACTGAGATAGATAGATAGATAGATAGATAGATAGATAGATAGATAGATAGATAGATAGATAGATAATGAACAAACTGAGATAGATAGATAGATAGATAGATAGATAGATAGATAGATAGATAGATAGATAATGAACAAACTGAGACGGACAGATAGATAGATAGATAGATAGATAGATAGATAGATAGATAGATAGATAGATAGATAGATAGATAGATAATGAACAAACTGAGACGGATAGATAGATAGATAGATATATAGATAGATAGATAGATAGATAGATAGATAGATAGATAATGAACAAACTGAGACGGACAGATAGATAGATAGATAGATAGATAGATAGATAGATAGATAGATAGATAATGAACAAACTGAGATAGATAGATAGATAGATAGATAATGAACAAACTGAGACAGATAGATAGATCGACACACACACACACACACACATACATATATATATATATATATATATATATATATAGATAGATAGATAGATAGATAGATAGATAGATAGGAAATTTAGGAATGAATTATGCATTTATGAATTCGGCATATTTTTAATACTTAAGCGTTAATTTTTAGTGAATACACGCATTTTAGTAGATGATTTGTGTATTTATTAAAACCGATTTTTTTTTGTTTTCATCTACCGGCGTAAATATTTGAGTAATCTTATTAGAAAAATATGCCTTCTTCATAAATAGATAGCTAGCTTGCTAGATAAGTACATAGTGAACTGACAGATAGATAGATAGATAGATAGATAGATAGATAGATAGATAGATAGATAGATAGATAGATAGATAGATAGACAAACAGACATACATACAGAGAAAAATATATATGGATAATGAACAGACTGAGAAGATTAACAGACTGAAATAGCTAGATAATGGACAGACAGACAGATAGATAGATAGATAGATAGATTAATTGACTTTTGTTAATTCAGTGTGAATAGTTTTTGTACGGAAATACCCATTTGCGCATGACTTTGTTGAAACTTGTTTTCGACAAGTTATTTCATTAGCATGCCCAGACGTGTATGATTACTATAAGCGATGTAATGAAAGCAGACATAAATTGCATAAAAGTCCGCTAATTAAATATAAATTAGAAAAATCAGAGACAAAATTTAAAAAGGCAGGTTAATCATGCTTTAAAAATTAATGGAAATATTTATTCGCATCAAGATATAGAGATCAAAATATTGAAACGGGTGTCAAATTTTGCAAAATGAGGATTTCAAACGTTTATCCATCAGCCGTGCATAAGATTATCTGCTTTGAACTTGTTTATCAAAATAGAAACAACTTTTGTTAATGTCATAGCAAATTCCTTCAAAACGTGTACAAAGAAAGAAAAAAATCGTTAGAATGACAAAAAATCTTATTTTTCTTTTACTTTTCTTCTATAAGAGCTGGCCCTTGAAGATATTGGTATTCATTGCTCTCCACGATTTCCTGTCCCTTGTACCTCTTAGAAAATGTCCTATTTGTGCTGTCTCTCCTAAACCATTTTCTGCTATATATTTACGCATGAACTGTTTTCCTCTGTCCATCTTGCTTTCAATGTACCCTGTGAGAGTCAAATTTTTCAAGCCCTCTTTCCTTATTATGTGCCCCGGAATTTTCAACTGTCTTTTTATTAGTATAAACTAAAACTTTGTCGTTGCTCTGGTGTCCAGTCCATGATATTAGTAGCAGCCTTTTGGAGAATCATATTTGTTTTTCTTCAAGTCTCTTGATCCGTGAGGAAATTTTCGATATTCACTGCCGTAAAGAAGGTCTCATATTACGTAACAGTAGCTTTTGTCTTTGTTTCTAGCGAAATTCTACTATCATTTAATAATTTGCTTAGCTTTTGGAAGGCATCTTATCGTTATCCGATTGAGAATTTGTATTTTGGTTTCGCATATTCCGTTGTATGTTAAAACACTTTGCAGATATTAAACTGTTGTACTTGTTTGATATACTTCATGTTGGGCTGAAAACTAGACATTCCGGCGACTTGCAATTAATACTTAGTCCTTTCATCTTGCTTTTACGCTCTCTTTTACTTGATGATGATGACGATGATGCAGAAGATATTAGTCAGGTATGTAACATACGTGATATACCTTTGGCGATCAAGTATCTTTCGATACATGACTGACGAGGCAGATTTTTTTTTCCCGCAGTAGGGTTAATTTCTTTCTGCAGTAGAACAGTTATCATTCAAGGCTATAGAATCCTGTCTGTCCTACTATTTACCCATAGAAGGGAGGAGAAGACGAGGATTCATACATTTCCCAAGGTATTAGCACGTAGTGAAAGTAATGGATTCGACTGGAATTCGAACTCGGCTCTCTGATTCCTCAACCGGAACTGGTATCCATTACTTCACCGATGCAGATATACACAAGTGAAATATTTACCATTTTTTTCGGCCTCGTGAGCTGCTATATTAGGACGATATGACAGAGTGTAAGTCGTTTCTCTGATCCAAACTAATTAGTAAGTGATATCTAAGCGTAGCTTAGTTGTGGCACAAGATCGAAAGTATGGAGCACCCAGTGGGGATTCACGCTGTCGCATTTTCAAAATGGACGTTTTTTTTTTTTATACTCCATAAACCTGTAGTTCTTTTTCACATTAATAAAAAATAATAATAATATTTCGGCGTTTCGACATTTCGAAATTATTTAATTCCTTATGTTTATAAATCCAATCATGATCTTGGGAACTATTCTTTTCTTCTACTCGGCCAATTCTTGCAATTTTTGCCTCTGCTCGTATACATGTATTCTATCATATACTGTTCATCTTTTTCATTTGTTGTTCCCAAATTATCTAAAAATAACACTAGGTTGTCAAGACACATATGGCAGATAAAAATGAAATTGAAAACACCAGAAGAATGATATGTAATAAGAGAAATGAAGAATAAGAGAGGCAAAAAGTACACCCTATGAATTTTGGCAAAGTTACTGGATCCAAACACCGGTTTTATCCACTTGACCCTTTTATCAACTTTCCTTAACGACACATAGATAAAAAAAAATGGTTGGATCCACTAACTTGACTCAAATAGTTGTGAGTACAATACCTGGCGATAGCAGAGCAGAAGGGAACCAAAACTTGGAGAATTGAATTATTAAACGGAAATAACTGAGATATGCAGAAAACGCACGGTGAAATAAACAGGTCAGTTCAAAATTCCAATCACCTGAAGAAGACCGGAGCGTGCAAGGTATACGTGAATATGACAAAAAAGATAAGGACAACCTTCCGAAGAATGTAAATAGTGTAAATAAAAATGATATTTATTATATAAGCAGGTACTTATGATAAGCCTATTTTTGTATCACGTGACATGTCTGTGGATTAATAAAATTACATATTGCCCATTGAGGGCACTGGTTTCGGTTATATCACATGCAAAATTCAAGAGTTTTAATTGTGACATTTATCCATTCGAACATTTGCAAGTGTGGCTAATATTAGGTTGGTGCAAAAATAATGTCGTTTTCTCACATATGTTACTTTTATATATGATTTCTCAATTAATTCATCGATATATATATTTCCATGTTATATATCATTTTGAAGCGCGTTTTTCGCTCTATCGAATCGTGTTATTCGTTACCGTTCTCAATCTCATCATTCATTTTTTTTGCAGGCTTTTCGACAGCATGGACAAAATTCAAATCCGCACGATTTTCTTGTTCCCGTTCAAACTAGGCCGAGAAGCTGCCGAGACAGCTCGTGATATCAATGATGCGTTTGGCCCAGGAACCACTAACGAACGTGTGGCACAACGGTGGTTCAAGAAATTTCACAATGGTGACGAGAGCCTCGAAGATGAAGACGGTCGCGGCCGGCCGACTGCGGTTGATAACGAACATTTGAAAGCCTTAATTGAAGCCGATCCTCGCAAAACCAAATGAGAAGTTGCTGTTGAACTCGAGGTCGACTACTCAATAGTCGTTCGTCATTTAAAGCAAATAGGGAAGTCAAAAAAGTTGGATAAATCGGTGAACGATAATCAAAAAAAATCGTCAAAAAACGACATTATATTTGCACCCACCTAATACAATGTTAGATACATTTTATACCATCCTAATTGGTGGTTTACGAATTTAAACTTAAATAGTAAAGTCTTGCATCTTTCATATATCTTTCCATAACTGTTCGTCCTGACAGCAAGTCATCTGATCGGAAGGTTTTAATGAAACTGGAACAACCTTAATTGATGTTATAGTCAGGTACACCTTGCCCGGGATCGTAGCACCTGTTCGGATACGGCTATGGATAAATAGTTAACCCCAAATATGGCTTGAATCACTATGAAATTATAGAAATACATTTTTATAGTAAAATTAACATCAATACATTTTTGAAAATAATGTTACCAGCAATATATTTTTGGAAGGAAATATTACCAGCAATACAATTGATTCTCCACAAGAAACCGTCTTTACAAAAATATGTCAATGAAATCTGATTTACGAACTGATTACGTAAAAGAATGCATATTCTATTCATACGAACCTATCCTAAAATATTGTCGGGAATGAATAACCCATTGATGTGTTGATATTGCGTGAAGCAAAATAAACCCAAATCTTGATATACAAAATGATTTCTTACAAAGAATACGCATTCTATTCATACAAACCTATCCTAAAAAATCTTGTCTGCAATAAATAACCCCTTAAGGTGTTGATATGCCGTAAAACAAAATAAACCCAAACTCTGATCTACAAACCGATTTCTTACAAAGAATACATATTCTATTGATACGAAACTATCCTAAAAATCAAGTCGGAAATAAATAGCCCATTGAGGTGTTGACATGCCGTAAAACAAATTAAACCCAAACCCTGATCTAAAACTTGATTTCTTACAAAGAATACGTATTCTATACATAGAAACCTATCCTAAAGATCTTATCATAATATAAGCCATTGAAGTTGATGTGACGTAAAACAAAAAATAAACCAAACTCTCCATGATCATAACATTTCGAATTTTGTTTTACAAAACAGATACGTATGGATACAGACCCTTCCTAAATGGAGGATTAGGGCTTTATGTCGTCTCTACCAAAATATGAGTCTTTTGAATAAACCTACTAAATACAAGATATTGTTAGAATATTTCCAGAAACTGCAGAATGCTATGTAATCGTTCAGCCTAAATAAACGAAAGATTTTAATTAGATTTTTTGAATCTACTTTCTTTTTTGTATTAACAGGATTTTAGAGAATATATCATTTCATTACTTAAAGCGTGGCAGAGAAAAATAAACTTATCTTTTGCATTGAGAGTTTTTATTTTAATTAAATTTACATAATCGAAATTTCTTTTTCTTTTCTTCTAATTCTCTTGCTATATTTTCATGCTAATTTATTTTTCATTTGATTTTCTTTTTTGTCATTTTTTTTTTTTTGCTTTGCTAACCCTCGTCCCGCGTATATTTACTTGTCTCTGTTTAACTCTCGAACAATCCGTCTGAACTACCAATCATTAAATATGGGTCATCTTATTCCTTGCAATAGCTCTATGAAAGCTGAGTGTGTTGATCACTTTTGTCTACTGTCAACTTCAAATTAATCCCCTTGTGACTCTATGCTGTTTGTAAGGCGATGGTGACATTGGTGTAAACGTTCTTGGATATACGTTTCCGGGATACCTTTCTGTAATGTTGTCAGGCTAGTTTTAGAAAATAGAAAAAAAATATAAGGGATACTTTTGGCAAAATAAGGTTGGTAGCCCACATTTTTAAGGGATTTTTGATCATTTCGTATCAAGCAAAGCAGAAATGACACTAGTAGGCAGGGGACTAAAGAGAGTGAGAGTGAATGTGCATGTGAAGGCTGAGTATAGAGAGGGTTGAGGAAAAAAGTGAACGGAATTCAATAAGATGACGACTGACGTTGCATTTAAATTTTTGAAGATTGTAGTCATCTGGGAAGCAAATAAACGGAAGGGAGTTCCACTGGCGGGAAGTGCGAGAAAAGAAACTACTGGAGTAGAATATAGCTGTTTCCCTTGAGCTGTTCCACTAGTAAATGGATGCGGCCTAGATGCCAACTTAGTAACCCATTTCAATTCATGTACTCGGGTCACCAGGAATACTTGCGCCTAAGTGAATGTGACGAATATATATATATATATATATATATATATATATATATATATATATATATATATATTAAAAAGAAGAGGAGAGAGGTGCCGCAAACGTTTTTTGTTGTAATGTGGATTTTTTTAGAAAAAATATTATGCTTTATTTTCCATAATATTACTACACAAGTTTCTGGTCTCGCGACCGTCTTCAGGTAAAAGGCGTAGATCTCCACATATTAAAAATAATTAATATTTTCCCTATGTTTTTCAATGTTCTTGTGTTTACTAACTCAATAACAGAGAATATTTCATATCGAGAATATTTAACATTGAAAAACATAAGGAAAAAATTAATTATTTTTAATAATATGTGGAAATCTACGCCTTTTACCTGAAGACGGTCGCGAGACCAAAAACACGTGTAGGAAAATTATGGAAAATAAAGCATAATTTTTTTTTTTTTTTAAATTCACATTACAACAAAAAAAGTTTGCGGAACCGCTCTCTTCTCTTCTCTTTTTTAATATACATACTTTTCTCTCGTTGGAACCACTACAACTACTTTGTTTTATATATATATATATATATATATATATATATATATATATATATATATATATATATATATATATATATATATTGAAATCTAATTGAATATAACAGACAAAGTGCTTTGATTAATTTTTTTCATAAAAAGATCTTATATTTTTTTATCTTTTCGGTAGATAGATTATATATATATATATATATATATATATATATATATATATATATATATATATATATATATACCTGTGTGTGTGTGTGTATCTAAAAAGAAAAAAAATTTAAAATTAAATAAACAGACATTTTGAATTTCAAGTTTCAGATTAATGCTGGCAACGTTGGTCATCTGTTCTCTTTTTGTTTATTTTTCGTCATATTTTATCTTTTTAATTTTTGTTTTTAGAAAAAATGAACAGTACCTACAATTCATTTCCTGCATCTATTCTACTATTTCATTTTATTTTTCGTCTATGAAACAGCATTCTTCTCCTGTGACACATGTGTATATTTACATAAACATAAGATATACTTTGTGACCGATGAGTTGGAAATCCAGCGAAACTTAAGTCGCACTCCTAAACGTAGGTCCATATATATATATATATATATATATATATATATATATATATATATTACGTGTATTTAGGCAGCATATTTTCTTTCATACATGTTTCATTAAATAATATAGACAAGTGTTGTCTATTATATGTAAATTCTTTTCACAACGTCTGATAAGCTTAACATTATCATTAAACGAAGAAAGAAAATCACAATATTGATACATATTTTTTAATCCAATCTTAGCTTTCGGCTTACATAAGCCATTATCAAAGATAACAATTACAGTACAATATATTAAGCAATACACGGACAAGAAAGTGATTTTAAATACCAGTGCAAATCTTTTCAGAAATCTATAAATACTTCTTTTTTCACTCCCAAGTCGGGGATAATAGCAAGACAGACAGATCTCCGTGGCTTTCGTTAGCAACCATTCTATAAGAAGGTCAACTGTGAAATTAGCAACAGTTGGTTAACAACTGCGGTCCTCCTAAAAATCATATTGCTGCAGAAACCATAGTAGCATCAATAGTGGTGAGACTGTGACCAGGGCGTCTAAAAATAAAATGTTTTTTTCTTTTACCTATTTTCTGAAAAATAACTTATTTCTCTATTGACTGAAGTCCTAAATCAACATAATCTCTACTAGCAATTCCCTAATGCGTTTTATTCCTTCAAGATTTTCTGTGTGATAACCAAATGAACTGTGATGCATAATCAAAATGAACCTCAAAGTGTACTTTCCCTCTAGTTATCCTTACTCGAATATTAATATCAGTGTTTGACTTTGAAAACCTTGGCCCATCCTTTGTTGTTGTCAATTCACAAAAGAAGATTAAACGATGAGATGATTTATCTTAGCCTGGCGTGAGTAATTATCCGCCAATGTACTCTCTCACCTATTTATCAAGCCATTTATCGTTACGCTTACGAAAAAAAACTTATGAAAGACAAGCATCATAAAAATTTAATTACACATTTCGTTTTGCTTTATTTTTAAACATTAATTCATGAAATTCATAAAACAAAACGCTGGGAAAATATCTATAATACAAAGTGTGTCACTGAGTAAAATTCCGTTTTATTTTCAAAGGAAAATAACTGGGAATTTTAATTTTTAAATATACTTAAACATTATGCCTAACCTCCTAGAAAAATCATATTGATTGATACATCAACATATCTAGAATAACGTATACGTTTTTGCCTTCAAGAAGAAGTTAAGGATAAAAATGTCTTACAGGGAAAAATACAATAAAAAATTAAACTGGAGACGTCAAAATCAATCAAGTGCTAATATTTTAATATCTATGAAGTGTTTTAAACGATAACGAAAAAAATGACACCGGAATATGAGAAAGACGCCTTCCAAAAATAAGGAAATTAATATCTATGAAGTATTTTAACCGAGGATGATAAACACGACACAGGAATATGGGAAAGACGCCTTCTAAAAACTAAGGAAATTAATATCTATGAAGCGTTTTAACCTAAGACGACAAAAACCACACCGCAATATGAGAAAGACGCCTTCTAAAAACTAAGGAAATTATTTAAAAAACATGGAAAATCTTGTTAGAAATAAAGCTTATATAAATGTTATGTACACTCACACACACACATATATATATACATATATATACACTCACACACACATATATATACACTCACACATACTCACACACACACACACACATACACACACACATATATATATATATATATATATATATATATATATATATATATATATATATATGGTTGGATAGATGTGAGCTTGTGACCCTGGGTTTCACGCTTTAGCGATCGTCAGACAAACTGATTAATTTTTTAAAAAATTTTGGTTTTATGTAGATTGCGTGTATTGGTGTTATTGTGGAAGTGGTGGGGGAAACTTCGTCGTTTTTTCATCGTACTGACGCAAACATCGATGTATGCAGACACATATACATACTTGGTCGTCTCTCGGGACTCATACATATATAAACATATGTGGGAAGTTTCGGATATGACATAGGTATGTATACGGGTGGTGTTGTGTCTATACATACGCATTTGTATGTTGAAATTTAAAGATTGGAAGTGTGGCGGAAATGTCTCGTGAATGTATACATGCCATTTTTTTTTCCACTACATATATACATATATACATACATGGCACAGTGGATAAAGGTGTTAGTTAGATCCAGTGACAGGACCCAAATAGTGTGAGTTCAATACCTAGTCAAGTCGGTGGAGAATTTTGAGAGGGGAATTAACAGGACTAACTGACATTCATTAGACATGCCACGTGTTCAGTTCGACATTCCAACCACCTGAAGGAGGCCGGAGTGTACAAGGGCCGAAACGTTATGATAAACACGGCGCAGAGATGAGGACAATAGACCGAATAATGTAAGTAGTATATATAATTGTGTAGACATTTAAAGTATTTTACGCAAACTGATCTGCAAAAAACTGCTCAATAGATAGAGCTTGAATTCTGAATTTGAAATTTCAAGTGATATCTGGTTAGTGTCGACCCGAAATCTTCAGCAATAAAGAAAAATGGAAAGAAAAATATGTATTTTATATATTTACATATATGTATTGGTAAGTATGCATATCTGCATACATACTGATATAAAAATAACATAAAGATTAACTGGTTCTCGGTTTAAAGGTTGTGACGCTTCTAATGAAATAATGTCGTGGTAACAAGTTCAAATTAGTAATTTAATAATTAGAGTTGGCGTTCCGAAGAGTATATACGTTTTGATAATCATTTCAATCGAATGATTAACAGCTTTGCACACTGAGATGGACACCAATTTGTTTGATGCATCAATGTAGCAGTCTGTTTCATGCTCCAATCTTTTAGCCACCATATATACATATATATATATATATATATATATATATATATATATATATATATATATATATATATATATGAAGAAAAATATACGGAAAAAATAAACAAAATCATTATATGCAATTATGCTGTTTTAATGTTAATATAATGTTAACATTAAAACAGCATAATTGCATATAAGGATTTTTGTTTGTTTTTTCCGTATATTTTTCTTCATACTGTCGGATCTATATCCATATATTTGCTTACACACACACACACACACACACACACATATATATATATATATATATATATATATATATATATATTATTATTATTATTATTTATTTTATATTTATATATCTTTTATGCAAGTTCCATTAAAACCGACTGACATGGTACTGCGTTTAAATGTTTCATTTATTTTGTGTTCATATAATTTTCTTCTTTTCTGGATATAAATTACGTAGAAATTGTTCAAATGTTCTGTATGTCTGAGTACATCTAGCTGTTCTTTTATCCATTATCAAGGATAATTTCACTTTTTATTTATAACTGAATCTATGAAATATATATATATATCTAGAATTATAGGAAGTTTTTATTTTCCAAACCTGGTTATCACATTGTGCCCCTGTACCTAGCTGATATTTTTGATTGCTGCCTTTTTCTTTTTTAATAATTTTTTTCCGTTATTTTTAGCATTATTTACTCGTGCATTGCGCCATTATATGTGTATTATCAATGAGTATGTTACAGATGGAGTTTAGGTAGGTATCCACATGTATTTAAATGACTCCAAATTAAGCTATAGTTTAAGAGATGTAACGTTAGCATTATTACATGTCGTAGTATATCCAATATAATTGCTCATGAATTTCGATTAGTCGGCAACACAGTTCCTTAAAGGACATATGGATTCATAAATAACATTGTTTTTTTGTAATTTGGATCTTGAACGTCAGTTATTGATGTTCACAATAAGGTTAGTAATATTAATTTTTTTTATAGAAGATAATTTCATTCTCATGGTTCATCGACTCAAAGTTGTATATTTCTATATATTGTTTCTAACGGAAGATTCATCCTGCTTATAGTACAGTTGATTTTTTATAGAAAATATTAATGTTATTTTTTTTATCTGTATGTTCAATATTGTTATTGGTTATCTTAGAACGAAAAAGTCTATTTTGTGATCTAATAAGTAACACGTTGAAGAAAATCAGAGACAAGATATATCGTGTGCACTCTCATAAGGACATTTTTTATAATACCTATTTTATACCTAAGTAGACATTAACTAGTACATTAATATGGCAAGTACATCTTTAAATGAGACCTAATTGAGCTATGGTCAGAGAGATATAAGGCACGTAGTGGTATGTCCGATATAATTATTCATTCATTTGGCTTGACGAGGAACACTGTTCCTTAAGGTATATATGAATACATAAATAGCATTGTTTTTCTTTAATTTGGAACTTGAACATAAGTTATTGATGTTGACAATGAGGTTAGAAATTTTAAATTTTTATAGAAGATAATTAATTTAATTCTCATGGTTCGTCGACTCGAAGTTAGATATTTCTTTATAAATTTTATAAGGGAAAATTCATCCTGGTTATAATTACCGTACATATTAATTATATTCAGGCGTTTTAATGAAATTGACACACACACATACACGCACACACATACACACACACACATATATATAAATATATATATATATATATATATATATATATATATATATATATATATATATATATATATATATAATTGTATGTTCTTTTCTTTAAGCAAACACTTAATAATATTAACTACGAACACTGCCACAATGTGCTGTGTCCGGAAAATAAAATATCCCTAATTCTGTAAAGACAAGCATACAACCCATACACCCAATTAAAAAGCAAAAATAAAATTATCCTTGATAATGACTAAAAGTATAACCTAAAACGCTTATAATTAACATATGGACTGTTTCTACACACTCTGTGTCCAAAACAGAAAACAGTAGAAAAATTAAATAAAAAGCTTAATCGTAGTACTTTGTTTAGTGTCTTTAATAAAACATGTATAAATGAAGGATTGCTTCCTAAATACACTATATCTATCTATCTATCTATCTATCTATCTATCTATCTATCTATCTATATATATATATATATATATATATATATATATATATACAAACGGCATCCCATAATTCATACTTCTCCTTTTCACTCTCGCGTGGTCACGAGCTGTGATACGATTTTCGCTTCTGCGTCTCCGATACACGAGTTTGTCGTTGCTTTGAAATTTTATATGCAACAAAAACAGACTATCATTATTGTTTTGTCCGTGTATTGGTTGAAAAGTAATTGTCATCTTTGATAATAGCACATGTAAGCCAAAAGCTTAGATTGGATTTAAACATATATCAATATGGTGATTTGGTTTTGTCTTTCAATGTTAATGGCATTAAGCTTATCCGACAATATGAAAGGAACTTACTTAAAATAAATAGACAAAACTTGTATATATTATTTAATGAAACATGCATCAATGAAAAATTTGCTGCCTAAATATACACTATATATATATATATATATATATATATATATATATATATATATAGGGAGAGAGAGAGATGGAAGGAGATAGAAAGAAAGAGAGAGAGAGAGAAAGAGAGAGAGAAACAAAGTAATGCAACATCAAACGCCATCTTTTGTTGTCTTGAACCCGTTTCATCTTTTATCTTTTCCTCAATTCCAACTTATGCCCAATCTTTTCACTCACGTTCACCCTCCAATACATGTTCTATAAATTTCAACTGTTTCTTTCAAATTTTTATTTCCATTATCCCCTATTCACATAGTAATCTATGATATTTTCAGCATCCTCTGTTGCATCAATAATTTTTTTCCACTCCAAGGAATGCGTATAACATTCAATATCATAGAAGTTTACTCATACTATTAGGTTTGTGCAAAAATAATGACGTAATAATGTCGTTTTTTGATGTATATTTTAACGTCAAAAACGACATTATTACGTCATTGTTTTTGCACCAACCTAATACATAGAAGTCCAGTACTGTTTTATTTTATTTTTTTAAACGAAATCATTCAGTTTCTTAATACAGTGCTTAGCTTTTGGAAGTTATCATTTGTTATTGCAATTCGTCTTCGGTTTTCGATGTCACATTTTTTGTCCTCTATTAAAACACTACAGTTAATAAAAGGATCTGAAAATATTATGCCGCTAATCAAGACGCTAATTTATATAGGTATCGATGATTGTTTTCAAAGTAAGACAAACTGTCGTCATATTCTTGAATTTTTTTCCTAAATCAGAATTCTATCATGTATCAGTCAATGGCGGAGAGTCATACAACTAAATCTGCCTTATTTGTAGACACACAAAAATGAAAACGTATTTTAGCAAAAGAAAAATTAGACTGAAACATCATTGTCGTTGCAGACATTTATTTTATAGCTTCTATCTTATTCGTTCCATGACGTCAATTAGCTAAATTTTAATTGATTTGTAATTAATTGGCTGTCATTACGAAAGGACTCGCCTTTCGGCAATTGCACATTTGACAGTTGGGATAAGCTTTTTAGAAAAAGCTAAAACAAATTCTTTGTTTCATCGCAATCAAATTAATTAAATATCTATTTCTGATGTTTCTCAAACAACGTTGTACTGAAGGAGTAGAAAGTAGGTAATCGAATATGTCATAGAATGAAGTGAAACCAATCGAAAACATTAAGAATTCTATAAAGATCGTAATTCCTTGCCCTGAATTGCCAAATAAACATATCTGTGAGAATTTCAGAAACATAACTATGGGAAGCATAAGGAATTCCTGATAATATCATTATGAATGGCAAACCAATTGTACAGTTATACGTGTTTAATTAGTCGGTTAAACAATGTTTAAGTTGAAATTCCTTATCGAAAAGACATCACTTCTGTTTGCACAAAAGTAACAACCAAAGAGAGTTGTCCACAGGGTGTGCAGCAGAAATACCCCACGTATATACCTCTCACATAATTGTAAGACATTCAGTAAAGGAAGAAACTATTGCTACTAATTACACTTATGTGGGATGTATTATCATACGTAGGTTCGACCTAATACCATCACTAATATATATATATATATATATTTGACAGTTGATAAGAAGCTAATTTCATAATCCCTTTATCAAGTGATGAAAGCATAGTTTTATTTTTTTTAATTTATTTCGCATTTCATTTTTCTTTTATTATAAACTTTCAAAATGACATTTAAAGGAACTTTAGGGAAAAAGGAAGCCGTTAAGTTCTTTTCGACATCGCATGTTATAATATATATATATATATATATATATATATATATATATATATATATATATATATATGATTTACCTTTAATTCTGTATCTTAATAATGCCCTTATACGAAATGCAGAACATTACGCATTTTGGTGTAATTTTTCCAATTTCGAGATCCAAGTTTGTATTTTATTTACATTATATATCTTCAAAGAAAATTGGCTTTCTGATTGAATTTCAAAACAAGATTATAAGATCTTCAATTAAAGTAAAATAAAGCATCTTGAAAGCTGTAACAAAGGAACTCAAGAACATCTAAGAGAAGTTAAAAGATAATCATTATTGACTTTTTTTCGTTTGTTCAGAAATTCTGCCATAACATAAATTCGAAAACTTTAAAAAAATAATACAGATACACCCTCAAAGATACGAAAGATTGCGGAAAAAAATAAAACAGTCATTATATTTTCTTTATGAATATCTCATTTGTCGTACAGAACGCATCATCGTATAAACATTCAAATTCAGAAAAAATGATATTTTGTAATATTAACAAAAATTTGTCACATCAGCAAAGATTAGGAACCGTGACATTTTTCAGGTTTTGTATTATTTACCCACTATACATCATCTGAACACAAGGATATAGAGGCGTACGGCTATATCAGTTGAAACACCGCTTCTCTTATGGTCACCGATGTTAAGAAACATTGAGACCGATCAATATCTAGATGGGTGACTGCTTGGGATAACTTGGTGATGAAAGCACGGATATGCAGCATGATATGCGCGGATATGCACGGATAATGGGCAACGGCTCTGAATTGGAAATTAGAGAGTCGGGTTCCAATTTCAGTTGAGCAAAAATAACACTATGAAATGTATGCATCCATTTTTTTTCATCCAACTACATATACCCACCGGAATATTCGAGAAATGTTGTCAGAAAAATATGCATTCTCCGGCAGCATTCGAACCTGCAACCCTTATGGGGAACTGGCAGTGGATCTGACGTGCCTGACCATATATACACTACAGTTCAAATGTGTGAAGACACCACTGGTAACTTTTTAAATTGGCCCCCAAAATAGTAGTTTTGTACTTTAAATAAGAGAAAATTATTATACATGGTTAAAAAAAATGAGACAGGGTTTTTTATTTGAAATTTTATTATGACAAAAAGAAAAGAAGGATTTTAGGATTAAATTTTGATCTCGTCAAAATATCTTACGTTGACTTCGATTGCTACAGCAAGATTTTTTGACATACGATGCCAATGTTTGTCAAAGTATAAGTGTGGTAACTGATTTTATTGCTATTTTCAATCCCACTGTGACATCTGTTTTTCACTTTTCATCCCATGCTAATCCTGGAGGTGACTTGAAACAATTAGACTGTAGTGAGTATATACATATATATATATATATATATATATATATATATACACATACTACATACAGACAGGTTTATATATATATATATATATATATATATATATATATATATATATATATATATATATTTATTAAAGACATTTTTATGTTTAATGTTCTTTTTATAGATACAAGTATTTAAGTAAATGCTCTGTTTTATAAAAAACGGTATATATATATATATATATATATATATATATATATATATATATATATATATATATATATATATATATATATATATGAAAGAATGTATTTTTCTAAGCCTAATTCTATACAACTAGATGTGCACGAACTTCGATGCTTGGGGAAGACGACCGGACCCCATCGTTTAGAGTAAGTAAATGTTGTAACAAGGTTTCCTTAGGTGAACCTGTTGAATGATCATTATCCTCTCGTGACGACCGAACGACCGATACAGCGAGCAAGGAAATAATAAGTTTTTGGTTTCCGAAAATTCCGTTGTGTCTCCACCGGTCCACGTTTGGGAATGTCATTTATGAGTCTGTGCGAATGAAAACATCGAATTGCTTATCTCATTAAATTCAGTATAATGGCTGGCCGCTCGTATCCAAATATGCCTGCCTGCATAGAGCGGCTAATCAATCCCTGTTGAAGACGCCTACTCCGAGATATTTGCGTTTGTTTAACACCCAAAGAGACCAGCTGTGGTTTGTAAACCTATTTTGCTGAACGTACCTTAATTTCTGTTTTTGGGAGAGAGCACATTACCCAGTGTAATCGACAATCTGAACAAGACCAGTACGCTTTAAGACTCAGTCTTCAGTGACTTCGTGCTTGCACATTCATCAACGGCTTCCAAAGAGTTCCATTTAGGCCAGTAACATCAGGAAGTCACTTTCTTGGCAAATGTGAGATTCGAACCCAGATCGTAACACGAACACAGACACGTACCCTTGTAAATTCAGTATACCAGATATCCACCATGTGTGTTTCATTTGTTTTTCTTTCTTTCTTTTTTTAAAAACTAAAACGAAAATTTACCGTTCATTATGATTGACTGGTTCTAAAATTTCAAGTGAAGGCTAATGGATTATCTTGAGCCCATCTTCCATCACGAGGTACTATTAAAATAATGACCATAGGTTGCGATGAGATCAGTGTACAAAGTCTTTCATTTTATGCATATTTGATGTACTAAAGTATATTATATCGCTGTATTATACAATTAGATGGGAAATAAATCTCTATTTCAATCGGCATTATACATACAGAAGCCTAAAAAAGAGTTATGACAAAAATATATAGCTTATATTATACGATAAACATGAAAATGATATCATATGTTAGAAAATTATAAAAAACTATATTCAGTTATATTTTTTTTATCGTATTCATTCAGGACGTGAGTGTCACATTATCCAATCTCTCTCTCTCTCTCTCTCTCTCTCTCTATTTCTCTCTCTCTCTTTCACTCTCTTTCCTCGTTATCTTTGCGAGAAATATCAAGGGTCCTTTTTTGTTTTCATTTTCCTTCAACCTTTCCGATTGCTCACATGTTTCATCTATCGTATTCTCTCTCGAGGCCAGTTGGTTAGAACTTTCGCCTTCCGTCCATAAGACACGGGCTCTGATGACAAGATTTGTCAGGGAGGTGTCTTCCTGGTGCTATCGCCATAGGAAGGCAATCCCAACGTGCGACACATTTGGAAAGTGCCTGAAAATTATACCAGGCCTTCTGAGTGAAATTGGGTAGATAGAAACTATTGTCGACGGTTGTGCTATCACGAAATCACATCAAAGTGACAGTGGATTTAAGTGCCCTTGCTTTGTTTAGACTGCCAATCGCGCCATATAATTCGCTCACTCCCATAATCTGTAACTAAGGTCTGCACGGCATAGTTGCGGTATAAACCATATGTGGGCTCTGTAGGTGGGAAAGAAACACATACGTGCCTGGACAGGCGTTTCCTACAGAGATTAGCGTTGTTACCATTTAATTTTCATAATAAATAAATAAATATTTTTAAAAATACATGAAGAAAAATGGTTCAATTAAAATGTTTGCGGAAAAAGTGTGTACTTCTTACTAATTACACTCTACGCGTATTGTACATATTACTGGTAATAGATTGGCACCTCGGCGTGTTGCAATGGCTAGCAACCTTGTTTTGCTAAAACCGTTACGACTGGATGGTGAGTTCGATCCACACTGGGTGTCCAATACTTTTGGTCATGTGCGACGTCTGAGCTACGCTTTGAAAATCAATATTACTGGTAGTAGATACTATATATATATATATATATATATATATATATATATATATATATATATATATATATATACACAGAATCTTATCATTTATTCATTTTAATTTTAAGGAACTGGTTGATATTTTTTTAAATAGTTTACTTCAAAATTTATGCATTTACATATATTTTGAAAGCACAGTAGAGTTTTAAATGCAGTTCACTATATTAATGGTAATCGTTTTCTACACAAAATGATTGTGCGGATCAGTCAATAATTGCTTCCGTTTCCAATTCATCTAAAAATTCCTTTTCAATAGGTACAGAATGCATGGCTGTTAGCGAAAGGAAGAACCTAAAGTATAAATTACAAATCGGAGATACAAGAATCAAACAAGTGTTAAAATTTAAATATCCTTGAAGTGGTTTAACACTATACAGCGAAGCAATTCTGTGATAATTAGATGTCTTGCAAGGAAGCAGTATTGCAACCACAACATACGATATGCACATGACTCGTAGCTGACAGCAGGAAGGGAAAGAAAACTAGAAAAAATTTAGTGCAGAAAAGCGAGAAGAAATGACTAAGCATAAAATACCCATAATGCAAATTACAAATCGGATGAGCCAAAATCAAATAAATATCAGGGAAGTTTACGAACAGAAGAAGGAAAATGTGACACTGATATCCGGAGATACATTAGGATAACCAAAGTTGCATTCCAAAAGCTAAGCAAAGTATTAAGAGACAAAAAAAATTCCGCGCGGAACAAAGAAAAGAATACGTGATATCCGTCTTACTGTATGGCAGTGAATCCGGAACAATTTCTACAAAGATGAAGAACAGTCTTGAAGCCAGAAACAAATGGTTCTACAGAAAGATGCTGAGGGTATCATGAACTGAACATTTGAGTAACGACGAGGTGAAAAATGAAAATGGAAAACAGAAAGAAAACTTAAACTTAACATCAAGAAGAGACAGCTGAAATTTATGGGGCACATAATGAGGAAGAGAAAAAATGGATAGCATAGTTGATGGACTTGGGAAAACGGATGAAGAAACAAAGGTGGTCCCGGTGTGGGTACTCTCTCTAAAAATTTGTCATTTGTCTTAAATTTAAATTTAAATAAATCCGAAATATAGAAGGAGAAAGTCAGAAGATAAAGCTCACATTGGCAAGATCAAAATGAGACAATATGGACGTCATGTAGAGTAAAAGATAACAAATCGGTGGATAGTGCCTTACAATACATTTATTGCGATAATTCAGCTGCCATGTCAATGTTGAAATCTGCTCATCAATTCAGTCAATCAAATAGTGCTTCAAATACATATCAATGGGGTCAGATCAAGCTGTTTTTCACTATCATCCACTGAAATTTTTTCCAATTGGATTTAAATTAAATTTAAATTTGAGCAAGGCAATGGCTCCTATCCAAAATATATAAGATGGAAGTCAAATCGGCAAGATCATTGAATAATATGAACGGTATAATTTTTCTCCACAAATTATAACAATATTCAAAATCAATCTTCATTTTCTTACAAAATTAACCGAATTATCCGCAGCGCCTGGGTAATTAGGTTAGTGAAAATATAAAAATACATTTTTGTAGTAAGAATATTATCTATACAATTACATAGTAAAAAAATATAACATAAAAGTTTTATTTGTTTTTTGTTTTTTTTTTTAAATAAAATTACCAAAGCTCCCCAAAAATTAAATGTCTGTGTTAAATGACCCATAAGGGGTCTATATGCCGTTAAAGAAACAAAATCTTCGCATACGATGCGTTCTTTTAATTTATCGAAAAATGTTTCGACGGCTAATAGAGTCGTATTACTGATGGGAAATGATCTAGTACTCTTCTGGTAGGCAAGCTTTTGAATGAGCATCGATCTGGTAGGCATAAAAATGGCTACTAGTAATATAATGGCTACTAGTAATATAATATGAAAGATAAGGCAAATTATTGCCGTAACTTTTGTTACTACTAATCAACTAGGCATAGTAGTCTATAAAGTTTGCTGAAATACCAGTTTTACTTAAAATGCATTCACTTTTTCCATGTTGCTTGTTGCATACTACTGGTAATCGTCACTGAAATATTTTGCTGTCTGTATGTACTCTAATTACTTTTTTAGAATTAATTCGCATTTATTTACTTAAAAGATTGTTTTGTCAGAATGTTGTGTAAATCTATAAGAATTCATTCATTGTACAGTGCTGTTCGATAAAAGTGACTCACCTGAATTTTTTTTACTAAATCTGCTCTTCTCCAATGAAACGAAAGTTGAGATAAATTCAAAGGATAAGCGATCTAAAATCCGAAGAAGCTTTGAAAGCTCTTTGAATTTAGCAGTAAGTACTGTCAAGCATCCGTTCAGTATAATGTTCTCGAGACGCTTTTCTTTTCATGGAACTGGTTTCTTAAAACTTATTGAAAAGACTCTCAGGAGTGAGCAGTAAAAGTGAATTTTGAGTCTTGTCTGCAACCTTCTGCTGAAAGGATGCAAATCTACTCAACCAAGCTCATTTTTATGCAAGATAATGCTCCCTGTCACAAATCAAAATTGATGAAGGAATACTTTGATGAGAAGCAGGTGAGTGTTATGACATGGCCGCCCCAATCTCCTGACCTCAACCCCATAGAAACCTTATGGAGCATTATAAAGTACAGGCTCTCGAGAAAGCAGCTGAGCAACAAAGAGGATTTGATTGTCAATTTCATATCCGAATGGAATTCAATGCTTGAAGATGAGATTTGCCAGAAGCTAATCAAGTCAATACCAAAAATGGTTGAAAAGGTTATTCAAAATAAAGGATGACCCATAGATTATTAAATATTTCGAACTATATTAAATATTATAAATAAATTATACCTCTATTATTCTTTATTTAAAGCTGTTCGGTTATGTTTCGATTGATTACTAGTTGCAGGAAATAAGTGAGTTTTCCCTAAATCTCATTTATATCCAGAATTATAATTATCAATAGAATACCTTAGGGTGAGTAAACTTTTTTTACTAGGTGCTCGGGAAGGGGTCTTTATATTAGTTAGATTAAAAATTAGTTTGAACCCTAAAACAATAGGCGAAAATATTTTAAGTAAAAAATATCAGGCGAGTCACTTTTATCGAACAGCACTATACTTCATGGATTTTGTTTGCATCTACTGTAATTATCTACAAGAATTAATTCGAATTTCTTGTATTTTTCTTTAATTAAATTGGCTTTATTTATTTGTATCAATGAGTAGCAGTACTCATTGATACAAATGTAACAATATTTTTTTTCTGCTTTGCAAATTTAATTTAATTTACTTTACAGGTTAAACATATGATTTCATACTTTATTTCTGTATATTATTGCATTTTCATGCATTAAAACATACATTTCCCCCTATAAATCCAATGTAAAATATAGATCAATAAATATATGACGAAATATGGTAATTCTTTTTTCAAGAAAATTATTTTGTTTAAATGGGTGGGTGTGTCGTATGTGGGGGTATGTGTTATGCAAAGGCAAAAATAATACGTGCATACAGACTAGTATTAATCTCAGCTGAAGCCGGTAATTATCTCTTAAAAATTATCCTCCTTAAGTGGGACTTGAACATCAACAGATAGTTCGGAAAAATCTCAATCTTGCTGCCGATCAATCAGTCTCGTAGTTTACATCAGTCCAGTTCGAGACGTTAAAATAGCTTCCGGAAATGGAAACCTATCGTTGCGGACAAGCCAATGTACAATAGTTTCCGTCTGACGAAGTGGAAGAGAGCGGAGAGGGTGGGTGGAGTCGTGTAAGAAACAAAAAATAGATTTGAATTAAAACTAAATAAAACCTCGTTGACGCTAACCACGCATGGATTGTAAAGAAGGCCCACAGGAATTATTCTGAACTGAATAAAGATGGCAGATTCAGTTAAGAACGTTAAAATGAAAAGAATAAAAAGAAAGTAAGATAAAAAAAGAGAAATGAAACGGAAAAAGATATGAGACTTTGAAGAAAAACGTAAGTGCCTTAATAAGGTAATTCACCATTAAATTGAAATAAGAAAGTCAATGAAAGAAAGCGGGTAATAGCCGGGAGATATATTTTGGGGGTATAGATCTGGTTGGAGATTTTTTGCTATGACTTTATGTAATCAGATATTTTCTTTTATTCTTCCCTATTTCTTCTTCTTTTTACACTATTCCTAACGGCTAGTTCCAGAGACGTAGAAATCAGTTAAATACGGCAGGCGTCAATAATCGTTCTAAGTCCGGAAAGCAACTACTCATTTGTTACAGAAGAAAAAGAGTAAGGCTTTCTTTTTCTTTCCTTCTTTCTTTATTTATGTATTACTCTAAGGAAGCAATTTGTTATTTCCGTTGCACATACCAGTCAAACTTTTATCGCGAAAATAATTTAACAGTTTCAAATTTATAAATGCTATTTTTTCTAGAAGCAACGTGTTTATATCTAAATCTCTTTTTCTTACAATTATATAGTTTTCATTCATTATCTGTTAGTTTTCACAAGTTTAATTTATAATGATTAAGATTTATTCATTGGATTGTTCTTCGGTTATATAATGTCGAATTTCGGGAAATCCAATGTCCCAATTCAGTAGTGATATTACAGGCGAAGCTTAGATGTGGCACAATGCCGAAAGTAGGGGCAACCTGTGAGGATCTAACTCAATACTCAGTCGTAATTGTTCTAGCGAGACAAGGTTTCTAACCATTACACCGCCTTGAGGTGCCTTGTCCCAATCCATTAGTAATGGCCAACGAGAGGAACGTCACTAATTTAGGTTTAAGATTGCCAACATATACATCTTTATGTGTCTATAGTAGACATATAAAAATCCAAAGTAATGTTGAATATGGTGCAAGAAGACTTGGAGATTGGAGGTTTTCAGGCGTGTAGAACTAACTCTTAATTGCTGCTGATCCCAGGTTCACCCTGAGTCAGGGGTGGTAGCACTTTTTAGAGTCCTAGCTATGGTCATGTAGTGAACCCTCAAGCAAGACACCAAGAAAGTATAAAAAATATATTTTTATAGTAAAATGACCAACAATACATATTTATAGTAGAATTACCAACAATATATTTTGTAGTAAAATGACCAACAATACATATCTATAGTAGAATTATCAACAATACATTTTATAGGTTAATGACTAACAATACATATTTGTAGTAGGATAAAAAACACTACATTTTATAGTAAAATTAACAACAATACATATTTATAGTAGAATTACCAACAATATATTTTGTAGTAAAATGACCAACAATACATATCTATAGTAGAATTATCAACAATACATTTTATAGGTTAATGACTAACAATACATATTTGTAGTAGGATAAAAAACACTACATTTTATAGTAAAATTAACAACAATACATATTTATAGTAGAATTCCCAACAATATATTTTTTAGTAAAATCACCAACAATAGATACTTACAGTAAAATTACCAACAGTACATTTTATAGTAATATGATCAACAATAGTTGAACCTATAAAATTGTGCCGAAAATATTTAGATTTCGGCATTAAATAACGACGAGGTTGATATGCCGCTAAACAAAATTAACCAGCATCAACAATAGTTGAACCTATAAAATTGTGCCGAAAATATTTAGATTTCGGTATTAAATAACGACGAGGTTGATATGCCGCTAAACAAAATTAACCAGCATGAACGAATACTTTTATGACATTAATCCATATAATAAACTACAATTTTTAAAGAAATCCAACTGTATTCCAAAATATAAATTTAACAAAAATACAAAACAAAACCCACATGTCATCGCCTCTAGTAATTATGCCCACACAAACATGCATATGCAGAAAAACTGAGAATCATCTACTAATATACTCAATTGCGAAAGAAGAATAAAATAGATTATATATTTTTATTACTTTAAACTCCCAAGAAAAAACAATTTCTGCATTAAATGACCCATAAATGAGTTTATATGTGGATAAAAAAACAACAAATCAACCAATCAAAAATCTCGTGGAAATACAGGTATCTCTTTTCGCCACTTAAACCCTCGGAGAATGTCATGGTTTGGCCAAGTCACACGGCATAACAACCTCTTAATGACTATCATGCAAAGATCTGTTGAGAGTGGGGACTCAAGAGAGGAATGGCAACACTAAAGCTCGTCAGAAAACATCAATGAGACGACGGACATGACAATGCTGGAACTCTGGAGAGCCACCGCCAACAGATCATCCTGGAACGGGATATCAACCATATAGGTATATAACGCCGAAATCTAAATATATTATACATAATTTTACACTTTCGGGGTAAAAATGTATTACTGATAATTTTAATAAAATAATGTATTTTTATACATTTTAATGCATTTTATTTATACATATATTTTATACAATTTTATTTTTTAGATTTTATTTATTGTATTTTTTGTACATTTTTAATACATTTTTATTTATTTACTATTAATATTTTTATTATTTTTTTTATTTTTATTGAGTGTCGTTTACATATAAAAATATAGTGTTGGTCATTTTACTATAAAGATGTAGTCTAACTTATCAGGTGCTGAATTCTTGAATTTGCGTGTAGTGTAATATAAAATAGGTCAGAATCATTAATGGAAGAGCCTTTTTTCAATTCTCGTTGGCATTGTTATGGTGATTTTCGCTCCGATACCCTTGTGAACGTTTTGAATCCAAGTCGGCTGTTAAGCCATAGAAAACGCATCAAACATCCTCGTTGAACCCATATTCAATCTACTCTATTCTTAGCATTTGTCGGTAGAACCACATTTATCTAGCTTCAAGGTCCTTTCTTAATTTGTAAATACATTGCCCAGCATTGACTACTAAATAGGTGATTAATTATTGCATAGTAGCTTCGCACGGTTTTTGTTAGGTCTAAGAACATTTTCTTATCTATTTATATCGTTAGAAATGTTGCCTTTATCTTTATTGCCATATTCTTGGCGTTTCAGCTGTTGTAAGCTTCGGCCTTCTTCAGGTGATATACTATGGAATTTCGAACCGAAACTTTTATTTAGTCCACGAGGGTAGAATTTTTTTTTTAATATATTCCACGTGCCATGACATTCTTGGATATCTCAGTTTTGGTTAATTCCCTTTAGTGAGTCAATTCACAAAGTTTTTGTTCCCTCTAATGTGACCAGATATTGAACTGACAAGGCTTTGGGCCAGTTCACGTTTTTAGATTACTTCAACCAATACTTTTATCCACTGGGCCATTTCGTGAATATGGCAATAAGAATTAGCAGTCCAAACGATGTAAATAGTGTTACTATTTACAATACCGCATCTCAGAAATATAGATCGATTTTCTTATATTTGAATTCTTTGTTTAGCCTCTCAAATCTTACTCTGTTGCGATGTACATTCGGACGTCACACTTTCCCTCCCTTGTTATTCTACTCCACAAATAGTGAGAAATCTCCTTGAGCGATTTTAGCATATCCAATGCCATCTGATGGCGTAATGGATAGTGGCGCGGAATGAGAATCGAGGTTCAAATTTCAGTCGAGTTCCTTACATTTACTAATGCGCAAATGCTCTTGGGAAATGGATGAATGCAAATGCATTTAATACGCACACACATACAAATACACGCACACACACACACACACACACACATATATATATATATATATATATATATATATATATATATATATATATATATATATATATATATATATATACAAGGTGTCCATAAAGTTCCTGTGCACTTTAAAATTCTAAAATTTTTAAAGTTTACACGAACTTTATGGACACCCTGTATATACATACATACATACATAAATATATATATATATATATATATATATATGTGTATGTATGTATGTAGGTAGGTAGGTTTCATTAGAGACAACAGCTACTGCGATTAATCTTTTTATTTAATTTTTCTTGAGTTCGAAAAAGTGTTTTCTTTTCTGGATATAGAGTGTATAGAAACTGTACATATTCATAAATAATTACATCGGTCACAGCACTACATACCTATCCAGACACATTACGTTACAACCTATCCGACAAGAGCTCCATTAGAATTCATTTAAACACACAGACATACCAGACTCTATCTGAAACATACTGGTAGAAAATACAAGCATAATAACCTCATCTACATGTAAAAAATATGATTAAAAATAATGGAAACCTTATTAATAAAAAAAAAGGCAACACTCAATAATATTAACTACGAACACGGTGACAAAGTACGAAATGTATTCGGAAAATAAAACATCCTTCCAAATCTAAAAACATACAAACAACCCATACACCCACTAAAAAGCAAAAATAAAATCATTCTTGATAATGGCACAAGGTATAGTCGAAAGCGCTCGGAATTACAGAATATTTGGACAGTTTTCTCCCACTCTGTGCCCTAAAATAAAACACTTGTTCGTATACAAGAAAAATTAGATAAAAAGTACCTTCTATGTCGTAAATGTAAACTCATCCTTGATAATGGATAGAAGTATAGCCGAAAACGCTTGTAATTTTATAACATTTGAACAGTTTCTACAGACCCTGTGTCCAAAATAGAAAACAAGTAAAATGAAATAAAGCTTAATCGTAATACCTTGTCTATCATCTTTAATAAAACATGTATAAATGAAGGATTGCTACCTACATACATTATATATATATATATATATATATATATATATATATATATATATATATATATATATATATATATATATCCCAGATAAATAGTAGGTAAGGACTGGGATCTTGGTAGTCAACCCTTTGAGAATAAAGAAAACTGAATTCAAACCAGTGTGAAAAGAGTTAGGCTCCGTCTGGCTATTTTGACCAAGACACGCTGGCACTAAAACTACATTATATATGAAGTACAGGACTCATGATCGTGATCGAATACATAGTTTCTACTTTAGTCTGTCTCTTTTGCTTAAAACCAGATTTTCTCTTTTCTTACAGTTAATGGTAATTCTAGTCTTCTTAATTCCTTTTTGCAATCTGTGTATCTAATGGTTTTAAGATTAACTCCGCCAATAATTTACTAAAGTTCAACTACAAGTTTGCTTAGAATTATCTCGCTGTACAGGTGAAATTAATCCGGTGAGAACTCATCAATCCGGTGAAAACTAATTAGTCCGGTTAGAACTCGTTCTTCATCCGCATCCAAGAAGTTTGTATCCACTTGAGGTTAAGCATTTCTCTGATATATTATCTGCGTAAATAAAGCTTTTGTAGCATTACTAGTATCATTTGTAAGAGATAATGTATGGTTGTCAGCAACGTGAATAGCTCAAGATTCTTATTTGAAATTGGAGACACCAAAATCAAAAAAAAGTACAAAAATTTATTTAGCTAGGGAGTGTTTTAACAGAAGAAAGAAAATACAACGAAATCCGAAGGCGTACTGGGATAGTAAAAGAGGCCATACAGAGTCTATCTTACATATCGATGTCTACCATTCATCCATGCGTATAATATTACTGTCAAATATAGTCCGGTTTTCCTGCTATCTATCTAGAGCTCCTTGATAAAGTTAAAACACGATTTTGCAATATTATTGGCCCCGATATGACGTCTCAGCTTCAGTTACATTTCCACATCTGTAAGGTTGCCTCCTTTTACTATTTCAATAACGAATTTCATAGCAATTGTTCGGATGATCTCTTCAGTGTGGGCCTAGACGAATTTAAGCGCAATATTAGACTGGCGACGATTTCTCACCAATTTACAGTTGAGATGGCTAGATGTAACAGTAAATTCTATGCTAACAGTTTATTTCTCGTACTTCTTGCTTGTGGAATCCCCTTCAGGTACCATCCTTTCCATTCAACATTAATCTGCAAAAAATTAAATGCAATGCCAATCGATATCCGTTGTCCTCCTGATTATACTTGTTCCTCAGGCATGGAATTTTTTTTTTTTTTTTAGTAAATTCAGGTAATAGCGGACACAAAAAATCAAATGAGAATAGAAATATGTTTTTGTTAGAAATGTGTTATTTTTAACGGATAAAAACTTTTTTCGTGTCCGCTCTTACCTGGATCTACTAAAAAAAGAAACAAAATAGTTTTTATGTCTGAAGATGGCTGAATGTACAGCCGAAAGTAGTAGCAGAATAAAAAAAAGACCTTATACAACTTGAAGTTATTAAAAACAAGGATCATAACATTCATCAAGTGGTTCGTAGGTTAATGCAACTTTAATAAATTTGTTTGCGAAGATGTTTTTCGCCATTTATATCATTAACTTTACTAATCTACTTTTTGTATGAATGATTCATGTAATATAAATTGAACTGCATTACATATTATATATATATATATATATATATATATATATATATATATATATAATCATTATTATTCTTCATCGTCCTCAACATCGCTGCTTCCATTTTGTTTATAGTAGTATTATATATAATTTCTTTATTTTAATTCATAGTCAACATTACCACGAAAAAATAAAACTAAATCCTTTAAAGGAAAACCAACTCAACTTTTTATTTCTTAAAGGATTATCGTAAAGATATCAATAATGGATTAACGTAAAGATATCGAGCGTAGTCCTCACGCATTTAATCATTAAGAGGATAATGACATCACCAGAGCAAAGATCAATATGGCTGAAAATATTTGTTATCGGCTATTCAGCTGAAAACCATTTAAATTCTGAACGACTCTAATAGAGCTGTTAGATTTCACCACTTACATTCATCGACGTATTAAGTATTGGTTGAAGGACCTTCCAGTCGATCGATATTATCAAAAAATATATTCCATTGCTTCATCTAAACTAATATTCATATCAAACCCGAGCATGCTGTCAATAAGGGAAATGATAAAAATCATAAGATATTAAAAAAAAAAAAACTCGTTGTATACGAATTAGCGGAAGTCGATTATGGATCGATAGTAAGTTGGTTATATGAATATGATAAATCCAACAATAAATTATTTTCGGCGACTATTTATATTATATTTCTATTTAGTTTCAAAAAAAAATGTTTAAAGAATATAAAGAAAACGCGAGTTTCCTAAACACAAACATTAAAATGCAATATACGATAATGCTTATTAAAAGAGTTTGAAGAATGACCTTTAATATGATATGACAGCTCAAACCGACATCCCTATCTATATCTGATAATTTTCGACCAAAATATTCTTGTCTAAAACGAGTGTAGTCTGAGAGCTATGAATAATGAGTTTTCCTCACTGACAAGACAAAGGAATTCAAATTCCATAAAAAAGAAACGGTTTTACTTGATGGTCAATCCACTTCGGACAACGTTACAAGGGTGAAATTTATATGATATTTTTCGCTTTTCCCGTTCCCAAATTCTAGTAGAAGTTGTCCCGTTTTGCTGTTGAACGAAGTGCATGAATAGGCCAAAATGTGTCATTCATCTGATTCCCGTTATCAGTTATATTTCCACCACGGTGTCACGTTTCGACCATGCCACTTTTTCTGCATCAACCCACATCGCTCTCCCAGTAAGACTAATCTAAACCTTGGCGTACGCCCATATAACGTGGAAACACCGATTCACGTACGATCACCGAAATTGTGAAATGTCGAGGCTGGTCAGTACCATAGGCAGAAGGCAGACAGATAGAGGGGAAATGTGCTGAAACGTCGGTTAGATGATTCTCATTCAAACACAACCGAAACATACGGAGTGATGTAGTCTAGGGCTCAGCTGCGTAGGGAGACTATGACCATACCAAGATATGGAAATAATGATGATGAGGATGATGATATCTATATTTAAAGAATAGTCAACTTTTGATTCTGTTGTTCCTACAGTAGAATGAACTCTTCCTCCTCTCATAAATACAAACTGCGAGAGTCGGGAAGTGAAGTGGTGCAGTAAAAGCAGTGCTAATCTACTTATTACTAACACTATTGTTTTGTATATATCTTCAATATACTTTTTCAACCTACCTTCGACTTCCGTTTTTTTTTCTGGCCCCTAAACAGGCCAGAATAGATCCCAAACAGAAGAGTGAACGAACACATCGTTGCTTGATTGATTGATTTTTTACGGTTTATCAATATTTTGCAGGCAATTTAATTCCAGAAAATATTTTTATACTGTAAGAATATTTCTGAAGATAATAATGATTTACTAATTAACCCAAAGCTGGTGGAAAAAGCCATACGCCCATATAACGTGGAAACACCGATTCCCGTACGATCACCAAAGTTAAGATATGTCGAGACTGGCCAGTACTTAAATGTGTAACCGCTTGGTAATATCACGTGCTGTGTGCTTGGATGGTACCCGGTGGAATATATTGTTCCAATTTCACGTGCCTTGAATTTTTTTGGGGGGTGGGGGATTACTGCCCGTGGACTAAATAAACTTTTCGGTTCGAAGTCCCAGTATATATCACCTGACGATTTACTAATTAACCCATAGCTGGGGGAAAACAGGTCCATTCTTAGCTTTACCAATGGTATTTGCGCGCAAGTTAATATAACGAACCCAGGGGCAATTAGAACTCAACTTTCTGATTAATAATTCCGAACCATTATTCATTACACCACCCGCACATCGAAGCTTACAGCACCTGGTATTCCAAAGCGGTCACCCATCTAGGTACTGAATAGGCTCAACGTTGCTCAACTTCAGTGATCGTATGGGAACTTGGCTCTCCGATTAACAATTCCAAACCATTATTCATTAAAACATCCGCACATCCAAGCTTACAGCACCTGGTATTCCAAAGCGGTCACCCATCTAGGTACTGACCAGGATCAACGTTGCTTAACTTCAGTGATCGTATGGGATCTCGACTCTCCGATTAACAATTCCAAACCATTATTCATTAAAACATCCGCACATCCAAGATTACAGCACCTGGTATTCCAAAGCGGTCACCCATCTAGATACAGATTCGACGTTGCTTAATTTGGCTAATCGAATGAAAACCAGTGTTTCAACATGACATGGTCGCAGGCTCACACATCTTCGAGATAAGTGATTGATTTTCTTTCTTTATCGTTAATATTGTTCGTATTTCTATTACGAATATGTCGTGTAAAATTCTTAGTTCAACAAAGATGTCTTTCCCCACCTCAAAAGAAATATGATAGCTCGCCATCTGATTAGATTTTGGGTAGTGGGCAAACAAAGAACATGTCACCGTTCCCTCTCGAAGATTGGAGACTGTAATTTGAATAGAGACACATCACATGATTTACGTTACTATTTCTCATATGAAAAATGATATCGTATAATAAAAACTGTCACGAAGACAGTCAGAAACCAACATTCGATTTATTCGTGGAAAAATCAGCACGTCTGCTGGACATGTCAAAAAGGCCTAGCTGAACTTCGTATTCAATAAATTTGTCTGCTTATCTCCCTTGCCTATTGTTTGCCACTGGAGAAAGTTTTTGCAATTCAAGAATTATTCTTTGCTTAACAGATAGTGTAATGTTCGGGAAAAGAATCCGAATTCGAATCCGAAAATGGCAGGAAGGCATTTTACGCAACTTTCATTTTACTTAAGATCGAAAAGATTTTCCAAGTATTTACAAATGTCCAGTGTCCTGGAAGCAATCAAGTGGCCGTCAGTAGAAAAATACTGATATGAAACAGAGCTATATATATATATATATATATATATATATTAGTGAATATATAATGCATAATATCTAACGGCCATGCAGTTCTTTTACACTCTTAAGGGGATGAGAGAATTGTCCACCCCAACAAAATGCTTGATTTTTTTAAAAAGTCCTATAATAACTAAGTTTTTCCAGGTTTTCAGATAAGCCGTTTAGCCATCGTTACACCGTTTGTCATAACAATCACTGAAAAGTTGAGTTATTCTGCTAGAAAGAAAACAGGCTAAAATCATTTTGTATCAGCGCCACTATGTCTTTCCAACTGAGCAATTTTGAGAGGAAAATGATTGCTCAGACCTTCAGTAATGGCACCAACACTCATACTCTGGCATCCATCTTAAATATCCATTCAAGAACAATCGAGACAACGGTAAATAAGTTTTGAAAAAGAGGGAACTGTAGAAAGAAAAATGCATCAGGTGGTCACAACATGAAGAGGGATCATATTTTCAACTTAGAGCTAAATGCATCCTTATTGTTCAAAATAGCATCCAATAGTGTTATTATCCAATTCCACTAATATATCTTTAATCATTTCTAACCCAATATATATATATATATATATATATATATATATATATATATATATATATATATATATATATATATATATATATATTTATATATAAAAGTGAACATAAAAGTCAACAGTTAGAGGCGACAACCTGTTTCATGCTAGATGCAGTCCTCAGCCTAATATAAAACAGACTGTCGCTTCTAAGTGTTGGCTTCTATGTTCACTTTTATATTTACACACGCTCTATCTCTAATATTGAGCACTTTATTCCATAAATATAGAACATCTTAAGACTATATTTCTCCATATATATATATATATATATATATATATATAAATTCATGAATCATTCATACAAAAAACAAATATAGAGGTTAATGATTTAAATGGCGAGAATACATCGTCGCAAACAATATAAATAAGATACATCAACCCCGAACCTGTATATGAATGATATGGTCAGTAATACGAGGACAACGAAAAAAGAGATGTAATCCGAAAAAATGCTATGAGAAATGAGTTATTGTTTTGGGAAGTAAAAACAAGAACCAATATCTACTTCCATACCTGATGATGTCTGTAGGAACAGACGAAAGCTTGTAAAAAATTAAAAAGACTTTATGCAACTGGAGTTTATAAACGGGGACCATATCATTCATATACAGGTTCGGGATTGATGTATCTTATTTATATTGTTGGCGACGATGTATTCTCGCCATTTAAATCATTAACCTCTATATTTGTTTTTTGTATGTTTGTATTTGTTTTTTGTATGAATGATTCATGAATTTATAAATTATAATTGCACCTTTTAATTGAAATATATATATATATATATATATATATATATATATATATATATATATGTGTGTGTGTGTGTGTGTGTTTGTGTGTGTGTTTGTGTGTGTGTGTCTGTGTGAGTGTAGGGTAATACTATGCGAAACAAAAGTGGAGATGTTGAGAGATAGTAGAAAAATGTATAGACGTCGCATTTCAGGCCAGAATTAAAGACAAATTTGTGTAAGGAAGATATTTAGAATAAGAGGAGCAATAAATTGAATTACCTTATCATATTCAACAACCAGGAAATGATTGTTCCTTTGTTTATATATTATATATTCAGTAGAAGTCTTCATATCCGAACATCAGTGTACATCGAATATCAGGAAGGCTTTGTACATAATATATATGAAACTTTAAGTGTCTCACGAAAGTAAATATTAATTTGCAATGTTTAATGCTCCATAAATTTTATTTTCAATTATCTTATTTCTTTTCCCATTTCACTTACATTTCTTTGTTCTTTTTTTTCTTTTTTTTTTTAGGCATTTCTGCAAATTACGGACACTTGTATATTCTGTATTACTGAACAGAATTTTTTTTTCTCCGTGCATTTGATGACCTCATCAATTTCTCTACTGAGCTCCAGTCTTTTACATCATCCTTCATATTTTCAGCATTATTCGAAAAAATTGATTCTTCCTTATTTCTTAACAACGCAAACCATTTTGAAACGATTCTACCGTTGAATTCTTTTGTAATTCATTAGCGTCTTCATTTAGCCATTCTTTTAAGTCATCCAATGTCAGAGAATTCACTGAATCCTCTTCAAGTGTAAGTTTTAGCATTTCGTTCAGATTCTGCAATTCTTGTTAGTTAATTTGTAAATTCGGTGAATTAGGAACTTCGTCCCTTTTTTCATTAAACTCTGATTTCTCACGTAATATGAAATAATTCCTTTTGCTTTTTCTTCCAGTGGAAGGTTATTCTGTGCAAGAGATTATGGGTTGAGAAATGTCAAGTTACTAACAATTATCTCCATAAAAAAGAAAAATATTATAATGCAACCTATTTTTGCAACATTTAAATTGCAACACCAAGAACATTCGGATATGAGAACTTCAACTGAGTATATATATATATATATATATATATATATATATATATATATATATATATATATATATATATATATATATATATATATATATATATATATATATATATATATATATATATATATATATATATATATATATATATATATATATATATATATATATATGTTTACTTTTCGATACGCATCGAGCAGATATGAATGTACGAGAGGAAATCATAGACGACTGTAGTTTAAAAACAGAAAAATCGACTTATGAAACGCTATTATGTGGCGAAATCGGTAAAGCACATTAGGCTATATGACGGTTCCGTGTAGGATACAGGTTCGATTCCTGTCGGAGGACGTATATTTTCTATGAAAATTTCTCGGCCATTCAGGTCGGTAATACTGTTTAATATAAACAGAGCATTTACTTAAACATTTGTAGCTATAAAAAAGAACATATATATATATATATATATGATCAGGAAAAAGTTTCTACGTATGTCTTATGTAGTATGTAAAATAGATAGGTTGATGAATAAAACAGGGGAAAACGATAGAGTGCCAATGTGATCAGTACGAAAAATATTTATTAAATATTAGGTTGGTGCAAAAATAATGACGTTTTCTCACATAGTAACATATGTGAGAAAACGTCATTATTTTTGCACCAACCTAATAATCAACTACAAGACAGAAATGAAGCACGGAAATAAAACTTTTATGTCCGAAATTTTCGGACACGCCTGTGTTCTCTATCAGCGGTGCGAGAAATAAACAGAGAAACGGCGAAGACTCACTAATGGTTTTCCTTGTGGCTGGTGTGAATCCTCTTGTAGATGGTATTATTAGTAAAAATCCGAGCTCTACCTGAATCCTTGCGTGCGAATCATTTTTGAAAATAAACTTAGATTCTACAATTGGGAGCGTGTTAGACTTTTTGTCTTTATCAGTGTGGCTAGTACAGGAGTCAGATTTTGAACATAGACGAAGAGGGTCCTAGGATTTGGGGTGGGGAAGACGCCCCGTGTGTGGTCAGTGCTGCGAGATTTGTCCTGATAGCAAATGTGTGTGGCAACAAAGGGGAAAAGGTAATAAAAATAACATGAAAGAGAAAAAAGAGGAAAGTAACAGCTAACAAAAATGATAAAAGATTTTGAAAAAAAGTTTATTTGGAAGAACATTGTCAGAAAATGGGAGATGCGGAAATATTACCGTCAAAATATCCAGGAACCTACCACCACTCAAGACAAGATATATGCCAAACCACCACGATCTAGACATTGTAGTTTACCCAACGGATTCAACTACTACATTAATTTGTACACAAAAAGGGCCAGGAATCTCATAGACAAATTTATACAAAACAACCTCCATCTGAACCACAGTACCAACTTCACCAGACAGGAACATTCGGCCATAAAATCCCTCCAAGCTAAATGTTGTAATGAATATGCATACACCTGAGTTCCCCCTCACAGTAATATGATTGGCCTGTGTCAGCCATAAATGCAGACTGATATGGAGGTACATGGGGACGCCTATTGTCTTCGCCTATTGTCTACCACTACGACGAGGACCAGCCCATTGCGGTTACCTGCTAGATTTCCATACCCGGTTACAGTAGTCAACAAATACTTTGCTATTTCAAACAAATATATCACTTTCCGGGACATATCACTAAGAAAGACTTAATTATAAAACAAGCTGACAGGGGCGGTTGAATCACTACCATGGACAAGAATAGATATATCGCAGAAGCAGAATCCCAGCTGAAGGATCCAAGTTTTTTATAAAAAAAAAAAAAATCCTCCCCTTCGATTACACCCAGGATTTCATGTCTGAACTCCTCTCTTTTATCAGCCATCTAGACCACAACACCCAGGCATCAGTCAAGGCCTAGATCCCGAAAAATCCCAAACCCGGAGCATTCTACACCCTCCACAAAGTACACAACCACCAACATCTCTATAAGGGATATCAACAACAACACACATAAGCTGATAGAATCCCTTAAGATCCATCCACCCGACCGGGCTATAGTTTCTATTATAGGAATCTTGACACAACACACCCCTGGCTACATTGATATGATACTCAAACCTCTATTACCCTTCATCCTAAGCTATATTAAAGACACTTCCCGTTTCCTAAGAATCCTGAGTAACATAAAATTCATTCCTTGTGTCCTCACATGTTTCATCCTTACATTCTAACATCACATATGAGGTGGGTCATACTGATCTGCAAGTATTTTTTGAGAACCAAAGATTTTCCCGTGCACTAAATTGGAGATATTTTGAACCTTATATATTTTTTACTCACACATAAATACATTTCACGGTCAACGGGCAACTATTTTCGTCAAGTTAGAGGCATAGCAATGGGAAAGAAAATGGTCCTAAGCTCTGCTAACATCTTCATGAATGCACTTGAACAAGATATGTTCACCTGACACCCCTATAATACCACAGGTACATAAACGACTTCTTCTTCATATAGACACACGGAGAGAACAATTTCCTAAAACTTTAAAATCCCCTCAGTAAATTCCACCACACTATCAACCGGTTCTGTGGATTTCGAGGTTTTCTCCAAAGCTTAATTTTTATCTGGCGAGGATTTGAGATATTTGTTTTCTAAAAGCCTGTTGAGTTGTCCCACTTTTGGGTCAGCTGAAACTGCAATAGAAAAGAGAGAGGGAGTTTCTCAAAATACATCAACAGATAAAAATGAATGGATTTATTTTTTATTATTCATTTATATTACTTCAAGCGCAATAAAAATAAGAGCAATGTATACGGTTTAATAAATAAAAATGGACCGTTTATTTCAATACGAAATAGCCACTATAATATGTATATATTTTTTTCTTCTATGTTGTAATGTCATGGTCACAATATAAAAAAAATTAATAATCGACAACACAACTATCCAATACCATGAAAATAACAGATTTAGATTACAGGTATTGGAAGCAAATTTTATTAGAAAAATAAAGCCAGCACTGAACAAAATCAACTATGAACCCTGTAGTAATGTTCTGAAATGCCTGTAAAGGAACAGATTTTCAGGCTAAAATGCGCGTGTGACTATGGCATTATAATATATAGAGAAAAAAAAATTACATAATGAATAATTTTTTCACGATCTAATGAACGCTCAGAACATTGTCAAACGTTTTGCATTTAAAAGTATAATGAAAAAGTTTTACGGTAATGAATAACAACGGGCATCTTTGCATAAATATTTATTTTAATCAACAACATATGGTTTTGTACCACTTGCACCACTGAAGATGATCTTGGATAAAAATCGAATGTACTTGGGAAATTAAAATAAAAGACATTTCAACACCTATAGCACATTTCTCTTTATCTTTCAACATCAATACACGGAAAGATATCCGAGAGTAGGAATGGATTTTATTAAAAATTAGCAAACATAATGTATGTAATTTATTCAATCAGACATGCCTAAAAAGAATTTGCTGCCTAAATACTCATATATATATATATATATATATATATATATATATATATATATATATATATATATATATATATATATATATATATATATATACTGGAGCGGTAAATGGTCGGTTGCGGGTAGAACACCAGTAAGTACTTGACGTCTCGTGCTATCTTCTATATTGGCAATAGCCAAATCAAGCCTAAAATGAAGTAATTTGGTCATATTTTGGCAGGAGTTACCCAATTCACACTTTCCACTATCGGTAGAGTCAAGAAGCGTCCCTGGGGAAGACAAATTATTTTCCACCCTTCTCTCACACAAGCGGTATATGGCGAACCCCTTTTTTCAGTTCTCTATAGATATTTCCGTGGGAAGTGCTCCGAGAATTTGCATTGCTTGGTTCCGCAAGTTCTAACCTTCATGGCTAGTAACTTGCATGCCACTTACATTATAGCAAATCACCCTGATTTCCGTCGTATTCTACTGGTGAGCAGTAAGTTCCAATCGAACAGATTCTTCTATCAAACTGACTCATAAGAGGATGTTTCCACGATCACTATAATTTTACCGTCTTCAAGTCAAGAGTTAACCGTTATATTCTCCTTCTATCTGCATAAACTGGCTCTTAATGCGTGACCTTCTACCTTTAGTGTTCCCTGGGCCTTGTACAGGGTGAAACTCACAATAAAATAAGGCAAATTTGTTTTAATCAAATACGCATTACCCGTAGAAGGCCTTTTTTGTAAAAATGTTCTTTCTGTTTCAAACTCCAGTCCAATAGAAAAAGTTTATCTCAGACTTGATAAATTGTTATACAGACTAGTATACCGGGTTAGATCATTTTAATAGTGAGATGCATGAAACAAAAGATTTGAAACAATGTACTGAGATTCAATATAGCGAAGATTAAAATTCAAATAATAAAGTGTCTAATAAACCGTTTAATTCGTTTCGTTATATTTGTTCAGTGGCATCTATGGTTCATTGATTACTTCTGGCATTATAGAAATCGCTTTTTGCTCAATCTGTTTTCAGATTAAAAATGTTCTGTGCTTCATATAACATTGAAATAGAAATATGTCTCTGAAGAAGAAGAAAATAACAATTGAACTAGAAACATGGTGACGACAAAGCTGATTTCAAGACTAAGATGAAGCTAGACGATCACTTAATAAACAAAGGTATCTGAATACATTATATCAAAGGCTTGAACAAATTAACTTGCAATCTAAGGAACTGATTAATTACAATGTTCATTAGGTTCGGGAAATAATTTTGTCTAAATACAGATAGATTTTATTTGTATATATTATTACAACGACTGAGGGAACTAATCACACATAAATTTACTAACTTAAATTGATTTACCTCCCTTCTTAGTGTAAATTGGGCAGGCAATATATAAATAAATAAACAGTGATAATTATTATATGTTTTGATTTTACTGGAAATCTGAGGTTAAATGTAAAAGAGTTCAAAAAAGATTATTTCGTCTATTGTTACATTTTGAAATCTATTTACATGATTCGGACTATTGTTCTCAACTTTGTTGCCATATTTATCACAACGTTTCGACCGTTGTACACTCCGGGTTTCTTCAGTTGGTTGGAATGTCGAACTGAACCGTTTATTTCGCTCGCTGGGGTAGACTCTTCTAGTTCCACCTTCTATGTTTAATGGATGTCAGTTATCAGTTATATCCTGTTAATTCACCTCTCCAAGTTCTCCACTGCCTTAATCGGGCATTGAACTCACACACTTTTTGGATCTGTCTCAAGCAAAGTCAGGTTTTTTCCGTGATCTGATCGGCCTGGTGTGTTTTGAGCAGGTATCAGAGGACGTGGCACCCACCGAGTAGAAACCTACCTCATGCAAATTAATTATGTAGAATATACTCAATTCACTACGTGTCATATCTAATGGATGTCAGTTGTCAGTTATCTGTTAATTCACCTCTCCAAGTTCTCCAAACACCTGAAGAAGGCCGGAGCGTACAACAGCCGAAACGTTGGGATAAATATGGCAACAAAGATGAGGACTATAGTCCGGATAACGTAAATAGTGTACATAATACCTCATATCAGAAATATAGACAGATACTGAAGAAGGCCAGAGCGTACAACGTCTGAAACGTTGTGGTAAATATGGCAACAAAGATTAGGACAATAGTCCGAATAATGTAAATAGTGTACATAATACCGCATCTCAGAAATATAGATAGATATTTAAGGGCCGAAACGTTGTAATAAATACGGCAACAAAGATGAGGAAAATAGTCCGAATAATGTAAATAGTGTACATAATACCTCATCACAGAAATATTGACTGATATTGAAGGGCCGAAACGTTGTAATGAATACGGCAACAAATATGAGGAAAATAGTCCGAATAATGTAAATAGTGTACATGTTACCTCATCTCAGAAATATGGACAGATACTTAGGGGCCGAAGCGTTGTAATTAATACGGCAAAAAAGATGAGGGCAATAGTCCGAATAATGCAAATAGTGTACATAATACCTCATCTCAGAAATATAGACAGATATTGAAGGGCCGAAACGTTGCAATAAATATGGCAACAAAGATGAGGGCAATAGTCCGAATAATGTAAATAGTGTACATAATACCTCATCTCAGAAATATAAACAGATACTGAAGAAGGCCGGAGCGGACAGCAGCCGAAACGTTGTGATAGACATGGCAACAAAGACGAGGACAAAAATCCGAATAATGTAAATAGTGTACATAATACCTCATCTCAGAAATATAGGCAGATCCTGAGATATTTTCTTAAGTATTTCTCGAATATCATCCAAACGTGAGTAAGTCTATAGTTTTAATTATTCTGTTCACTGGCCATAATTGTATCATATACAATTAGATGAGTTTGATCCACCTTCTAAGCCTAGCCTCATGTGACAGATGCGAACAAATGTGAACCGCATCGGACAATTAGCTTAATGAGCTTACAATCAGTATTCTGAATAATAGAGTCTATATAAGAATTAAATCGACAATAGTTTAAGAACAATAGCGTTTTGTTAACGGAACTGATACCTTAAAATGTTATATTTAGGATCAGAATTGTATCTGAGCGAGTAATAGAAATTCAGTACATAAATTTATGTTTAATAGACTATACAAAACGTAGTTGATAAGGCACGAGAAAATCTCCGAAATTACTCTCCGTTTCCTACCCCCCCTCAGGGTGTTATTATCACAACGTTTCGACAGTTTTGTCCTCCGGCCTTCATCGGGTTCTTGGTGTTCAGAAATTAACACTTTATTCAATTTACGGGTGCTGCTGTCCATGTCTAGGGAGATCTCGTCTTGTTTTTATTTAATGCCGCTCAGACACTGCTCGCTTTGTTCCCGTTGAGACTACGTTTGAAATAACCAGCAAAGGAATACAACTAACATTTACGAACCATCGGGGCAGTAAGTGAGCATTACTAAATAAAAACAAAGTGTGATGTTACTTTACATTGACAGTGGGTTTAGAAAAATGTAAAGTCTCGGATTGAATAAAATGAATTTCGAAGTTACCCGATCTACAATCATCTCGGGAAAGCGGGTGGACACAACAACTGAGATATTGTTACAATACCTACAAATAGGGGGACATTAGTCCGAGTGTAACTAATTTAACTAATATGTATTTCATTCTGGTTGTAACATTTCGATATTAGATTCATTTATACATTTAAACAACAAGCCAAGTTAGGAATACACATGTGTGGGTTGAAAAACTCACAGACTATCTAATAGCGGGGCTCGAGCTGTTAAACCTTGCAAGTATTAATTTCAACTCTTATGAATAGTCGCATTGTTTCTTTCCAGGAACAAGGGTGGACTGAAACTTTCAGTGGATGGCTATGAAGTGGTGATTTTAGAGCTGAGACATATTGCGTGCATTAATTTCAGCTTTTTTAAAAAATTAATAACTGCATTGATTCTTACAGGTAAACAGATATCTGAAGTGTTCAAAGAAGACTTCAGAATTGACTCATAGTGATTCCTCTTCAGAATGAACAAAATTTAACATCGTGGAGTCAATAAATATCTGTAAAACAAATTTTAGGCCCACAGACAGTAATGATGATGTTTCTACACTTGAGTATGACGCTCCAAATTTATTAACAGTGAAAATGTGGGAAGCAGAATTTAGGATGGAAAAGAAGATTCTTGAAGATGAGGCAAATTCTGAACGTCCTGTACCAACCAGCACCTGAGAAATCATTGATCTTTCCCGCACCCTGGTGATGGATGACAGGCGATTGACAATAAAACATATAGTCAATGTCATTAGGATATCACGCGAGTGAATTGAGTATATTCTACATAATGAACTTGCATGACGAAGGTTTCTACTCAGTGGGTGCCATGTCCTCTGATACCTACTCAAAAGCACACCAGGGTGATCAAATCCCGGAAAAACCTGACTTTGATTGAGACAGATCGAGCTAGTTTCTTTGAACGTTTCCTAACCAAGGATGCTTACTAGGTTGATCACTTTGAGCCAGAAGCAAAGGGACAATCCATGCTCTAGAAAAAACCCTACTCTCCTGCTCCCAAAAGGCCAAGTTGGTTTCATCTGCAAAGAAGGTGATGGCCTCAATTTTTTTGGGGGGATGCAAAAGGCATTGTGTTTATTGGCTGTCTCCAACATTGCCACGCACTTAAGGGAGAGTGCTATGCCAAATTCTTGAGGCAGATACAAAAGGCTATCAAGACTAAACAAAGCAGGAAACCTAAAGAAAAGCGGTATTTTTTAATCAGGAAAATGATCCAACACACAAGTCGTTAGATTTAATGGTTACTATGCGTAACTCTCCATATTCTTCTAATTAGGCGCCATCTTTATATCATCTGTTCCCAAACATAAAACACCAACTGGCTTGGGGCCAGTATCGCAGGGATTATGACATTATATCTGCTTTTGATGAATTCCTTCTTTTTTTTTTTTTCTTTTTTTTTTTTCTTTTTTTTTTTTTTTTGTAAACAGAATGGAAGTTTCTTTACAAATGGGATTCAAGAACTGTAACACCAATAGAAGAAGTCTGTGAACGGCCTGGGGCGGGGATCAGTGGAAAAATAAACCTCAATTGGTTACATAGCATGAGAGTATCTGTTAACATACAAGGAGCGTTTGTAAAGTTAACCAAAAATTGTAAAATATTACTGCTCTATAAATTTTGGTAAAAAATAAATATGCCTGGTCTGAATAAAATTTCCCTGAACTCAATTAGGCTTGACAAAATCTGATAAAATCACAATCTGTTTAGAATATCTTTTGGCTTGATATATAATGATTTGAGGCTGATAGCAAGTTTTGTTTTAGTCTCTAGTGATCATTAATCACGTACATTAATCACGCGCAATGATTATTATGACAATGATAATTTGAATAAAATTAAAACGAATTATACACAACAAATAATGATAATAGTTATCTCAGGAATGGTAGTTTTGATAGTAGCAGTAGCGGTAATTGGAAGCGTTCATAATCTTATGGAACAATCAAAGTTTCGCAATAAACATTTTATGTATAATTAAAAGCAATGGATTTAACAAAATTTTCATGCTGATAGCGAACTAATGAATGTTATGATCAGGCAAGCAAAACCGATAGAGTTAAAGAAATAAAGAAAGAAATGAGAGGAAGAAAACTAAGGGAAGCAAAGAAAGAAAGAAAGAAAGAAAGAAAGAAAGAAAGAAAGAAAGAAAAGTCAAGCAAAGAAAGAAGAGTCAAGCATAGAAAGAAAGACAGAAAGAAATGTCAAACACAGAAAGAAAGAAAGAAAGAAAGAAAGAAAGAAATAAAACGCAAGCAAAAAAAGAAAGAAAGAAAGAAAAGTCAAGCATAGAAAGAAAGACAGAAAGAAAGTGTGACACTATTTAGCGTTTGGCTAAATAATTATGCGTGAAAATTAAAAGCGAGAAATACTTAAGGCGAGAAGAAGCTATCACGAAAGACATACTGAGCGATGTTATTTATTTTTAACAAAAAAAAAGTGGTAAAGATTTTATTTTCATTTCCGAAGAAAAGTATTTTTTCGCAGAAGATAGGAAATTCGTAAGATCTCGGATCAGTCAGAATTAATTTATGCCATGACGCGGTGAATAAAAGATAATAATCTGCCCATGGCAATAATGAAAATTTCAAATTGGTCAAGTGGCTTACAAAGCGAAATGCTAGAAGATAATCAGAATTGGGTCGAGCATGCGACCGAGAAAAGGATCAGCTGAGACCACCCGAAAGAAAAAGCAAGGAAGAGAAAAAGGAAAAGAATAAACCATTAACTATCTTTCGGACATATCATTTGGTGTTGGAAAAGAACCACTTGTTTTACGTGAAGACCTTGCCATGATAAAAGTTGGTTACCTGGACAGACTTTTGGCGACAGAAGTACGAAGACGTTCAGGATACAAAGAGATTCACTTGACCACCCAGATAATCACTTGGCGAAAATCTTGTTGATGAATTCCAGATGACATTCAGTTAAGATAGAGATTAATGACCCCACTACGAGTCGTGGGGGTTCTAGCCGGGGAAAAGAAAGAAAAGAAAAAGGAAGATAATTTTTGTTTCTTTGAGCGATAATTGTAAACTGAGGCCAGTCTAGCCACACCCACACTGCCGAGCGTTCATTGGCTGAATGGTGGCGTGTGCGATGGGCGACGGTAAGCATATGAGAAAGAAGGGAAACCTGTTGACGCCCTCTAAGAGGATTGGTGTGAGATACCAATATGAGAAAGGAAGAATTTGGGAAGACAATTCTCTTAAGAACCCATCTAAAACAGAAAGTAATGGACTTCCAAAAATGGAGTGTGATAAATTTTCCTGTCCAAAAACAAAGAAAATCCTTATTGCGGATTTGGAATTATCGAGGAACCCAAACCACGACAGGCCCCCACCCGGTTTTGGTTGGCGTCCATATAAGAGAACGAAAGGAAGATGTTATAATAAGAAAGGTGTGAAAAAACGAAGAAGAACTGATAAGAAGAAAAGAAAGATGTAATAAAAAAAGTAATGCATTGAGAGAAGGAAATGAAGAAGACAAGAGAGAAAAAAAAAGAAAGAAAGGAAGAAAGAAAAAAGAAAGAAAGAAAGGGATAAAAATAAGGAAAAGAATAAAAATCATAGAAAGAAAAAACAAATGAAAGAAATTAGAATAAGGAAGAAACTGTGAGAAATGAAAAGAAACAAATGAAAAAATGACAGAAAGAAACGAAGGAAAGCAATGAATGAAAGAGGCAAAGAAAGAAAGACGTTATTAAAAGAAAGAGATCAGAGCGAACAAGAACATTTAACATCATAAGAAAATCGGATATTTTACGCCAAAGAAGAACCCAAATCATATGTTAGGAGAAACGGTGAAATACATTATAAATTTTACTGCCTTTTCAATTATCTAAACTATTTTATTGGTCGGACTAACGTATCGAAAATGTATTGATTTAATCCTGAAATGCAAAATATCTGAAATAATAGCGACGTCGAAATTTAAATGAAGTTAATGGCTTTCTGT
>OZ010585.1:113839928-113862428 GCA_963932145.1 Acanthosepion lycidas | reverse complement strand
CGTACTTTCATTTAATATTTAATTTAAATCCTTAATCTTTGCAAGTCAACAAACGTTAATATTTCTTAAATTTAACTATTACTATTGTTTGCATGTCAATAAACACTACAGTTATTGTCATTTAAAGAAACTTTATATATATATATATATATATATATATATATATATATATATATATATATAAGTGTGTGTATGTGAAGTGTATATATATATATATATATATACATATATGTGTATATATGTATATATATATATATATATATATATATATATATATATATATATATATATATATATCAGCGTGAAACCCAGGCTCACAATGTCACATTAATCCAACCAAATATATATATATATATATATATATATATATATATATATATATATATATATATATATATACATATATATATGTATGTATGTATGTATATATATATATGTGTGTGTGTGTGTGTAGAACAAAATAAAATATACTGTTTAAAATAAATGGGACGTCTACTCAAATACGTGTATCTCCCATAAAATCACGTTTAAAGTGATAAAAATCTTTCTGATTAATAAATAAAATCCTTTAGTTCTTTAAAAGTTGCATATACATGCACACACACACACACACACATATATATATATATATATATATATATATATATATATATATATATATATATATATATATATATATACTTATATATATATATGCTTTTATTTGTGTCTGTATATGTATTTATATTCGTCAGAAGGAAACGAAATCTTCTATATCTGAGTCACAAGGAAACAAAATATTCGTTTGACATCGTTAAATAAATATCCCAGCACTTAAGCCAACATCATGCCAAGCTTGACGAGCAACAATAAATGAAGGGCCCGGCATTTTTTGAACAAACACGTTGTCATAAAATAAACTGACCGGTAAAGAGCAGATCGATAACAGATCGAAGATATTCGTCATATTTATCTGATCAATAGCCACACCTTTTCTTTCTCTGGAGCAGCTGTATTTCGCTTCTCTCATATTGACAAGGACACAAGCTACCATTTCAGAGTGTGTTTATAAAACCAATCACAGAAGTGATACAGAAATGTTCTCTCTTTATTCGCTCCCTCTCTAATATTATCTACCTCTCTTTTATGCTATCTTCTATGAAGGAGTATAAAAAAAGACGAAGAGTTAGGTTGGTGCAAAAATAATGTCGTTTTCTCACATATGTTACTATGTGAGAAAACGACATTATTTTTGCAAAAACCTAATATTTTTAGCAATGCAGGACTGTCATGTTACCATTCAAAGAACACTAAGACGTCTAGTTTTTTCAGTGAAATATTAATCCATGTGCGATGGCATTGGGTGTGAGCGGAACATAATGGTTGTCAGCGCAGAAAATAAAATAGGCGAGCCGAGTTCAAATTCTTGTCGATTTCGTTGTTTCCATTAACGTAAATACTCTTAAGAAATGTTTGAATCCATCATTTCCATCTCCAGCTGTATGTAAAATAGCGAAAAAGGTTGGGCTGTTTGATTGACAACCAGTTCACGAGAAGGGCATCCCTGAATTCAAAACCGGATGGGATGGAGCTGGCAACCGCATCTCATAAAAATACTTGCTACAGAAAACCCAGCAAGCGTATTGGGCTGTAATCCCAAGCGTGTTGAAGCCGTGGACTTATTCTACATGGGGAGATCTAATTACACTAAGAAGGGGAAAAAGAGAATGTATCTCATAAGAAAATTAATAACAAGTAGAGAAATCATTTATTTCGACACATCAAATGAAAAATCGGGAGAATAGTAGTGAAGACAACATACATAAGTAAATCCTTAACGAGAAACGGATTCCCTTGTGAATAGCGTCCTAAAATAACGCCATAAGAACAAAGTTTATAATGTTTAATATGGACTAAACACACGAAAACAGTACATGAAATAAAGTAACAAAACATTCAAACACATAATCAATCACCGTGAAAATTATCCCAGCAATAACCCAAGAATAGACATGACTATGTGGGATAGGTGATCAACTGGGAACTCAGCAAACAACTAAATTTTGAACTCACAAAATAATTAAGTATACGAGGTCTGATCAAAAGGTATCGGGACTGGACTGTTGCTATAGTAACGGAGCTAAAGTATGTTGCGTGGTACAGATTGAGTTTGAACACTGTTGCGCATGCACACTGTTATAACGTTTCCTGTAACGCCACCCCCACTCTCGATTTATAGCGGCGTTTGGTTGGAAAGAGTGTAGCGTATGTTTATCGCGTCATACCACATGAGTTCCATAATATTTCCCTACGTCCGACAACCAGAACATTCTCCAGATCTCGTCCCTTGCGACATTTTTTATCATCAAAAATCAAATCCCACTTTAAAGAAAGAAAATTTTAAGACGTCGAGGAACTCCAATAGAATGCGATGAGGCAGCTGCTCGCTATCCCAAAATAAGAGTTTCATGAATCCTGCTATTAACGGAAACTACGCTGTATAAAGTGTGTGGATTCAGAAGCGGGGTAAAGAATTCGTGAAACATGAAGGTCCAGATAACTTTATCGAAGAGCAGAGAAGTTGCCGAAGTGACTAGGAAAAAGGCCGGATGAACTAGAAATTAGAAGAGGCCGAGACGTAATGACACAGTATTACGAGAAACGACGATAATACTGAGAAGATCTGGAGTGTTTGTGAGACTTGCGGTTACTAAATCTCCACTGTAAACTAGCCGTCTGAATTTAATAATAAAATTAATAAGAATACGAGAATGTTGGGTTGGACATTGTGTTATATTTATAAGTAAAACTTCAACGTATGCATATCGATTGCAAGTTTAATCGAGTATGCTGAAGCCTGATGCACCGGAAACTGTTATGTGCTTCTTGACATGGTTTGAAGAAATTATCTTTGATTAGTTGTATATTTGAACAGAATCAGGATATAAGTATATAGAGCTCTGATTGGCTGGAAGCTGTTTTGTTAGTGGGAGGCCGAGAGAATAAAATAAATCAAAATAACAACCTGTTCGTGGTGGTTTATTAAGTCAACAGGAAGATCTTGTTACAACTGCAGTAGTCAAATGCAAGATTGGTGTTATGCGTTATTTCATAACCAGGCAAATCTTGGATGTTATAGTCCGAATCGGTCCTTGAACCACGACCTTCTTCTGGTGTTTGTCGTAGTCGGTAACCTTGAGATTTCGAACAAAATCCTTTATTGAAGATAGGTACCATTACGGTACCCATGTTTAGGGGATATTTCACATCAGTTAATACTCAACAGTCATATGCACATCCATTTGTTCATATTTCTATTCCCGTGGACCAGATTATGGATTATTTCAGCACGACTATATCCAGGGATTGGACTCGGAACTGACCGTCTTTTAACTTTCATTTTACCTCAGACGGCAATCTCTTGAGAACAGAGAGTTCAATCTCTGAGTTTGATAGTCCTAATAAAACTCATTTACTTTCGTTAAGTGAAATGCAGTTATATATTTTTAGTTGTTCATCCGTAGAGGGCACCAATATATGTATTCTTGCCTGAGACAAAGCTACAATTATAATTTATGGCGCAGTGGTTAGCAAGAGGGCTTCGCAAATAATAGAGTGAGTTTGATTTTCAATGGGTGTCTACGTTTGTAGCCCTGTATTAGACTATTGTGTCTCAGCGGCTGTTGTGATGCATCTAGTGTGATAGTCTTTTGTTGTAGTGCTTGTCTCTTCTCGCTATCAGTTACCGCCGCTCGCTGGCAGAAAAGCGAAAAGGGGAGTAGAGTGCGTAAATCTTCCCCTGCCAGTATATAGCGTATCCATCAGCAAGCCCTATGTAGTGACTCTAAGTGGCGACAAATGGCAACTGAGCACTTTGCAGACTCGGGCTAAACTACAAGGGACGGGAGAGGAGTTTAGCCGCCTTAACATGCAGCATGCAGGCCCCACCGGTGTGTGGACATGCCCTGATGCCCATGAACAAAACCACAGCTCTGAGTTAAATAGCTCTACTGCCTTGTAGAAATATTCGGGAGAAGAAAAGCCTAAGGAGTAAACCCTACACAAATCCGGAGTGGAGCCCCTAAGGCGGGTGGACGGCACGCTGTGCTACCTTCTGGCAACTCCTGCAGCCTCGCTTGTACGAAACGGTATTGGTTTATCCTCTCCTTTGGACTCTGCTAGAAAGGAACTAGACATGTGGACAGCCCTAGTTCTCCATATATCCCGCTCAGGCTCGTAGCGCACTGGTGCTACTCCATCGTCTCCCGAGACGGACGGATGCCGAACGAACAAACGATTAGACTATTATTAATACATACTCACAACACAATAATTAATTTTACAGATATGTTAATAACGCTGAATTCTTCAAAATTTCAGAAAGATTTCATCTTCCTCTTTGTGTTCTAAAACATCGAAGGAGAATAATTGTAATGGAGGGTCTTTCAATTAATGTAACGTTTATTAGAGCGAAATGCGAATTCGTCAGAACGAGTTTAATTTCTTGTCAAATCAGTGTCGTACACTTTCACGAATGCCCTTGGAAAAGGTATGAACATTACTCTTCTACCACATAAATATGGGTTAGATAACTCTTTTGCTTTGAGAAGCAAAATCTAGAATTGAAAATCTAAATTCCATAATGTGGAGAAGGCGTCGCGAAATTATTCCGCTATATTTCCCGAGAAGCTGTGGCAGATAATCAACAAGATGTGTGGCTTGTCGTGTATTCGACTAAGTCCTGAATGCACATATCATTTAAAATTATAGTTACGTGTTGCTTGTTTGTTTGATTGTTTAACGGCATATCCACTCCTTATGGGCTATTTAATCCGAAATTTAATTGAGATTAAATTGAGATTAATTGAGATTAAATGGTCCATCTTGGAAGCTTGATCAATTTTTTCTTTTTACAAACATCTATTGCTAGTATTTTTTTCTTTACAAAAATCTTTTACTGTTAATTTATTTTTTTAATCTATACTTTCATTTTTTTTTTTTACCCCACTTTGGGGGTTCACAATTTGCCCAAGGCTTGGATCCTAACAGGTGCTACCCGTCCCGGGCCATGGTGAACCAGGGAGCAACAACAAGGATGAGGTGATTTCACGCTCAAAAATTCTCGATCAGAAGCCATGCTGCTGGATGTTGTTTATCGTCAAACCCAGAAGAAAAACTGACATATGCAACAGTGTTATGGTACTTGCTATGCTATTAATTTTAATATAACTGATTGCATGTGTGTAAACAAAAGAGACAGGCCAACATGCAAACTGTGTTCCGTTGACTTCAAAATCAAAAAGCTGCAGAAATTTAATTAGTTGGGTAGTGTAGTAACAAACGAAGGACTTTTTGACGTAGAGATTATAAAATCGGGTTGGAATAGCAAGTGATGACTTTCAGTAACTGAGTGAGGTATTAAGCAAGTTATTAAGTATTAAATTGAGCGAGGTATAATTAAAAGTTAGTAAAAATGTCATTAGAAATAAAGAAAAGTATGTTGCAATGGTATGTAATAGACGATTTTCAAAATGGCAGTGAATGTCGAGCGATTTTCGCACAGGCGAAGAGAAAACTTGAAACGACAAAGACGTGTTTCTCCCGACAAATAATGTATGTTGAATTTACAGAACACGTAAGAATCAATGATGTTTTTAGGATGTAGACGAATTACAGAGATAGGACTGTTAACAATCAGAATGAAACTGTTAGCATTTAGGAGAGCCTAACGAGGAAGATTGCTCGAAGAATTTAACACTCACAAGGCATATCGACGGGAAAAGAAGCCGGAGAAAAGAACGAGAAACATACTTAAGGAGACTGCGTAAATGGATACCAGAAAAAGGAGAACAAGGAGAACAAGGATAAAGAAACAGTTGGTAAAAGTGCCGAGTTAGTTTCAGTAACAACGTTAGGAAGATGTGGAGAGTCATTATCATCCTATGCACAAAATGGTACCGTGTTTACGTATAGTAACGGTTACTAATAAATAATACCTATTGTTTGGCGAATCTAACTGTAGTAAGAACGTATCATTTCTTTTAAAACAACAAAATGCGTAGAACTATTTGATGTTGGAAAACGTGTTTGATTTGATTAGAATTCTGCTAAAGATCTTTATTTCTCAAGCCCTGGACATAAGTCTTTAATGTTACATCTGGAAACAATTTCTTAATACGTTTAAATGAAATTTAAAAGTATGAAAAATATAATAAAAGAAAAATCTGAGCATTAAAATTAAAGTGTAACCCGGATATAAGATACCTGGATATAAGAGAAAAACGGATATAAGAGAGATTTTCTCTGGTCCCAAATTAAAGCCATACAAACCTAAACAAAATAGATCAAACCCGGATATAAGAGAAACCCGGATATAAGATACTTCTTATCCGGTCCCGACAACTCTCTTATATCCGGGTTACACTGTAGTTATTAAAATGAAAACGTATAAATCATTAGCGAATCACGTATAAAAATAAAAATGAATATTTCCATCAAAGACTTCATACAATTAGTGGTTTGTAGCCGAAAATGAAGATATTTAATCAAATGTGTAGTGAGAAAATCAAACTAGTTTGTTTTTTTAACTGTTTTTATCGAATATTATTCAGAAGTTTGATGCACATAAATTGTACCTTCGGGCTCTTTGACATGGTGTAAATGTTAGCAAGCTTTTCTCGCTAAATCCGTTAGTAGCGATTTCGATCGACACTGGTTACCCCATATATTCGGCTTTTCTTACCACATCTATGGTAGGCTTAGAAAACTACTATAAGTTGCGCCCGTAATTAAACGTTCGCGTTAACTGAAATTTCCGAAAACGAATTGAAGAACTGAGCAGTTCGAAATGACAAATGAAACGAAAAAAATTGCTTTATAAATATAAACCGCCTTGTTTCCCCATCATTCTAACTAAATCGTTCGCTCACACGGATTAATGTTTTTGAATATTGCCACTGATTGTGTATTAGTCGTTTTAAAATATTCTCTTTGTTAGGCAATAAAACAAATTATATTAACAATCTTTTCGCTCACTGATCCGTGTTGGTTTCTTGTGACAGACTAGGATAACTTCAATGTTACAAAAAACAAAGCTATATGATCATTGTCCCGAAACGTATATACTGATATTCTAACACAACGTTTTCTGATCGTTTTGTTTGAGGATGAAAGAAAAAACTCCCATCACCATTATTTTCTCGCTCGTTCTGATGTAATTTAGACTTTCTTTCTTTCTTTCTTTCTTTCTTTCTTTCTTTCTTTCTATCTATCTTTCTATCTATCTAGTTTTAATCATTTCACCTCAATCAAGGTGGACATGCCACTAGCACGCAGGGGGTGGGGTTACAAGGAGTGAAAGTGACAGAAATGATTGAATATAGGGAGGACAGAGAAAGGACAAGAAATTAATAAGACTCAAGAAGATAGAATATGGCGATTGACGTTGCATTTTAATTTTTGAAGAATGTAGTTGTCAGAGAATCATGTAAACGGAAGGAAGTTCCACTAGCGGACAGTTATCTATCTATCTATCTATCTATCTATCTATCTATCTATCTATCTATCTATCTATCTCAACCTGCTTCTTTCTATCTATCTATCTATCTATCTATCTATCTATCTATCTATCACAATCTGCTTCTATCTATCTATTAGGTTGGTGCAAAATAATGACGTAATAATGTCGTTTTTTGACGTATTTTTAACGTCAAAAAACGACATTATTACGTCATTATTTTTGCACCAACCTAATATCTATCTAATTCTGTTTACTATCTATCTATCTATCTATCTATCTATCTATCTATATATCTATCTATCTAAGTCTGTTTATTATCTATCTATCTAAATCTGTTTATTATCTATCCATCTATCTGTCTGTTCATTATCTATATATCTATCTATCTATCTATCTATCTATCTATCTATCTGTTAAGGGATGTAGAGGATGTAGCAACATCAATGACAAAGGCGTATTAATTCCAGTCTGTAAGACGGACAGCCAAAGGTGTTAGTTACGTATTCAGAGACGTCAGAGCAAAGACTGTGACAACATGTAACCAGCTAAGAAGTGTTTTCGCAGTTTAGGGATATGTGTTACTGAAATTCGAAGACAAATTAGAATAGCGAAAGATGCCTTCAAGAAACTAAGCAAAGTATTCAGAGTCCTGAACATGTAGTAATATGGGTGTGGTTCTGCAGATGGACGCTGAGAAAATCATGGATGGAGCAACGGAAATGTTTCAATGTAGAGGGTAACGAAAAGGAGATATTTATTAGCAAATAGAAAGACACAGTTGAAAATTCTTGGATAAATAATGCGAAGAGAAAGTTTAGAGAATTTAAAACTCACAGTATATCTTAAATGTAAAATGATTTTTATGTAATTAGAGAACAGAGAGGGTACTTTGAATGAGGTTGAATCGTCAAAAATTGCTCAGAGCTACCACAGACAGGAAGCTGGGGTTAATTTTGATTATCAACTTTTTGACGACACATGAAAGAAGCTTTATTATATTCAATTTTGCATTCAGATTATACATTCATTCCGGTCATAGATACTACGTGACTATTTCTGTAATATGTAGCAAGCCATGTCTCCTTACATATCTGTTGTTTTTTGCTAAATTATCGTCAAACACGACACGTATGTAACTGTTGACAGAACATCTGCTGTCAGGTCATTAACTGGTCATCCTTGCCAACTATAAAAACGCAGTTCAATACAATCCCGTTTAACCAAATTGTTTAGACCAACAAGATAACCTTAAAACTATCAATGTCGGGTAGAAATTGATCGCAAAACCAAATCTTCTAACATAAACACTGGATGTTCTCATACATAACGTGAAAAATTCAATATCGTATTTCAATGATCGTTTAGGACAGGATGTTGGAATCACGGCTGGCCTGAGATCATTTTCCAAGAATAAACAACCATCTTTAAGGTGTAATATACTAAGACTCTAACTTTAGACAAACGATAATAAAAAAAAAAGAAAAGAAATATTGCCAACAGTGCAGTGACTGTTAAATTATCAAAACTTTATACAGTACATCTCACATAAAATGAAAAAAAAAAAAAAAAACATGGCCGGATTTGTAATTTGAATGAAACAGACGTCATTTATAGGAATATGTATAAAATAACGTAACCATTTTGTTTGGTTTATAAAGTGAAAATAAATGTCGATTTTCTTTTTTTAATTTTATTATAGTAAACAACTTAATATTCTTTCGCGTGATCTTCTGCCATCTTCCAGTGAACGTTGAAATCTATCCTCTTGAAACTTTTAGTGTTTCTAATCGATTTTTTAAAAACTTTTTAAAGACGTCGAAGGATTTTTTTCAGTAAGAGAATCCTGTTTGGATGTCTAGGGTGAGGAGGTTTTATTAATTACATGATTTACATTCTGACTAATGTCCTCATCTTTGTTTTATTTTAACGATTCGGCAGTTGGACCCTCCACTCTTCATCACTGTCTATCCGATTATTGAGTAATGAAAGACTGAAAGTCTGAATACCGGAAATATTAGTTTTATTAGAATGATTAAATCACTTGACAAGATGAGCATTAAAATTAACAGACATTAAGCTGTTCGCAGACTGAATGTAGAAAGAGAGAAAGGATTTTCTATACTGTCATATCTTTTGCCCATTATCCTTGTCTTTTAATGTCTTCTGTCACCTTGACGTTTTATCAATTTCTTTCCCCTTCAGTAATCCTTAGCGTCTTAGTGACCTTATTGTCTTGCCTGCGACGAAATGATTTTACAGAATTATCAAGAAATACGTCAACTATGATATTAAAACAAATAGAATATTTATGTTGACTTACGGGAATCAAAAGCGAAACTTTAAAGGAAGGTAACACTACATACGCAAATTGTCATCTGATAACAAAACCGAAAGTGCGTGGGCTACACAATAACATACCCAGACAAAACACAACAGACGTTAATTTTATGTTGAAAACTGCAAAATCAGTGTCATTGAAAACTTTTTATCAGACTTAGTATAGAAGGATGTCTCATGAGAGAAAAAAAAATCATTTTGTTAGCCACACCGGCTTTCACAGGAATTTTGCTTTCAGCTCTCAGCAACTTCATAAAACTTGTATTTAATCGTTAATCCCATTTCTACCAACGAAACTCATTGCCAATGTCAACGATCTCCTCTCTCACACTATGTAAGTGAATCTTATTTACCTCTCTCTCTCTCTCTCTCTCTCTGTATATACAAAACAACTCTCTTTTCACGCATTTACATACTGACGTTCGTAAGCAAATATGTGGATATAGATCCGACAGTATGAAGAAAAATATGTAAAAACAAAAATCCGAATATGCAAGTATGCTGTTTTAATGTTGTTTCAATGTCGACGTCAGACGTTTCGGTCTAGTAGACCTTCTTCAGGACATAGTTATTAAAACATAATTAAAATTAGATGATATTCAAGTCAACATGAAAAGACGATAGACATAAGACTAATCAAAACAGAATAACTGAAATTTTAAAGATCAGCGTTCCGTTTCGCAATATAATCACGTCGGCGTCACGTGGGCGATGTTGTGAAAAATATTCCTAAAATAGAGTATATTTTAAATGAAAAATAATTTTATTTTAATCTAAAATTTATAAGTACGTTTTTCCAGCATTAATATTGCAAGAAAAGGGGAAATATTAAAGAAGCCGGGTCTAGTATTCACCGTCCGTGAGATAGATATTATGTCTGCCTCATAAATCCATCTAAGATTTTTATTATGAATATATTTTAAAATCTTCACAGAATCAAAATCGAAATTATGATCAGATTTAGTTATGTGTACAAATAAAGCATTGTTTAAATTACCGAGGTGAATATCTCGTTTATGTTCGAAATTTTAATTATGTTTTAATAACTATATCCTGAAAAGAGTCTACTAGACCGAAACGTCTGATGTCAACATTGAAACAACATTAAAACAGCATATTTGCATATTCGGATTTTTGTTTTTCCATATTTTTCTTCATACTGACGCTTATTTGAATTCAAAAGAAACATTTCTTTCACACAAAACTATTTCTGTATCAGTCAACTTTAAATTTCACTAACTTAAAATTTTTGTCTTGTATTTCAGTTGTTTTATTTAAAGACTACATATAAAATTATCGTTTTTGTTATTGTATGTGTTATGCTAATTTATTTTGAAATCGTAAAAAAATACCGAATTTTGTTAGGGAATTCATGGTCATTTTAAACTGGTCCCCAAAGAAATATTAAATGTTAATCCACTACAAGTCTACAGTTTCTCAGAAGGAAAATAAAAAAAATGTCCGTATAAACAACAATAAAGAAAGAGTATTTCGCGAGCTGTAGACAACAGGGCGTAATAACTTAATTAGAAGTTATCGAATAAGAAAGTTATCTTACTAATTGATAGTAAATATCATCAAACTGTTCTTCTCACAAAAGCATCGCAATTAGTTTTGAGAATCCCAGTCTATATAACAAAGAAACAACAATATTATTACGATAATCATTACAAAATAGAGAATATAAGTCGATGTCTTTCAACCTGAGAAAAATCTATGAAGGATGAGAAGCCATAACGCTGCTATGAAATCCAGACATTAAAAACATTTCCGTTGGTGACAACGTTCCAAAAATATTCCATTGTGATTGAATAACTTCTTGAATAGAAATATGCAATGTTATTTGAACTTCTGCAATAACTTCTCGTCCATTTTTATTACCAATCAACCAACCCCAGTATAATGATAATATTTATCCCCAAAATAATAAAGGACAGTGTGACATCTTAGAAATTCAAAATTTATTAATACTGCGATTTTTTGTAAACGGAAACAAAGATGGCGAGAAAATAAGAAAGGAAAACTGAATAGATGGATTGAAGTCTCTGTTACTAATTGGTTTTCTTTGCATCATCAGCTGTCATCGTGAAGCGGGAGACCGGAAGAAAAGGAAATTAACATCTAGTTTTACTGCTCGGTTCTCAAAGATGAGGAAGAGATGTGAAGCAACTGAAGTGTTGTTCTACAGAAGGATGCTGAGGATACCATGGAGTAAACAAGTGAATGTGAATAACGATAAACTTTTATAGAAAATAGAAACAAAATGGACACTTATAATTAAAACTAGAAAACAAGATTTTACATTTTTTCTGTCATATAATGAAAAAGAATCCTTCGAAAAATTTGACACGCACAATGTATATTTAAGGCAAGAAGAACAAAGTAAAACAACGCATAACATACCTAACGAGCTTGTATAAATGCGTGACAGAAAAGGGTTTAGGGGTGTTAATAGAAAGAGAAAATTTACTAAGAGCTACAAATGACAGGAAATTGTGGAGAGTCATCTTCGCCAACGTTCAGAAGAGATACGGCATATAGAAGAAGATAAATATTTATTGTGGTCAAAATTCTGATTTTGTTATTTTTATATTTTGCTTTATTACAATTTATATAGAATTTTCGAAGAGTCATTGTTTTAAAAATAATTTTCCATTTCGATATGTGTGCATTTCAGTGTCTCTCTCTAGCTTTATATATATATATATATATATATAGAGAGAGAGAGAGATGCAGAGACAGAGAGGGACAGAGACAGAGACAGAGACAGAGAGAGTCGCACACACATATATTTGTATAATTCTAAAGATTTAATAAATTTTGTTTTTAATCCGGCATTTTTTACTTCCCGCTTTCTATCTTCTATCGACGAAAACATCATCCCGAATAGACAGGGCAAATAAAAGAAAATTATCCGCTCGGTTTGTTAACAATTGTGGAAAAGTGATTAGAGATTCACAATAAAAAGAAACATGAATAAATGAGAAATTATTATTATTATTATTATTAATAATAATAATAATAATAATAATAATAATAATAAACAGTTGATCATCTTGTATCAGGTTGCACGCTATTGGCACCCACTGAATATAAAACTCGGCATGACACAGTTGGCCAATATGTGTACTGGAAAAATCAGCATCTTCTACGGGAAGGAAACTGAAAGAAATTGGTATGAACACCACCCAGACCCGGTTACAGAGATAGGATCTGTTACAAATTTTATGGGACTGCACAATACACGCTGACAGAATGATCAAAGTTAACCGCCCTGGGATTGTTATTAGAGACCGGAAACAAAAGCAAAAAAATGTCTCCTTATTGATATGGCAGTCCCTGCAGATTGCAATGTATCTTTGAAGATCTTCAAAATGCAATCAAACTACAAGGACCTTGAAATCGAAATCTCAAATATACGGCTAACAGGAACATCAACAATCCTTGTTGTAGTTGGAGTCCTCGGATTGGTTGGAAAAGATTCCAGTAGACAAATCGAAGGGATTCCTGGACGTCCATGCCTTAAAGAAATACAAAAAAAATTTCTAACGAGCACAGCCCACACCTTGCGAAGGGCTTTATCTATGTAAAATGTTTCTTTTTTTCTTTTTCTTTTTTTGTCAGTGGAAAATGTAATGATGCCATTTCTAGACTTTCTTAAAGGGAATAATAATATTGATGATGTATCGGAATATCTGAGAGGATTTCGCTTTGTTATTCTCTAATACTTTACTCCATTTAACATATTCATAATACTTCTCACGATATTAAAAGCCGTATTTTCACAATTTCCATTAAAGAATGAACACAACTTTAATATTTCAATTTTGCGTTTCTTTTACTCATGCTGAGCGATATACTTTCATTTTTATACAATATGAGTGATGGAGGCATTGACAATTGTAAACCACATTAAACCTGATATAGTCCTACTGGACAAACAGAAAATGACTTGCTATCCTTTAGATGTTTCCTGTTTCATTTGATATCAGAAATGAAATGAAGAATAAATAGAAAATATACAATTGCAATCATTTGAATTATGGCATTTTGAAGGTTTGGTAGAAATATCATAGAAAGTGAAAAGTTTTATTGGCGAAATTGGGTTCTGTATAAAAAGCATGGAAACAATTGCAGGTATTTGTTTATGATTTGGAAATAGGATAATTGCAAAAAGCTTGCCTACTCGAACAGCGAGGATACATCGGGATGTATTGGATAGAGACTGTCGGGGAAGAGGATTTATGTTTTTTTTTTCTTAAGTTCAAAGAGGTGACCTGAAAATAAAATTCTTACCAGCAACCGGCATCATACTCTGCGAGTAATAATAATAATAATAATAATAATAATAATAATAATAATAATAATAATAATAATAATGACCCACACCTGAAAAGTCACCCGCTGTTTTTATGAAAAACAAAAAATGTGAATGTCTATAACTTGTATACCCTAATCAGACTGGGTACCATGGTATGGATATGGTTTCCTACATTTGTACGAAGAAGAAGAAGAAGAGGAATAATAATAATAATAATAATAATAATAATAATAATAATAATAATAATAATTAAGTGGAACATGATTTAATTGCTCTTCTTCTTCTTCTTCAATTAAATCATGTTCCACTTAATGCAACGGCAAATAACCTACAAATGAAGACAAAAGAAAATGCAATGGACCATTAGCAAGATATACCTGTTCATAATACTCCGCTCGTGCCAAATAAGCTGATATAGAAAAACTGACTTGTAACGTAGTACAGGATTAAAAACTAAAACCGAATGTTTTTTACTTACTACACGGGACCAATAATTACTAACTAGACATCATCAAGTAAACATACAGGAAAATTGTGTTGACAACAAATGCAGATTTTTTTATGCATATCCGGAAACAATTGGCAATCATGTATCAATTTGCACAGTATTAGCATCCACCGAATATAAAACTCGGCATGACAAAGTGGGCCAATATCTGCAGTGGAAAATCTGCGTCTTTTATAAGAGGGAAACTGCAAGAAATCTGTATGAACATCACTCAAGCTCGAATACAGTTATGGGGCCTGTAAAACTTTTATGGTACTTTAAACACAAACAGAAGAATCAAGTCTAATCGGTCAAATATAGTGATCAAAATGTCCCTTTCTTGTAGGCATAATATTAGGTTGGTGCAAAACTAATGACGTAATAATGTCGTTTTTGACGTTAAAAATACGTCAAAAAACGACATTATTACGTCATTAGTTTTGCACCAACCTAATAGTTCCTGCACGCAATAATGCATCATTGAAGATCTTAAAAACTAGCAACAAAAAAAAATGTGGCATATGATTACATCAATATTTCAGGTTGTGGTTGGGACAATGTGTTTGACTGGGAAATATTTTGATAAACTTATTAAATGAAACTGTAGTTCCTTGAATAAATACAAAAATATTATCAGAAGTACAGCTCACACCTTACGAAGGGTTTTATCTCGGTAAAATGTGTCTACTTTTGGTTTTTTTATTTTAATTTTTATATTTTTACAATAGTTTTTAGGTGAAAATGTCATGATGCCATTTCTGACCTTAGGTATAAAACTCGGCATGATAGAGTGGACCAATGTCTGGAAAATATGCAACTTTTACCGGAAATAAAACTGCAGGAAACTTGTATGAACACTACCCAGACCTGGTTACAGAGGTACGACTTGGAACATTTTTATGGGATTTTACAATACATACAGACAGAACAATCAAAGCTAATCGCCCAGACATCGTGATCAAAGACCACAAAAACAGAATGTGTTTTCTTATTGACAAGGCAGACCCTGAAGATTGTATGGTATCTCTGAAGGTCTTCAAAAAACTAAAAAATACAAGGATCTTTAAGTAGAAATTTCAAGAATGTAACACATGTGGACATCAATAATTACATTTGTATTTGGAGTCCTCGGAGCGATTGGAAAACTGAAGTGATTCCTGGTAGTCCATGCTTTAAAGAAGTAGAAAATGTTGTACTCCCAAGTACAGTTCACGCATTACGAAGAGATTTACCCATGTAAAATGTGTTATCTTAGAGTTTTCGGTTGTTTTACAAAGATGATCAGTGGGAAATCTCATGAAACCATGTATATCTTTAGGTCAGTGGGTGACACTTAGAAGTACATATGTATAGAATAGAAATCAAATGAAATAATAAAAGTAATAGTATTAACATAACTTGTTTTTAAAGAGTTTTTCTCAAACATTTTTGTAAGACATGAAATATATTGCTCTATTTAAGTAACTGTTAATATATGAAGCGCCTATGTTAACAGCCAAAAATTCAAGGGTCTCGCCATACATAATATATACAAAAAAAGACATTGCTCATATGTGTGCTTTTTCTGCCTTTATTGGTTTATTAATATATACGTACATAATATTCACTTTTGCATATTTTCTCTTTCGATTTCTATATCCTGTAGTTATTTCTCCTTGCTCTTTTGACTGCAAAGGTAAAGTTCTTATTCAAGAAGTTCAAAAACAATGATATTGAAAGGAAGCAATGGTTTCTATCAGAGGATTAGCCGTTGAAATTAACGTTATCTTCACGAATACAAAACTTGTTTCTATTCATAGAACACATTATGAAAACACTTCCGCAATTATAAGTATCAGTCATCTAGCTTTGCTATTCGTAGAACGAAAAATTAATATTTCGAATCTTTTATTTGCAAGATGTTTTGTTCAGACGAAAGAGACAGTGATTTTGCTATATGTATTTGTCGCCTAATTAACTCGACAATTTGGACGATTATACGAGGATATAACAGTATTAGTGTGTGTATAGGAGCGGTAATAATTCGGTAATAGGTTAACTAATCTTGGTTGAAATTGCTTGATAAGTTTAGCGATAGTCTTAATATATATGGGTGATGGGACCTGACGTATTTCTATATTTATAGGAATAAATGAATTGCCAGGTTGATTTTGGGAAGATATTAGCGTCTGTTTTGTTTTGAGAAAATCAAATATGATCGGAATAGGCTTCAATGCACCTCGTAATGTAAAAGAAGAAAAAAAAAGAAGAAGCGAAGAAGAAAAAGAGAAGAAGGAGAGAAAAAGTAGAAGAAAACATAAAATAGTAAAAAGAGGACGAAAAAAAAACAGAAGAAAATAAATAAGAATAAGAAAAGTAAAATAAGGAAAAAAGAAATAAGAAAAAGTGAGAAATAAAAGATAAAAGAAAAAATAAATATGAAGAAATGAAGAACGAGAAGAAGAAAAATAACAAAATGGAGAAAGTAAATAAAGAAGAAAATGAAAAGTAAAGGGAAAAGGAAAAACAGAAATGAAAGAAGGAGCGAAAAGAAAAAGTAGAAAAAGAAAAAAAAAAGAAGAAAAATTTAAAAGAATAAAAATATAAATATTAAAAATAGAATATAAGGTGAAAAAGAAAAGGGAAGGAAAAAAGGAAAGAAAACATCAAGAAGAAAAGAATCAAAATATAGAAAAGAAGACGAGGAAGAGAAAACGAAAAAAAAAAACAAAAAAAAATATTATTTTAATTTTTTGTAAAAGAAGATGAAAAAAAGATAACAGAAGAAGAAAAAGAAAAAGAAAAGTAAATAAGGAGAAAAAAGCAGAAAAAATGATGAAAATTAATAAGAAAAAGTGAAAAGAAAAATGAAAGGCTAAAAGAAAAATGAAGATGAAGAAAAGAAGAAAAATTATAAAAAAAAGTAAAATAAGAAGAAAATTAAAAGTTAAAAGAAAAATAAAAGAAAAATTTAAAACATAAAAGTAAAAGTAAAGAAGAAAAAGAAAAATGAAATGAAAAAGAAAAAAATAGAAACGAATAAAAGAAAAAGAAAAGAGAAAAAAAGTAAAAAACGAAAATAAAGTTGAAAACAAAAAAACAAGAGAAAAAGACAAAGAAGAAGAAGAAAAAAGAAGAATATGCTAGAAATGCAAAATTATACTGTTGAATGAGAATTTTGACAATGAGGATTAATAAAAGAACAATCTTCACGAACACCTTCACTATATTTCATGATTAAAATTCATTATGAATTATACAAGATCTTTGTATTTATTTGTTTATATGGTGCAAAAATAATATTGTTTTTGACGTTAAAAAATACGTCACAAAACGATATTATTTTTGCACCAACCTAATACAATCTAAATAGATTATAATGGAATATTTATCAGTACAATTGCCTGAGCGCATATTCAATAGTTATTATGACAGATGACTGACACACACGACCCAGTGTACTGAATATATAAAATTCAATGCAAACACTTAAATAAAATCATACTTACCCGGGATATATCTACTGTTTTTCGTTGTTTATTTTTGACTGGCTTAAACGCCATCCTATTGAGCGGCAATTAAGCTACCTCCTGAGGAGGAATCTTGATTGTGCCTACAGCTTGTTTAGTAGTTCCCTAAAGAGTTCCTAAGTCTTTGCATATTCTCAGGATTGGGAGCTCTCATAACTGCTGTTTGAGTTGTGTTTTCATTTGCAATGGATTTTCTTTAACTCGCTGCAGCCTTCACTCGCAGATTGCAATCTGGTCTTATGTTGCAGAAATTTCTTTTTGGGGGGCATGCTACTGCCGTAAGCGAGAGGCAACAATAAACTCCAGAAAAACTCAAAATTGATCGATGCATTCAAGTATTAATATTAAAGGTTACCTTTTAAAAGTTCGACGATAATTCTCCTGTCACCACTTATTTTAAGGTAACTTGATGTAGATTAATACTTTCTTTCCGTACAAACAATTATTATTTTTTTTTAATTCATCGGGGACTTTCGCTAGATTTCGCAGTTATTTTCCCACATTTATGAAAAATTTTATCGTACACAAATTTCGTCGTAAAAATCACGTAATAATCGCCGAAAACAATAGCAATAAAGAAAACTTTGGAATCCCAAATTTCGGGATCATGGGACCGGATCCGCTCCTCAATGTTTTTAATTTTCTCACAGAGTTAGCCTGATTACAAAATGGTATGATATGTTGGAATACAGCCTCTGGGAATTACGTTGAAAACACGGACAATTTTGTTTTGAAACACTGTAATTTGAGAACAGTAATTTTTTTACATTTGTGCATGAGTTATCGAAAGTTAGACAGTTGTGTCCCTTTAATTGTTTTTATCAGTAGAAGACAATATGTCGAAATCCGAAAACAATAGCTGTAATGAAAATTTGCGAATCCAAAATTTCAGGATTGTGGATCCGGATATGGTCCGAAATGATTTTAATTTGCTCACGGAATCGTCCAATTTCAATATGGTAAGCTATGTTGGGCTACGTCCTGTAGAAGTAAATGACACTGATATTCGCATTTATTTATGTAGATGAATGTGGGTTGATGCATTTAGGGAAGATGGAATCGGCAAATTGAATACAAATTTATGTTAAAATAGCTTATGTTCACTTCGAATTAAAATCTTTCCTAATGGAGTAAATTGATTTTTCTCTGCTATCAAATCTCAAAATGTACTTACTAAATATTTCCTTTTTGGCATGGCCAGATTATTAAAAAATCAAAACTCTAGGGGAATGATCTATTTGGAAAACAACTCTCCTATACACACTACATACTTCGACCTTAAAAACTGTTCCTACAGTAGTGACCCTTGGCGGAAGGAAACGAAAAAAAATGATCATAGTTTTCTAATAATTTACGCCTAAACTATAGATACTATATGACAGTATCAGGACACTGTGGAGTCAAATAGAGTATTTATGTAATTTCTGTTGCATATATCTGTCCAGGTACATTTCTTCTTACACACTTAGCCAATATAATTCAACTATGTTTTCTGAAATATACTTGGGGAAATGTATGAAGCAGTCTCCTTTCCACCATCCCTCACGATCTATATGTTAAATAACTGAGCCTAATGGACGCTATGCCCTTGGTTATCAACTAGACAAAAAGAATGAGAAGTCTGAATTCTAAATTCAATAAAGAAAATCACCGGAAACCATTCCGTCATCTTTTCCGGAAATGCACAAAAATCCATAAATAATAAACCCAGGGTACCTGTGGAGGTTGATGTTCACCTATACACGGAAGATAAGTAGCTTTGATTTTGTTTGTTTTTATGCCGAGCGAGGGTTATATTTTTGGAAGGGAGTCTATATAAATACTATACAATATATGCAATGATTAACAATTACAAGTAATTAAATGATTACTTGTAATTGTTAATCATTACGCATATTTTTATAGTATTTATAATATAATAATCAAAAGATGACTCTTTAGTTATATTATTCTAAAGTCAAGTTGCATCACCAGGATGCAATAGTTAGCAAATTTGACTCGTGTGCAGTGAGTTCGATCCTGAATGTGCATCCTTTACTTTGCCAAAACGAAACAATTCTTCGTTGTAACAACTTGAAACAAAACAAACAGGTGTCTCACAGGCTTTCATAATTTCTTATGCAAATGTTTTATATCGATTAAAGTTGAAAAAACAATAATATTACTAGAGTAGCAATGGTTGCTTTTACTTTAAAATGATTTGAAGTTTTCCCTGAAGTACATTGACTGTTCTTTCTTTTGTGTTAGCTTTCTTTCATGACTGCTGTCAAACAAGAAGCGATTCTGACATTCTTTCACTGATCTTGTCATCTTTCATCCCTAGAGGTGTTCTTATATTTTCAACAGTTTTTCAAGAAATGTTAAAAATAATCTTAAAGAAAATCATTAATAATTGACAAAAAGAAACCTTCTTTTGCATCCTTAAAATATTGTTGAGAAAACATATTTATCGCATGGACACAAAGGTTGTTTTTTGACGGTCCTCATATTTTTATTAAATATCGAAACATTTTAGATACGTCGAACATTTTGCAAACAATGTAGTTTTAAATTATCAATTTCTTTTTCAAGTATCAGTATCTCTTCCATGACTGGTAAAGTCTTCTAAGGAAAATCAATGATTTGTTATTAAAAATCGAAAGTTCCTTTCGAAAATCGAAGGTGATTTCTTCTTTTTAATTTGTAAAAATCGAAGGTTTCTATTTTTCAAAATAATTGAATGTGCATTTTCTCAAAATTTGAAAGTCGCTTTTTTATATTATTCTTTTATATATTATTTTTTTTTTATTTATGGCTTGAAAATATTGGAGAATTTTCTGAATCAACATGTCATTTTTTTCAGTTTTTTAATTTCAAATATTTTTTCTCGAGGGATTATTTGCTTTAGATTTTTCAAGATTTCATTCTTTTAAAAAGGAAAGATAATTTTTCTCAGATATCTAAAGACTTTCCATGAAAATCAGCATTATTTTCTTTTTTTTTACGTTTCGTTTTTCGTTTCACATTCATCGAACTGGCAAAACTAATATCAGGATTCAAATTTTTTTCAGAGTTTCGCTAAGCCAATAAAGTAATATCGAATGTTACCTATCAAAAAATATAACACTTACTTTATTATATAATCAGTATTTCTGATCTGAATTTTAATATTAGATGAAGCGTTGTTCATCATTTTTGACGAGTTTTCCTTTCATTGACAGGCTTTCCTTTAATTACTTGTTTGTTTTTACCACAAGAGACATTCATTCTACTGAAGCAGGTAGTAAATGATACAGTATACATTACGTTTCTATTTTTTCTGTGAATAATTTCTACCGTGACAGCTGTTCTTCTGTTTAAGCTACTAGAACCACCGATTGCAGAATATTTAATCTAAACATAATAGTAATAAAATAGCTGGATTTTAAATAAAAAGAAAAAAACCCAAGCACACTCGAAAAAAAAGATGTCCGGTCTGCCGTCATATAATTTTCCCTGGTGTAAATGTTCCCTGACCAATTCAAAAAGTGTAATTTTTAGTGGAAATGATTGAAAATGGACGACTACATCATAACGGATCAAATCATAAATAATTTCCATTTTTAGGGCCCAGTTGTAATGACGAATTCTAACAAAACTTTCCTAAAAGAACAAGAGTCTTCTGCAATTGTTTGGATCGTCGAGGCATTCTTCATTTAGAGACACATCGCTGCGCAATCTCCCCAAACATGACGAAGAATTTTGAAGAAATATGGTTCTACAGAAGGAACATGTCTGAACAGACCGAACATGTGAAAAACGACGAAGTTTTAGGAACAATGGAAGCGAAAAGAACACTTCTACTTACCATTAGGAATATACAGTGGACACTTCTGGGACAGTTAATAAGGAAAGCAGGCTTGGAAAAATAAATACTCACAGATAAGAAATAGAGACAAAAGCAATGCATGGCTTTCCTGGCGAGCTTGAGTGTATAGCTGGCAGATCAGAGTTTAGGAGAGATGTCAAAAAAACAAAATATATTAAAAGCTACAAAGGACAGGGAATTCGGAATAGACAGGATCGCCAACGCCCTGAAGGACATGACACAAAGAAGAAGAAGAAGAAGAAGAAGAAGAAGAAGAAGAAGAAGAAGAAGAAGAAGAAGAAGAAGAATCAATGAAACACTAAATACATATTTATACATCTACAACCTGCAATGTGCCCATAAAGTATTGGTTAAATGCTCACTTAGCTCGTCAATAGGAAAAGTCTGTTTTAATTTGATTCTAGAGCAGCGCGACGTTTCATTCACCAAGAATACCACAGTAAAAAGATTGGAACTCGGGTGATCTATTTTATACGAATCCCCTATGAAAGTAATCTTGCA
>OZ010585.1:113814928-113834928 GCA_963932145.1 Acanthosepion lycidas | reverse complement strand
TCTGCGGTTGTGGGAGATTTGTTTTTATTAGTGATAAAAGTTAATTGAAAAATTTTAGGGGATTTTTTCACATATGACAGTGCAAAGCAAACCTATTTAAAATGTGTTTCCTTGATTATCCGCCGATCCGAAATTCCCTGATCATATATTCGGCACTATTTACTCTCACTTCTGAAATGTTTTGATGATTACTTCACGTTATTATTAATATATTTTTCTTTATAGTTCAATCTCTCAGAAAGAGATGTTTTCTTTAGAGTAATTGATTCGCCTGAACTCATTAATTATTCCTGTCTTGTTTTCAGTTCATCTTATTTTCCCGCTCAACATTTACACTCTTTAAGAATATTTTGTACTCTGTCGGAAATACAGTTCTTTAAATCAAACACAAGTTATCACTTCGATATTCCCAAATAATTCGACAAAAAATGGCATTAATTTCGTCCGGCTCCTCGACACACCCACCACCAGAATACTGTTAAAAGTAGTCTTATCTTTTTATGTTTTGCCCTTTCACGATGTATGTATCATTTCTCTTCACCTCTCTCTATCCCTTGCAGCTCTCTACAACTCCCATCCTTCTGTTACCTTCCCCAGACCATGTTTTGCTTAAGCCCATTAAGTATGACATCCATTGTTTACCATTGCCTCTCTTCCCCTTTATTCGTCCCATGAGTATCAGATTCTCCAGGGTCTCTTTTTCATTATGTGTCCCAGAAACTTCAGCTGCGTCTTCCTGGTGATAAGTATTAGCCTTCTCATCTCATCGTTGGTGACACGCTCGGTCGGGTATCCTTCTGTAGAACCAATCTTCGTCAACACGAGCCTCTACATCCATCTTTGAGTAAATCGTCCAAAATTCGCTGCCATAAAGAAGGGCAGATGTCACACAACAGGTCATTATTCTTTTTTCGTAACCAAAGAAATCCTCCTGTCTTCCAATACTCTGTTCAGATTTTGGAATGCGTCCTTGGCCATCCCAATACATCGACAGATCTAAGTGTCGCACTTACCGTCCTCGGTCAAAACGTTTCCCAGCTATTTAAACTTACCCGTCTACTTCATGGTAGTGTTCTCCATCTTCAGATCGTATTTCAGCCTCATTGTTTTACTGATGACCATGCATCCTGTCTTTATGCTTATTCCTTTCTTCTCACTCCCCGTCGCTACCTTCTGTAGGAGATTTTGTAATTTATTTTCCTTGTCTGCTATCAGTACTGTGTCGTCTGCGAATTTTATGTTAAGATTGTGGCCGCCAATACTAAATCCCAATAGAGTTTCCAGTTCTCTCAGGATTGCCTCGCTGTATAGGTTGAACAGGTCAGGTGATAAGACGCATCCTTGCCTTACGCCTCTTTCTATTTTTTTTTTTTTTTTGTATTTTAGCTGAACTCGTTCCCTATACGTATGCATGCTGTTTGCTAACAGTATTGATTATTTTGATATCATTCCCGAATATATCGATGTTGCTGAGAAGTTCCAGCAGATCTCCGTGGCGTACTTTGTCGAAGGCCTTTGGGTAGTCTATGAAACATAGGTAGACGTCCTTCTGCATTTGTATCGCTCTTTCTAATAACATTCTGAGCATGAATATCGCGTTCATTTATCCGCTGTCTCGTCCTATCTCTGGTCTGATTCTGCTGCGCCTTTTATTCAACAGAATATGGATGATGAGTTTTGTCATGTGGCTCATTAGGGTTATTGTTCGATGGAGTTCGCATTTGTTTGTGCCGGGTTTCTTAGACATAGCTATGAAGATTGATCTGCTGAGGTCTTCCGCTATATCCCCGCTGTTGTAGATTTCATTTATTATGTCTGTGATCTTGTTTGTACCAAATTCATCTAAGACTGTTAGCATTTACGTTACAATTCCGTCTGGCCCAGCTGCCGTATTTCTGTTTAATTTGACCAGTGCAGCTTTTACTTCGGTTTTCAGAATTCCAGGTCCGTCGGTATTTCTGTGGATTGTTCGTTGTTCTCTTTCATCATGGAAGAGTTCTGCAATATACTCGCTCCAGCGTTGAAGAATTTTTTTTTTAAGCTTAGCGCCCCGAGCAAGGCATGAAGCCACTAGGATGCAGAGGGGTTGCAGAAGATTTGTAGCAACAGCAGATAGGAGTGATAGAAGAAAGGATGCAGGGAAGGATAGTGTGTAGGTCAAGGTAACTGGAGATGTCGATTGACATTACATTTGAATAGTTGGAATTATAGCTATCAGGGAAACAGTAATTTGGAAGGGTGTTCCACAGGCGAGAGGTGCTGGAGTAAAAGAGACGGCTACATTTTAAAGTTTCTACAGTGTAAGGGTGAGAGCGGGATGCCAGCCTCGTAAGGCGCTTGTATTCATGGAGACTGGGGACCAGGCAAAGCAGCTCATCGGAGCAATTGCCATGAAAGTATTTGTAGAAGAGACATAGAGAGGCGACGGCGCGTCTGTGAGATAGTGGCTGCAGGCGAGACGCCAGATCAGGGCCAATCACATTACATATCCGTCTCTGGATCTTGTCAAGAACTCCTTATTTCCTTCTCTAATGTGAGCGTTCCATCCCCTTATTTTAGGAAACCTGTTGACGAGCATGTCTTCTGCACTGTTAATTGCTTTATTTATTTGTGCATATCCCCTTTGCTGGTCGTACACAATCTGTCTATTTCAGCACATTTTTCGTTTAGTCATTCTTCTTTAATTTGCCTGCATTTGGTCCTTATTTCATCGTGAAATTTTCTGTACTCTGTTCCGTATCTTGGTAGAGTTTTCTGTCTCCTTTCTATCATGCCGAGTACCTCATCAGTCGTCCATTCGTTTTTTCTTCGACCTGCCTCTTTTGGGATGATATCGTTTGCTAATGTCACTAAAGCGTCTCCTAGTGAATCCCATTTCGAGTTTCCATTGTTTCCATCATATCTTCTTTTCACGTTGTCCATATTGATTCATTCCACGTTGAAAGGTTTCCCTTTCAGCTTCACTACCAGAATTCTTTATAAAAGTTATTTTCTGACGAATCAAAGAAACAAACTTACTGCCGTTGTTTCTGAACCACAGACTTAGTATAAAGCCAAAGTCGATTTTACCTCGGGGGCAGATCCGATCAGGTAGGCATTAGCAACAGACCCAACGGTAAGCAAACGTAAAACGCACAAACAGTGACAACAAGGCGCTTCAACTGACGGCGATGTATTGAGTCAGCAGTGCCTCCAGCGGCAATAGCAGATACTAAATCTCGACTACAACAATGTGACGTTTCGTAGAATATTTCTTCCAAAATCTATTTCACTCGACTACATATCTGCTGATTTCTCAATCTTCCACGCGGCTATATAAGTCCTGATTTTCTCGCACGTGTCTATCTCGACTACTACATTATGTTATACTCCAAACGAACACTCACTCTCCCAAAACGGATATACGATAAACCAAAACGACCTAACGTTTGAACATTGCATGTCACAGGAAATAAATTAAAAAAAAATCTTTTACTTATCTCATCTTATCTCCAGAAGTTTTTTTGTCACTTCCATTTTTTTCTTGCTTATCTCAAGGCCACCATTACAGATATCTGATCTATAAATACTAGAGATACTTTTTATAAACATGTCTGTTCCTCAATTTCTGTCCCTTATCTGTAAGATATGTTTGTCATTTTACCATCTCTCTTTGTCCATTTCTGATAATAGCTTGCATAAAATTGTTAAGTCAGTTACTGAGTATCCCTCTATCATTGTTTCTATGAGTCCTATGTGTGTTAAATTCTCTAACCCTTTTCCCTCATAATGGTTCCTGGAGAATTTTGAATGTCTCTTTCTGGTTTTAAGCATATTATTCTTCTTGGTTCTCATTTTCTAAAAACATCCTCGTTGCGCAAATGTTCAGTACATGTTATTCTCAATATACCTTTTTAGAATAGCATCCCGTCCGCTTCAAGTTCATTTGCATCGTTAAGAAAAATGTCCCGTATTCTAAACCATACTACGAGATAGGTAAGCTATGGCTGTTCATTGTTCTTTTCTTTGTTTTTTAATGATTTTATTTTTTCCATTTCTAATTGCTAACAAAACTTTAAAAAAAAAAAAGATAGTGTGAGGCGGAAATCATATAATGAAGAATTAGTTTTTGCGACTAAATTTCCCAACTGGTTTTCTATCGTTCCAGTCCGACAAGCTAATTAAGGGATGCGAACACAAGTCTCATCAGGGGAGGATTCCTTATTTCCAATCTATGCTGCTAACGGAACGCGCGTCACATCTAAAGTAATCCATAATATATATTTTTAGTAATAAATAAATGATAATAAATAATAAAGTATGAATAAAGTAAAACCTGTTAAGTCCCAATGAAATGAAAGAAAGACTAAATGAAATGGAAATTAGTTAAAAATTAATCATTTTCTTCAGCTGAGAAATCAAATCTTTTTCATCTGTCTGTCAAATTATTTATGGAAGATATTAAACATAGAGTTTTCGTTGTGTGTGTGTGTTTTTGTTTTTTTTTTTTTAATTTCTCTCGGTAAGCATAATGACGTAAAATGCATGTAATATCGACACTATTGATGATTTCGAAAATGGCTTTATTCTTCTTGAAATAATATAAACAGTTATGATTTAGGTACGTTTGCAATTGAAAAAATTCTGAATAGAAGATAAAAACTATGCCAAAGTTATTAAAACAAGTAGCTGTATCTGTCTATATTTCTGAGATGAGATATCATGTAAACTATCTATAACTTTCGAACTATTGTCCTTATCTTTCTCGCCATGTTTATCACAATGTTTCGGCCGTTGTACGCTACGGTCTTCTTCAGGTGGCTGGAATGTCGAACTGAACCCTTTATTCGCTCACTGGGGTAGGCTATTCTAGTTCCACGTGCCATGTCTAATGGATGTCAGTTATCTCCTGTTAATTCCCCTCTCAAAGTTCTCCACAAGGACACATGACACAGTGGATAAAGGGGTTAGTTAGATTCAGTGACATGTCTCAAAGAGTGTGAGTTCAATACCTGGTTAAGGGGGTGGAGATTTTTGAGAGGGATATTAACAGGAGATAAGTGACATCCATTAGACATGTCATGTGGAACTAGAACAGTCTAACCCAGTGAGCGAAATAAAGGGTTCAGTTCGACATTCCAACCACCAGAAGAAGACCGGAGCATACAACGGCCGAAACGTTTTGATAAACATGGCGACAAAGATGCGGACAATAGTCTTAATAATGTAAATAGCGTACAGGTAGCCGCATTCTTCTTCTGATTCGAATAATTGTCGAAAGAGCAATGGACAAAACCCTGCCTATTACTTTATTTTGATAAGTTTCTACTAAATAAAGGTAAAAAGATGACATTTTATAAGAAATGGGCTGTTATATAATATTCTCTATCTAATCTGCTTGGCTTTTTATATAATATTTCGAGGATTTAGATTGATAAATGAAAATGACAAGCAAATATCTGGATCTTACAATTATGTGTAATTAAAATGTTTTAAACCTTTTTTTCTTTTTTTAGTTATTTACAAAATACCTTTGTAGTTTTGTGTACAAAGTGTTTTTATTCTCATTAAAAACCTTAAAATTATTTGATTTAATTCAGGTTTTATAGATACCATTCTGTGACTAAAAGCAAAATCTCTCGTACATTTCCACCGACTAGTTAGGTAAACATATTTCTTATTTGTGACAAAAATACCAGGCACCCACTCATCGACACTACAATCGTACTAAATCTGGTAATATTTGTAGAGAAGACTTTAATCCTAGATCAGTCGAAGCCAAGTTCGGGGTATTGTTATTTTTATCATGCCTGAAGGGCTATTTATATATAGAAAAAGTCCACTGCGTATGCTATGAAGACATGAAATGTGTCAAAATGAAAAAAAAAAAGAAAAGAAAACACTTTTAGTGGTGTAAGATTTAAAAAAAAAAGATTCTGTAACATTATGGTGTAAATCGTGCATACTGGCTAATCAAAGTTCATGAAGTCTCTTAAAATTTCGAGAATGCCTGGCGGCAAAGATTCAGCTAAAAGATAAATAAAAAAAATCTCGGAACGACAATGCCTGTGATTGCAACTGACTTTCAGTGATCGAATTGTTCCATATTCTGCGTCGGCGTTATTGGGTATTGAGAAGACAGTCGAATACATCAAGAGATTTTTCTGTGAAGCCAAACAGGAACCTGATTAACGCTTGGAGTTCATATTTAGTATTAATCGGGTTTGTGCATATTTAGGTATAAGATTTTCAAATGTTTCTTTTAGTTAAAACAAAATGAATCGGTTTTAGATAAAATTGTACAGGAAAACTCGCAAATAAAGCTTTAATAATATGTGCATCTTCTATACGCAAAACTTAATTAAACTAGAAATTTAAGTAAAAACTGTTATTGAAATAAGAATTTTATCAACATGGCTGAAATATGCGTAGGCAAATCGTTTTGTGGGGATTACTGATAAAACTTAAAGCACAAGTTTAGATATAATACAATACTTTGAAAAAAAGTAATGGCATTTTCTAAATAAAAGAAAAAAGAAAAAGGGCCTGTTTAGCCAGAAGAGATACGACATTTTTCAGTGCTGTCTTAGACACTGACATGTACTGTTAGCGTAATTGTTAACGACGCGAAAGGTAGAAACAAAAGCCGAGATCAAATCGCAAGGCCACTTTCGTACAAATGCCGCGAGGAAAGGTATGAATATATTTTATCTCACACCCATAATTTAAGGGTTAAGTAGCAAGGTATACTGGTTCACTAGACTTGAGTGGGATTTAGTCTAGAAAGATGGTTCTTAATTTAAAAGCCATGGAGAACGCAACAGGAAACTATTACGTTTTCCAAGAAGTCAAGTCAATTCAGAAAAAAAAAGCGGAAAGCCATGATCATCTACGGCCTGATGGGACATGGCATAACATAATCAATTTTTAATAACTGCGAGATATTCAACTGAGGATTAATGAGTGAGTTTCGAACAGCTTGAGAGAACGGGTGGCTGTGAGGTTTCTTCTGTGACGTGGCATGCATGTCAGAAGAGTGAAGTGGTATAACGATATACCGGAAGAGCTGTGTCAATTTAAAAAAAAAAAAAAAACATTTTTGGCGGTGCAACACCAAGAAGAAAAAAGTTCAAAATGGTAAACGATTTGCTGTTGTTGTTTTAGGGTGGGGGGGGGCATGGTGAAGAAGAAGAAAAAATATTTCTTTTTTGTTTGTTAATTTTAAGTCGACAAAGAAAAGGAAAAAAGAAAGAACAAAGTAAAATCACTGCGAAAGGAAACGAAAAAAGAAACGCTTTAAATTGAAAGCGAAGAAGATGAAAAAAAAATTATTTCAACTTGAGAAAAGGAAAGAAACAAAGACGGGAAAAAAGATTATCTTAACTCACCTTAGAAAAAAAAAAGAAAGAAAGAAGAAAAAACATTAGCTTAACTCACGAAAAGAAAGAAAGAAAATACAAAAGAAAGAAAGAAAGAAAAAATAAAGAACGAACGAAAGAAAACGAATAAACGAAAGAAAGAAAGAAAGAAAGAAAGAAAGAAAGAAAGAACGAAAGAAAAAACGTTTGTCTTAACTCACTTCAGAAAAGAAAGAAAGAAAGAAAGAAAGAAAGAAAGAAAGAAAGAAAGAAAGAGAAAAGGAGATATTATATAAGCGGGAAAATAAGAAAAAAAGGGAAAAAGAAACAAACAGTTTAGCTTCGATAAATAGAAGGAAAAGAACAAGAATAAACAATTGTATCTAAATTAAATTCACATGGCATTGAAAGATAATAAGCTAGGCGTCACATTCCTTCGACCATCCTAGACAAGCCCAGCCGTAATTATCGTGGATTAAACAAGACCTGAGGTCTTACCTTGAAGTACAGGGTTTTCGAGATATTAAAAATGAAATTACAAAAACTAAATTGACCGTGTTCATTTTCACCCTTCGATTTAAATGTGTAGCGATTGCAAGAGATGCTATTATATTGAATTGATCGGTACTTTCTACTGTTTGGAAAATCGGTTCACTGTGTAGTGCCAGACATTTTTCCTTGTCAAAATCCATCTTACAGATTTATAAATCTACCATTTCTCCGTGCATTGAATATTGCTGTCATATCTGGTCTGGTGATTTTACTATATATCTTGAAATTCTTGACCCCCCCCCCCAGTCTGTAATATAATCGATCTTGACCTAACATCTCGATTTCAGTTATTTTCAGTTTTCGTCGGCCTCATATGACCTCTCTCTTCCTTTTCTACAAATGTTTTCAATTCTTCAGATGATTTTTCGTCATTGTTGTCTTGGTTGCTTGAATTTAATCGTGCTAAAATAATGGCAACAAGGTATGACCATTGTAACTGTTGAACTACCGAGATGTAACCTTATGTTCTAATCTTAGAATTTCTTTTCCAGCGATTCTCAGTTGTGTAATTCCCTTCCGATTTCTTGCTTCCCTGACAACTACAAGCTTCAAAGTTTTAAATAGACGTCAATCTGCATTTCCTGTCTTCCAGAAACATGTTTTTTTTTTTAAATTATTTTCCTTTCCCATCACTAAAATCTTCTTATTTGCTTCCATTTTCTGTAACACGGTGTTTCCTTAGTGGCATTATCACATTGGTTGGGATGAAATGTGCGAAGATATCAATTTGTCTTCCGAGTCTACACAAAAAAAAAGAAAAAAAGTCATATATATATATATATATATATATATATATATATATATATATATATATATGCATGATTCATTAAAAACGACAAGATTTTCTTTATAGAAACCTCTTGTTGGAACACAAAAAAATTAAATAAAAAGCTTAACCATAGTATCTTGTCTGTAGTTGTTAATGAAACATACATAAAGGAAAGATCGCTGCCTAAATATACAACTATATATATATATATGTGTGTGTGTGTGTGTGTGTGTGTGTATATATGCTTTAGAGAAAAAATCCTAAATTAAATCCTATCGTCATCATTGGTATATCATTTTTTAATAAAGTTTCATTCGATACAAATCTCAAGAGCCCCTCAAGTTAGAGGTTTTTGAATGATTTTGTATTAGCGTATGAGGAGTACGTAAGTGCTGATAATGAGGATTTATATGAACGGTAAATGTTGACTCTAGATTTGAAAAAAAGATAAATACGGTAGTGTTGCAGGAAGCAACCTCTCGGGAGTCTGTTCCAGAAAATAGCAAAATTATCATATACATTGTCAATGGTATGTGAAAAGTATGTGGATGATTTGCCCTTTGTACGTGATATGCGAGTACACGGTGAAGATATGAATTGAGAGGATGTTGCTTATCTGAAGATTTTACACGGAAATAGAGGTAGAATAGCAATAGACATGCGAAGTTTCGTCTGTTGGGAAAGTGGTTGCCAGAGTGAAAATTATTCATCGCCCAGAAGGAAGCGTCAATGTTTTCAGTCATAGGTGGAAAGCGAGTATTTGTAAGTACCAGATCAGATATGGCAGAGATACCCCATTTTGGTTTGTGGGCAGGGCAAGAGGTGGTATCAACTTTCATGAGCAGTACAAAGAACTGATCATTGATGACTGAAATTAATGTGTCATTATAAAACGATGTCTAAAATGAAAGGAATCCCCTCCACGCAACCACAATGTTTCGAATTAACAACACAGTCTCTCTCTATTATAATATATTTTATTAGAGGAGGCACCGTGGAGTAATTGATAGCGCCTTGGATCGAGGAATAGGAGAGTTGAGTTCGAATTCCAGTCGAAAAATTACGTGCTAATAGCCTTGGGAAAGGTGTGAATCCTCCTCTACTCCCTCCAGCTATGGGTAAATACCAGGAAAGAGTGGGTTCTATAACCTTGGATGCCAAGTTGTCTAGGAGAAGGACAACTGTGAATTCAAAACATACGGAGGGTCGTTTGGCGACCCTGTGGTACGTAGTGCACCAGGTCTGTGTAGTCGGCCGTTCAAAAAGTGTGGATGGACCTGCACAAAACGTTCATACCTATAATCAAATCACATGTGCTGGTGTCGGGCTGTCGGTTTCCTAAGAACTTATGTGCTTGACCCTCATACGTCGTATTCGACGGGAGAGTCGATAGAGTATGATTTATTATAATTATCTGGATAATTACATATATATATATATATATATATATGTGTGTGTGTGTGTGTGTGTGTGTGTGCTTGTAATATGATAAAGACTATATTGCGACAACGTTTCAGATAGGCAACTGTATAGGTATACTGGTGTCTCATAATCTTCACTCTTATTATATTTGGTCTGTAAGCATTTTATATTTTACATATTTCAGCATCCTCATTTTTATTATATATATATATATATATATATATATATATATATATATATCGTCCCCGGTATGACGATAAACTACATCCGCGTCCTGGGTATGACGATAACTACGTCCAACAACAAGGCTTCAGATAATGTTTGCGGAAAAAATAATGTTGCTAGCTATACGTTTTTGAAACAATAATGTTGCCAGCTATACGTTTTCTTGAAAAATTTTGCCAGCTATACGTTTTTTGGGAAAAAATAATGTTGCCAGATATACGTTTTTGAAACAATAATGTTGCCAGCTATACGTTTTTTGGAGAAAATAATGTTGCCAGCTATACGTTTTTGAAAAAACAATGTTACCAGCTATACGTTTTTGAAACAATAATCTTGCCAGGTATGCGTTTTTGAAGAAATAATGTTGCCACCTATATGTTTTTGAAACAACAATGTTGCCAGCTATATATAATAGTACTGTATATATAATACAGCTATATATAATAGTACTGTATATTTGATATATATATAGGTATATGTTTGTGTATATATATATATATATATATATATATATATATATATATATGTATGTATGTATGTGTGTGTATATATATATATATATATATATATATATATATATATATATATATATATATATATATACCTTAATTTGGCATTAAATGACCCACAGTGGTTGATATGCCATAAAACCCAACCAACCAACCAACCGATATATATATATATATATATATATATATATATATATATATATATATATATATATACCTTAGAAATGATTAAATATATCTTACTGGAATTCCCCGAGGTTTTTATAACACTATTCGACTTTACTTTGAACAATCAGAATGTATTTAACTCTCAGTCGAAATGATGATTGTGATTTTTTTATCCCATTTTCCTCTCTACTGTTCCCTCTTTTTGAAACTTATTCACAATTCTATTGATGATTCTTGAATGGAATTTGAAGATGGAAGCCAGAATATAATTGTTGGCGCTTTTACTGAAGGCCTGAGTGATCTTTTTTCTCTCACTGTTGCTCAGTTGTGAAGAAATAGTGAAACTGACACAAAACAATTTTAATCTGTTATCTTTCTAGCTGAATAAATCAAGGGAGTTTTCAGTGATTCTTACGACAAAGGTATCAAGTTGACTAAGCTTTGTATCTGAATACCTGGTAAGAAGAAAGTCAGTTTGGGGGTGTTTAGATATTAAACATTTTGTGGGATGAACAATTCTCCCCTGCGTTACACGATCTGGACAACTTTGCTGTTATACCAGGTTATATATATATATTCGCACTGTCCTTTTGAAAGTTGCAAATCATAGTTTTACTGCTATTTACCTTAGCTGCGATCGCCCGCTGTTACAAAACTTGATTATGGAAATCTAGATTTCGAGCACGCTGAACTTCGATAAGTTTGCTTGCTTTAAGCATGGTGACACCTTTACGCAGTGATATCCAAGATCTAACAATTTATACCATCTGGTTTTATAATTTTGATCAAGTGTAAATCGCATCATTTTATGAAAATGTCCATTTCTGAATAAATTGATCGGATTATAACTTTTTGTCTACATAATCTTTTAGATTAGAGAATTAGTAACATTAAGTAAGAAAAAGATTATATTGTATCCCTAAATAATAGACTCTAACAGAAAATTTTCAAGTGGTCTTAAATTTTTGATCAGGTGTGTGAATATATATATATATATATATATATATATATATATATATATATATATATAATTCAATAATATAATATATATATATATAATTCAAAATTATATCAAACATTCTAATCTTTATGAACCCCCAAAATAACACATTCAAATTAAAACAAAATAACAGCGTCTTTTTCTAGCCATTTTTTATTTATTTTTACAAAGAAAATTAGTGACATCTCTCATGACTTCCTTCTCTCTTTTTCTATCTATGGGTTTTTTCTCCTCTACCCCTTCGATATCAATATATACCTTCCGTTAAGTTAACCGTTTAAATGTGTCAATGTCTGCTAACTTACTCATGCCTTCTCACTTCGTTAATTTACATGTTTAATACGGCCCGTCAAAAATATGTAAATTTCTTTTCATTTTTTGTTTCAACCATTTGAAGTAAATTCTGATGATCCGCAGTCCTTTAAATGGGCTGTCGTGAAATAATTTATTACATGGAACCTTAAAGTGGTCTGTTTTTATTTAAATTATTTGCTCTGGATTTACATTGATCTCTCTGGATTTTATCCTCTTTAGGTTTACCCATACGGATTACCTAGTTTTTCATAAACTAACTATATATATATATATATATATATATATATATATATATATATATATATATGTATATATATATATATATATATATATATATATATATATATATATATATATATATGACCAAATGCAGATCAAATATGGATCGGAATCTAATCAGATGTTAAGACAAGAAACAAACAGGAAACATATACCCTCCCATGCCTCCAAAGAGTGACGGATGGAGGAGGAAAGTTGTGAATATAGGAGGAAGTAGGAATAATTTTAGATGATGGGTGTTTTAGTCCTGCTCTATTCTCGGTATGTGTGTGACGTGATCCTGGTCACGGCCCCAAATGTGTCGTCACCCCGGCCTCTCTGCCCCCGTGCTATCTTGTGACGACCAATGCGACTTGGTATTGGTCGCGGCGCCAAACTTTACGTTCTAACCCTTGGCTGAATCTGGTTACATTCGGTATCAACTTTGTCGTTCCCACCTCACCTCCAACGCCTGGTTACCGAAGTAACTGCTTTGATTTCTAGTCTAACCTACCCACGTTGTGATTTGATCTTAGGTAGACGAAATCAATCAGTCGCGGGGCGTAATGCAAGCCGAATTCGAGCAAAGGTGACATCGCAGAAGTATATGTAAAAGAAAATAAAGTAAAAACTCGAATGATTCAAATGTGTTAAAAAAGAATAACAAATATTTTTATATCTGATTGCTGAATACAGGACTGCGTCTTTCACCCAAACCGCTTCTATGGATACCTGACACTTTGCGTTTGTTAGGCGAGTCTTAATATCTTAAGTTGTTTTTCAATAAACTGGTTTTTGGTGTCTTCAGGAGATATTCCTAAAACTTGTTTTCGTGGTGTGAGTCTAAGTCGTTCTTCAAAAATAAATTGTTTTTGGTTATAAGTCTAACTCGGAATGCGTGAGATCTTTCATGTCAGCTTCCTGCGAGGCTGGTCTCTGAGCTCACAGCTCAACTCTGTCTGCGTCTGCCGTCTGCGTCTCTCTCTGTCTGCCCAACTAGCACCGTCTACTCCGTTTATATGGACGCCGACCAAAACCGGGTGTGGGCCTGTAGTGGTTTGGGTTCCTCGATAATTCCAAATCCACAATAAGGATTTTCTTTGTTTTCGGACAGGAAAATTTATCACACTCCATTTTTGGAAGTCCATTACTTTCTGTTTTATAGGGGTTCTTAAGGGAATTGTCCTCCCAAATTCTTCTTTCTCATATTGGTATCTCACACCAATCCCCTCAGAGGCGTCAACAGGCCTCCCCTTCTTCTCATATGCTTACCTTCGGCTACCGTTCACGCCACGACTCAGCCAATGACCGCCCGGCAGCGTGGGTGTGGCTAGACTGGCCTCAGTTTACAATTATCGCTCAAAGGAAAAAAAATATCTTCCTTTTTCTTTTCTTTATTTTCCCCGACCAGAGCCTCCCACGACTCGTAGTGTGGTCCTTAATCTCTATCATAACTGAATGCCATCGTCAACGAGATTTTAGTCAAATAATCATCGGGGTTGGTCAAGTGAAACCCGTGTATCCTCAACGCCTTCGTACTTCTGTCGCCAACAATCTGTCTGGGTAACAAACTTTATCATTGCCAGGTCTGGACATAAACAGGTGGTCTCTTTCCAAAACCAAGTGATATCTCTGAAAGATAGTTAATGGTTTATTCTTTCCCTTTTTCTCTCACTTTTCCCTTCCTTTTTCTTTGGGGGTGGCCTCAGGTGATCTTTTTCTCGGTCGGTACTCGACCTAAATCTGATTATCTTTTAGCATTCAGCTTTTTTTGCTATCTTTTATTCGCCGTGTCGTAGCATAAATTATTTCCGACAGATCCGAGATCTTACGAATTTCCTATCTTCTGCGAAAAAAATACTTTCCTTTTCGGTAATGAAAATAAAATCTTTACCACTTTTCTTTGTTAAAAAAATAACATCGCTCAGTATGTCTTTCGTGATAGCTTCTTCTCGCCTTAAGCATTTCTCGCATTTAATTTTCACGCAACCGCTAAATAGGGTCACATGTGTATCTGTTTGTGTTCAAGCATTTTTCATTAAATAATATAAACATATTATGTCTATCAATGTGTAAAATAATATTTTCTATTTCCCTAAGTATGGTCTTGGAGCTAAGTTGAAAATCTTTATGGGAGGCGCCGTATGTTTGTTAACCCAAGACCTATCGAACTCTCCCGAGATCGTCCACAGTGATAAACTGTGAAGACAAACGTAATGGAACTGTGATCGATTTGATGGAGAATTTTGCAAACACGCGTCAAAGCACTCTGTTATAATATTAGGTTGGTGCAAAAATAATGTCGTTTTATGACGTTCAACTTCAAAAGATCATAACTCCTTTCATAATAAACTTTATTAATCGAAATAAGAACCATTAGAATCGACACATTTTTGCCAACAAGAAACAAGTTTATTTATCCCATTTGCATAGAAATCCGGAGTTCTGGAAGCGATGAAGTCACTGAAGGCCGATTAGGCATCATCTCGGCTTTTGAAGCATTTTTCGCTCAGGAAGTTGTCGAGATGCTTGAAAAAGTGATAATCGGTGGGTGAGAGGTCCGGTGAATATGGCGGATGAGGCAGAGTCTCGTAGCCCAATTCGTTCAGTTTCTGCAGGGTCAGTAGAGCAACATGCGGGAAAGCGTTGTCATGGAGGAGAATTGGTCCATTCATATTGACCAATCTCGTGCACATACTTCTGGAGCTACTGGTGCATTTCGTCAATTTGTCGGCACTACTTCTCCGCCGTAATCATTTCGCCCGGATTCAAGAAGATGTGATGGATGAGACCGGCTGCAGAACACACCAAACAGTCACCATAAATTTTTTTTGGTGCAATTTCGGGTTCGGGAAGTGTTGTGGTGCTGCTTCTCCGGCATCCAACCACTGTGCCGAACGTCGCCGGTTGTCGTAGAGGATCCACTTTTCATCACACGTCACAATCCGCTCGAGAAATGGGTCGTTTTTGTTGCACAGAAGGAGCGTAGAAGACACCTCAAAACGACGATTTTTTTGATTATCGTTCAATTCATGCGGCACCCATTTATCCAACTTTTTTGACTTCCCAATTTGCTCTAAATGGCGAACGACTGTTGAGTGGTCGGCCTCGAGTTCAACAGCAACTTCTCGTGTGTTTTTGCGAGGATCGGCTTCAATTAAGGCTTTCAAATGTTCGTTATCAACCGCAGTCGGCCGGCCGCGACCGTCTTCATCTTCGAGGCTCTCGTCACCATTGCGAAATTTCTTGAACCACCGTTGTGCCACACGTTCGTTAGTGGTTCCTGGGCCAAACGCATCATTGATATCACGAGCTGTCTCGGCAGCTTCTCGGCCTAGTTTGAACTGGAACAAGAAAATCGTGCGGATTTGAATTTTGTCCATGCTGTCGAAAAGCCTGCAAAAAAATGAATGAAGAGATTGAAAACGGTAACGAATAACAGGATTCGATAAAGGGAAAAACGCGCTTCAAAATGATATAACATGGCTATATATATATCAATGAATTAATTCAGAAATCATATTTTAAAAGTAACATATTTGAGAAAACGACATTATTTTTGCACCAACCTAATATTTTCAAATTTAACAATTGTGGTTACGATGTTATGCAATCAAGCATTCACAATGCAAGAGGCAAACCAAAAATGGTAAAATGCAACATGGTTTTAAATGTTTGTCGACACAAATTAAAATTCGCAATTTCCCACTGGGAATGATGACAGAAGTTTTAAAATATTTGGGTTAAAATAGTATAGGGTGCCTTACTTTATGAATTTCAGCTTAACATCAAGAAGATAATTAGAGACCTTGAAAATATGAAACTATAAAAAATAAATTATATCTATATTATTTAATGAAACATTCTTGAATAGCGATATCATGCATATATATATATATATATATATATATATATATATATATATATATATATATATATATATATATGTGTGTGTGTGTGTGTGTGTGTGCGTGTCATCCACAGGCAGACAGTATCTTACCTCCAGGCCATCGTCGCACGACAAAAAGGAATGGAATTCTAACGTTTTTCTCTTTAGGAAATACACCTCAATTCAATTTACTTCAAGAGTAATGCCTAATAGCACTAGGAACAGTTGTTTTTTAAAAACTCGTTTCCCCCGGGTGCTCAACCGGATTTCCGGGAACATATATATAGTAATATATAGTAATATTTATATATATATATACATAATTTTATATTTTATATATATATATATATATATATATATATATATATATATATATATATATATATATATATATAATTTTATATTTTATATATATATATATATATATAATTTATATAATGTATAATTTTATACATAAAATTCATATTTTATATATATATATATATATATATATATATATATATATATATATATTATAAAATAGTCAGTCAATTTAATGCAATTAAGGGAGAACACATTTCGGTAACAGATTAGGAAGGCCTTAACGCACTGTCCACTTGCTGAACGACACGATCCTTTTTTTTATTAATTGTACAATGGATTAAATTTTCTGTCCATTTTTCTTACAAGTACTTTCGGAAAAAAATTATCATCTTCAGGCATTGATGTTTTATATTTTTTTCTTCTCATTCCCAGGTAATTTTCGGTAAAATTCCCGTGTGAAATTGAATGTGATACCTGGTGAAAGATGTTTTATTAAAATGTGTGCTCTTATTAACAGTCAAGATTTTTTTTAACATGCAGTAATGCGACATTAGATTATTTTAATAGTGTATTAATGTACTAATTCACAATTTCCATTATTTATAGTGCTTTTGTCTTTGACGTGACATGGACTAATCTTGAAGATTGCAGGAATTTCTTTACTGCATATCGAACGTTTTTAAATCATTAAATAATGCAGGTTAATTAATATTGTAAATGTTATATGTATATGTATGTTGATATTATATATATATATATATATATTTATATATATATATTTATGTGTGTGTATACATATATATATATATATATATATATATATATATATATATATATATATATATATATAATTATTTTCTTTACATTTATAACGCTTCGAAGGAATTGATTACCTATCATAGTATCCAGATATATTACCAAATATGACAGAAAGTTTTAATTGGATTTAACGGCAATACTGTGTAAAATTATCTCAAGCACCGTAGGCATATCTTCTTTTTCGGCTAGATCAGGCGTTGTGTAATAACCTCAGCCCTCTCTCGAAAAAGAAGTTCTACCTTAGGAGATCCCCCATCATGGGGCTTGAGCTAATATTATTTTGAAACTATCCAACCGAAACCAGGTATTTAATTTTGGAGACAAATTGTGCCCCTGATACGCTAAACTGAAAACCTGTTGTGAAAGGAATATGTCTTTTCTAGTTGAAGCACAATAAATTGAAACCTTGGTTCGCTTACTATTTCGAGAGATATAGAAATTCGAAATGAAGTATGTCCCCAATGCATTAAGAAGGGGTTGGTTAGGGGTTACATGGTTCGGGGATGGCCGTGATCTCTTTGAATGTGATATGAAATAGAAAAAGAAAAGTTTGTTTCGACACACATGCATCCATACTGAGCCGTCACATCTAATCCAACCTTGTATCTTATTTGACATCTTTGGGAGGCAATTAAATAAACTATTCCCAAAGATCTCGTGTTACATTAGAATTTTCTTGCGCTGCGTCGCAGTTCTCGTAAAGGATAACAGCTCATTCCTTCAACAGCTGACTTGATATCGAATAAAGTTTTACTTTCTCGTGTCTAGAGTGTGCTGTTGTCTAGATACACGTTTCTCTTCGTGACCCGGTCAAGTCGATTATTGGCTGACTTTAATAGAGACGTTGTTGTTCCTTACAAGCAATGCTAACGACAATGAGTCAATTTAACTTTCTCATGTTGTTGACTGTCAACTCAGACATTTTAAGCTATTCAACGAAACAAACAATACGTTGTCAATAAACACACATACATGCTCGCATATATGCATATATGACGTATTTAGATGATAACAATGATACACAAAATAATAGCTAACAATCGTGTTTTAACCCAATGAAACTAAAAGAAATTGTACCTTATTAATTTTGCACAAAGTATAATTCATTTCGATTATTTATACTGTTTGTTGGATACTTTTCATTTAATTATATATATATATATATATATATATATATATATATATATATAATAGTTCCTTTCTTTCTTTTGATCGCTAAAGTATGAATTCATTTCGATTATTTATTACTTTTGGATACTTTTCGTCATTTAAATATATATATATATATATATATATATATATATATATATATATATATATATATATATATATATATATAAAATAGTTTTTTTCTTTTGATCGCAAAAGCATGAAACAGGTTTTCAAACCCATATCCATACAACTGAATATGTTAACTCTATCACTGATATTTAGCACTTTCCAAAAAGTGCGCCGAGTATGTACGTATATATATACATATATATATATATATATATATATATATATATATATATATATATATATATATATATATATATATATATATATATATATATATATTTATATATATATATATATATATATATATATATATATATATATATATATAAAACGACGGACCGCATTCTTTTAAAGAAACTTTCTTGTCTAACACTTCTTCAGAACAATTTATTGGAACATCAATTATCAAAACGACGAAATCTAAAAAAGTGAACGCGGAGGGTGCGGGTAAATAAGGTGCCATAACTAAAATAATTTTGTTACTAAAAACGACAATTCAGTGTGAATAAGCTCCTAGTCATTTTAATATAGAGAAAATATTACTGACAACACAACCATGAGAAATTGAAAACGAAGAAAATTCTCCATCTGCCTGCACAAAGGTCGGACGATGAACCTTGAAATAAAACGCTTCTAAAACCCGTAAATGTTTAACCAGGTGATCCCTGTGCAGCACCCTTAATATTCCTTAACATATTCGGAAGCACAACCCGGATTCTTAATCAAGTGAAGTCCAATCGCTGACTCGCAATCTGACTGAGTCAAGCGATCACTGTTGCTAACTCCACCCTGTCGTATACAAGTAGACACGTGTAGTCTAACCCGGGTTTCCAACCGCAAGTTCATTCGCCCTACATAGCCAGCCTCACACTGACATTTAAATTGATAAATTACGGAGCTTATAGATACGGAAATTGATAAATCACTTTTTTTCTGTTCTACACTATTTTGATAATCGATCATTCCTTTTTGAACAATGTACATACATTTTGCATCAAAGAATGTTTTGTCAAGATTCACATATTAAATGCGAAATCTTGCCAACCTTCCTCTCTCTATATATCCATCTCACTATTGATCTCTCCTTTAAACTCCTTCTGTATTTCTCTATCTCTTTCTCTTTCAATCTTCCTCTTTACCTCTGTCTCTCTAT
>OZ010585.1:113807021-113814728 GCA_963932145.1 Acanthosepion lycidas | reverse complement strand
TTTTAAAAAGATTCTTTCCAATGAGCCTATCGTTTCTTTCAAACAAATTGAAAACACCCGATAAATATTATCAAATACAAGCGGTCACACTCAAAACAGTCATAGAAGGAGAAAACCCTTTTTTCTTTTGCAACAACCTTCAAGTTAATTGTATCACAAATTCAGTTAGAAACATCGCGGTTTCTTTAGAAGGTGGCAATTATACAGATTAACGTTTGGCATAGGCCGCCCATTGTACTAAGCATGACTTAGTTTATGTGGATTTCCTCAATGGTAAAAAATAAATAAAAGATTTCATTGATGCAGGTCTGGTGTCAGGCACAATAATGTGACATCAACGGAGCTTGTGGAACATTTTATAGCAAACAACTGTAATTTTGACGAACATCTTAAGGTGCATTTTCTGAAAAAAATATTCAAAGTCCACCGAACTTCACATATGCAAATTACTAATTTCCCGAATCAAGGGAGTGACCATAATGACGGCAGAATTCTACAGGATTTATACTAAGCTGTTTGATTAATTCCTTTTTGTAATTAATCACCTAACGGGAAATTTCAAAATGAGCAAAGCTCACCATCAAGTTCCGCACGTTTCAGTTGCATGCCTTTTATGCTGGCTACGTGTCATTTCTTTTAACTCGCTGATTACAAGTACGGCCGTTTTTCTCAAGGCAAAAGGCGTTATAATTTTTTGTTTATATTTTATATCTATATAACTCTATGTAATTTTTAAACATAATTTGAAGAAGACAGACACGCTGTCGAAATATTGTTGGATATTGTCAAACACTGTATCCTTTATTTATTTTTTTCTTGGATCGATTTCTTCTCTAAGTATTCAAAAATATTGGAAGAGGTAGATCAATCATTTATGTTTGTTCATTTAATACTACTACTACTACTATTAATAATAATAATAGTAATAATAATAATAATAATAATAATAATAATAATAATAAGAAGAAGAAGAAGAAGAAGAAATTACCTTGTTTAAAAGATATACAAAAATAGCACTGAGTGAAAGGCCTTAGTATTATTATTATTATTATTATTATTATTATTATTATTACTATTATTATTATTATATTTTGTTTTCCGTTTAGTACAATGGCTTTCCGCGTCAATATACAAATCTTAAAAGAAAGGAATACAGTAAATATATGCATTCAGGTCCTAAGTGATACTTAAACAATGCATATTGTTTAAAATAACATTTGATAATAGTATTTTGAAAGATGGGCAGTTCCACACTGTGCAATTATTATTATTATTATTATTATTATTATTATTATTATTATTATTATTATAATTATATGAACTTATGTGTCTTTACTCGATAAACGTTGGCTATCGCCAGAAATTGAATAATTCAAAACAACCTTTAATCTGCTTTCCATTCCTCAGTGTTTGGTCAGACGTCAGCAATACTGTAAACAGGACATTTTCAATTCTTTCGAGAATCACGACTTCACCTTCATTCTAGCGTATGTAACACGCTTCCAAGTACGCTATTGTCGTATTCTTAGTCTTTTTACAAATGTTTGCTTTCGTTCCGCTCCACACTATGGCCTGCTGTTACAATCACCTTCATTATTCAGCAGATCTTTGTCTAAACTACGACTATCAGACACAAAAAAAACACTTTTCTTCAAAACGCAAGCGCATTTATTCAAAACATATTATCTTTTAAAGTATTTTTCATGAACTCTTTTATATTATACGTATGTTTCAAGGTTATGTTTATATGTATTTTTTATTTCAAGATTCCTCCTTGTAAATCCTGCGACGGCGCTGGAATTATGCGTATCAGTATTATTTTTTCATTGGATCATTTCAGTGATGTGGAGAGAGAGAGAGACAGACAGACAGACAGGCAGACAGAGAGAGACAGAGAGAGAGATAAATAATAAATCGGTAAATTTCGCCCATTTTCCCATATCTCTCTACCCCCTGACTTGTGTCCTTGAGATTAAGGAAAAGACAGAAACCAAAGTGGACGCGTCGATAAATGCAATAGTCCCCGGGGACCTGGTTGATGCTTATGGAGAATCAACATTTGTTACTATTTAATGGTTTTTTGTTTTTTTGTTTTTTGTTTTCTTTTAAAATCTTGGTTAAAATTGTTGAGACCAGGTTCCTTTCTGAGCTGGTATTTTAAATTCTAATATATCCATCTAATGATAATTTCTGTACACTTAGAATTTGCTATATATTTCTTTTTTATTGATCAGCAATTAGTTTTCCTTGCATCTGCATGTGATGAATATTTTCGCTTGATTGGTTGTATGATCAGAAACTGAAATGCCAAAAAATAAATACAGTAACTGAGAAGGCGTTTTGGTTCATAGGGGTGAATCGAAAAATTCATTCAGACTTTTGCTAGGACTATCCATTAACTAAGTTGTGTGTGTTACGCGCATTAAATGCGTTCGACAACATATGATCATTGGCATTCAAGGCTGACATAATCTAATTAGGTGTTAGCTAGCTACCTAGATAGATAGATATGAAGAGTCATGGTAACTGATACAGAAATTAGATAGATAGCTAGATAGATAGATAGATATGAAAACACAAATTAACAGATAGATAGATAGATAGATAGATATGAATAACCTAACTAGCAGATAGATAGATAGATAGATATATAGATAGATAGATAGATAGATATGAATACCCTAATTAGCAGATAAATAGATAGATATGAATATTGTAATTAACAGATAGACAGATATGTATATATAAATATATATATACATATATATATATATATACATATATATATATATATATATATATATATATACATATATATATATATATAGAGAGAGAGAGAGATAGATAGATATGAATACCCTAACTAGCAGATAGATAGATAGATAGATATGAATACCCTAATTAGCAGATAAATAGATAGATATGAATATTATAATTAACAGATAGACAGATATGTATATATATATATATATATATATATATATATATATATATATATATATACATATATATATACATATATATATATATATACATATATATATACATATATATATATACACATATATATATATACATATATATATATACACATATATATATATATATATATATATAGAGAGAGAGAGAGAGAGACATAGATAGATAGATAGATAGATATGAATACCCTAACTAGCAGATAGATAGATAGATAGATAGATAGATAGATAGATATGAATACCCTAATTAGCAGATAGATAGATAGATATGAATACTGTAATTAACAGATAGACATATATATATATATATATATATATATATATATATATACATATGTAGAGAGAGAGAGAGAGAGAGAGATAGATAGATAGATAGATAGATAGATAGATAGATAGATAGATAGATAATGATAGGATAGGTTAGCTTAGGGTAGGATAAATTACATCAGAAAGAACGCGAAAAAAAATTGTGATGGGATTTTTTTATTTTAATCCTCAAACAAAGCGATCAGAAAAATTTGCGCTAGAATATCAGTAGATATGTCTCGGGACACTGATCGTAGACTTCTGCTTCTCGTTACATTAAACTTAGCCAAGTCTGTCACAAGAAACCAACACGGATCAGTGAGCGAAAAGATTGCTAATATAATTTGTTTTATTGCCTGACTAACAAAGGAGAACTTACCAGACGAAATATCGACACTGCAGTCATAAATTTTTGAGTCAGGATCACTTGACTTTAGCAACACAAACGGGCATATTCGCCCTCGCTCTAGATCTGTTCTTTTTCCTATGTAGATAAACTATCGGATTTATCACTATTCAATATTTCAGATCATCCCATTGGCATAGAAAATACTGTATTAGAACAATGTAAAATGTTAACGACATCAAACACATTTATTACAGTATTTTACACGTAAAAATACGTAATTACTCATGCGACATTAAGTTAAAATTGTAGATTCATCCATAATATCATTAAGCCATTTCGAGATTTGAAAGGCAGTAAAATAGTCACAAATAACACCAAAGACTGAAAAGATTCATATTTTAAAAAGCATGAGTAAAACAATAAAAAGTATGAGTAAAAAAATAATAAATTATATAACAATTTATTAAGTATATTATTTAAAAAGCATACCATCCCTGCCGACCCATAGAATGTCTAACACTCAACTCCACTAGAGCTCCTCTTTGCAACTACTCGGCCTCTCATTGACTGCTGACCTGAGATGGAACAAATACATTGAGTCAATAGCTTCGTCCACCGCAAGGAAATTTGGCTCCCTGTGCCGCGCCAGGAAATTTTTCTCGTCCGGGACGATCCTTCGAATCTACAAATCAACCATTCGCCCTTGCATGGACTATTTCTAGCATATATGGTCTGGAGCCCTTTCTGTTTGCCTAGGGGTTCTTGATAAGACCCAAAGAGGAATATGCAATGTAATTGGCCCTGATCTGGCATCTCGTCTACAGTCGCTGACTCACAGACTTACCGTCACCTCCCTCTGTCTTTTTTACAAATAATTTCACGGTAACTGCTCCGATGAGCTGCTTTACGCTGGTTCCCAGACTTCATGAATTTAAGCGTTCAACTAGGCTGGCATCTCGCACTCACCCTTTCACTGTCGAAACTTTTAAATATAGCCGTCTCTTCTACTTCAATAGCTTCATGCCTCGCACCTCTCGCCTGTGGAACTCCCTCCCCTTTTCGTGTTTCCCTGATAGCTATAATCTCCAACTATTCAAATGTAATGACAATCGACGTCTCCAGATGCCCTGATCTATACCCTGATCTATCCCCTATCCTTCTCTTCATCCTTCCTCTATCACTCTTATTTGGTCTCGCTCTAATTCTCTGTAACCCCTTGCGTGCTAGTGGATTCCCGCCTTGATGGGGTGCAAAAAACGTAATATGCCGAATATTTTAAAATATTTTCAAATTAAAAGATTAGATTAAAATCACAATAAAATTTTACTTACCAAAATATTAAAGTTTCTTTCTGCTGTTATGTACAGTATAGCAACCTCGTTCAATGAACTGTTTTAGTAACATTGACATGAGGTGACGAGTAGTAAAATATACGGTGTGCGATGGGTAAATTGTCGGAATTATATACTTTTAATTTCACGCATGCTCATTGTTTGTTTTTTATTTAATCCACTGGCCAATATAGTAGAGTAAGTTAGGCACCGCCTGTGAGAAAAAGGGCACTATGGCGCAATTCACTCCACCAGAAATTTGGAAACGGTATGCTGTACCTCTTGCCATTCGCACCAGAAGTCCCGATATAAACATTTTAGAATGTTTGGCTGTCAATCTGAGGACAGTGCAGAAAGAGTTGGATGAGTCTAATGATGATTACGAAGGATAGGCAGCACCGAAAACTCACTCTGATCGTTATGATAAGAAAAGAACCCCCGAATTTGTTGGCGAGAATCTCAGACTCAACACGGAGGCGTACACCGATGCCTTGAGGAGATAGTGATGCCCTGGTTTAAGAGGCTCTCTGCTGGAAGACCATATGTCTGGAAACAGGACATTGCACCATGCCACACAATTAGGAAAAACCAGTCATCACCGTCAGACAATTTCCGCGAATGCATCACCTCTTACATCTGGTCACATAACTCCCCAAACTGCAAGTCCGTTGATTACCATGTGTGTGGCGCAGGTGAGCGAGAGATCAGGAAAAACCTTTTGTAACACCAAAGATGAACTGAAGGCAAGAATTATGAGAGCATTCAACGACTTAAACAAGGAGACCGTACAGAAGAGTTGCAGAAGATTCCGAAGTCGCCTGGAGGCTGTGGTTGAAACGAATGTCGATTTAATGGAATAAATTTACTCTTTGGTTTGTCAAAGTATTTTTGTGCAATTTTGGTAAATATATCTGTTAAAATGAAATGTCAGTGTCGTTTCCACTTTTGCGTAATTTAGGCTACAATCTATACATTGCACCCAGCATACATATATATATATATATATATATATATATATATATATATATATATATATATATATATATATATATACACTGCCCAGGTATTTCATTAGAGAGCCAGTTCCCCAAGAGTAAGATCTGACAGTTACCTAGAATCGGCGAGACATATCACGAATTGTTATACATTATTGACGACGTGGAACCTAAACTATTTAACAATAGTAAACATCTTTACACTTCCAATAAAACAACAGTGGAATACCAAAAGTCATGAGATGATGAATTATCATTACTTCATTTTCCTTAATACATATTAATATAATTACATATACTTTGGCTCAGTATAACTACAAAAAGTAGCATAAAACGTCCAATTGACACTGCAAAGTTAAATATAGGGTGGCCCGGTTTTTTGAGGACATCTTTTAATAGTTCTAAGATTTTTTTTTTATGAGTTCTGATTATCATTTGACAACAAACATAAAGCTAACTCACTAAATAAAAAAGACTCGCTGTTATCGTCGCCTCAAAGGCAGTTCATAGTGATTTAGAGATTGCTCGCTTCCCGAAAGTTGCGCAGTCGTTTCTTATCGAAGATCGTAAAGAGCTGGAAGCCGCTGACGGTAATTCTACAGGTCTAACCAAAACTAAAACGCCTGTCTAGGTGCTAATACCATCAGGACACCAATATTTATTGAAAAAATAAAGAATATTATCAATGAACCCCAGAAAATCAACACCATTGCTAAAAGCTCAATGCTTCAAGACACTCTATTGGATGAACAGTGTTTGAAGACATTCCATACAATTCTTATTTGATGACGAGAGACCAATTTATGTCTGCAAAGACAAAATGTAAATGTCTGATTTGCTCAAAGGTATGACTTCATCATTCCTCTCCCGCCAATAATAATTCTATCACTAAATAATTACTATCTCGACAAAAAATGTCTCGCAATAAGAAATATATTTTCTTGCTTTAAATAACCTGCAAAGCCATAGAAAATAAATCAATCAATCAATTAAGATTATTCATGTCAATTCTTCAAAAATAATGTTCTTCTTTCCTGACTTACGTTCATTCATGCAAATGTCCTCCAAGAACTGGGCAACGTTTGAATTGATAATATCTCCTAATATATCTGAAAGAGAACAGTCTACACGAAGGATAAAATAAAAGGTAATAAATTGTTTCGAAATTCCAAGATGGTTTGTCAGTACGACAGAACAAAAATAAAAAACTGAAGATTATATAAGAAAATTTATAACTATGGCTACCAAAAAGAGAATAAGTAATGGTAACAATAAAAAGAAACATTTTTATAAAATATTTAAAATTATAACCCCCACCCCAAGTTTCAAAATATAAATTTTATATATTTTTGATTTAATTGTTTCAATCCTTAACATTAGCCTTATGATTCTTTCAAATAACTTTTTAAAATGACATCTTCCTTCAGGACGTAAGCTATTATGACACTTCTTTTCTTTATTATTTTTGAATGACCACGTCTTCTTGGGGAAGATAGTGGAAGTTCCTCTCATTTCCTTTTCTATGATTTGACAATCATACCTTTATTTCTTATCGGCACTCCGATGTGATGAAATAGCAGGTTCGTCTCACTATTTCAATTACAGGTGAATAGCGAGTTCGATCATCATTGGTTGCCTATATTTGTGCCAACCTACGCTTATATATATATATATATATATATATATATATATATATATATATATATATATATATATATATATATATATATATATATATATATATAAGC
>OZ010585.1:113779521-113804521 GCA_963932145.1 Acanthosepion lycidas | reverse complement strand
GACAGAGAGTAAATTTGGTTTAATCACTTGTGCGGGAGATGTTTTGCCTTCATTCATCTTTCCACGGGGGCTCAGTTTCAAAACCGTAGCCTATATCAAGTGCTTTGAAAAGGTAGAACTGCTATGCACCTAACTCTCCAGGCTGCAACCCCCTTGATATCTAGGGGGGGGGGCTAGTTGAGCGAGAGACCAACAAACTCCTTATAACACCAAAAATGAAGTGATAATGGCAGCATTTACCAACTTAAACTAGGAAATCGTCCAGAAGAAATGCAGGGGATTCCGAAGTCGTCTGGAGGCCGTGCTTGAAGGCAATGGCAATTTTATTGAATAAATTTGCCCTTTACTATTTCTAGATATGTTTGTGTAATTTTGGTAAATATATCTGCTAAAATGAGATGCATGTGTTATTTTCATTTTGCGTAATTCAGACGACGCGTGTGTGTGTTTACGTGTGTGTTCACGTGTGTGTGTTTACGTGTGTGTATATTTTAAACCATGCCCCCTAATAACAATTGATGTCTATAATTTCAGCGAAGTTTCATTTTCCAGAATTAAGTAATGTATTTAATATCAAGATGTTATAGTTTAAAATACACACATACATACGAACCTACGCGCGTGCACGTTTTTTTCTCTGCCATCAAGCAAATACAATTTTAAATAAAATGGTCAGAATATATAAGAAAAATAAAGGAGGCTTCATTATGAACTGTAGACAGGAGGATAAGTGTTAAATGAAAATATGCTAACAGTTTATAACCGATATCCTCCTTGGGCCAGTTTAATCTGAGGTTTCTTTATTTTTTGCAAGAATACCATGCTTTTAATGAAGAAAACAAACATTGTATCACTTAGCGTCGGTTTACAATAATAAGCAGCGCCCCAATACAAGCAGATAATGGCAGTTGAAATGAAAAAGTCAAATAAGTACAACAACTAGTTTCACACACAGCGATCTTCAAGCATACTATTTAATCATCGGGTTGGATACATTCATTCTTAAATCATTTCACCCCAAGCAAGGCAGAAATTCCACTAGTTTTCAGGTGGTTACAGAGAGTGAAAGTTAGTGAAAAGACTGAGTATAGAGAGGATTAGGAAGAGGATAAAAGATGAACAGAATTCAAGAAGACAAAAGATGGCGATTGACGTTGCATTTACATTTTTGAAGGGAAGTAAGTAAACGGAACGGAGTTCCACAGACTCGAGGTACGAGACAAGAAACTGTTAGAGTAGAAATAAAGGCTACATTTGATTATTTTCAGGTTCATCGTCAGTGCTGTTGCTCCCGCCTCACTAGAAGTTTTGGGTCTAAATAAACAACAGATTTCTTCGATCGGCGACCCGACCGAATATGACCAGTATTCCGCCCGCACCCAGAGAAAATTTGGTACTTGCTTTAGGACGTGCTTTATATAAATTCCCCCACATAACTTCAGCTAATCAAGACTTCGCTTGGGATATTCGATGTTATAAATCGGGTATGCCTTGTTGTACTAATTTTCCTATATGCGGCCAAAACAGGTTTTTTTTTAAGAAGAAGAAAAAAATCAAACCAATGAATATATACATATGCATTACTAAAATAAAAAAAATAATCCAAGTTTATATTGGCTCCTCTTACGACTTACTTTTCTCTTCCTCCTTTTCAAATTCTTTATTATTTCTTATTTGTCTTTCGTTTTTATTCTTAACTACACTTAAAAACGTTTAAAATGGAGTGATTAAAATGACTTACTCACACTATTAACAACAACAACAACAACTCCTAAGATACAGTATGAATAATTTAGGATATTGATTGATAATCTAAGAAATTTCGTTTAAAAACTAAAAGAAATAACATTTACCTAAAATTGCTTAAAATAAATTAATCAAGATATTTACATGTTGAATACTAGTTAAAAAAGAAAAATAATAACGTGTAAATTTTAGGTAAAAATAAGTTACTCCTAAAAATTATCCTTAATGGAAACCGGTTGAAAGAACGAGTAAATACGAAAAAAAAAATTAAAATTAAAAATAAAAATGGGTAATTACGAAAAACAAAATTGCGAGAAAAGAAAAGGAAATGTTACGTGTAAAAATATTTCATGTAATAAAATGAATCTACTCGAATAAACAGTAAAACGTAAAGATGATGTCGTTGAACATGCGACTGAATGTAACTAACGTCATCATACCAAGTTGCCTGCTTGGCTGGAGCATCGACATCTGGAACTGTAGAGGCCGATGTGAGAGTGACAATCTCTGTTGCAGGGGTCGCATGTGTTTTCTGTCTCTGGCCTGTTGGAGATGTCATTAGCTTTCTGCGAGCCTGCCTTTCCGTGGCGACTTATATCAGATTCTCTTCCCCTGACTTGAGGTCTTTTGTCAGGGTTCCTCTCCATTCGGATCGTTTGGCTGTCAGGCTCTCCCAGGAAATGCGTTGATGTCCACAGCTTTCATGTCGCGTCTCACTACATCGCGGTACCGCAGCTGTGGCCGCCCGGCGGTTCTCTTTTTAGCGGTTAGCTATCCATACAAGAGGTCTTTGGGGATTCGGCCGTTTGGCATGTGATGGATGTAGCTCAACCAACGGAGTCTGCACTGTGTGAGCAGTATGAACATGCTGGGCAAACCTGCTCAAGACAGAGCCTAAGTGTTAGGCACATTACCTTGCTACGCTACTCCCAGGATGCGGTGGACGCTTCTTACGTTAAAGATGTTCAGATGCCTTTCTTGCCTGGTGTACGCGGTCCAAGCCTCGCTGCCATATAGCAGTGTGTTGATAACGCAGGTTGTACACGACCATCTTGGTCTTCACTGACAGCTTGGGATTGGTCCACACATACAGTGAGAACTTCGCTCACTGAAGAACCGTTTTTCCCAGGCCTGCAGAGACTTCGGGCTGACCATTAGCCTGAAAAAGACAAACGTACTGGGACAAGGTACCGAAACACCACCGGCTATCCTGAATAAATTTCGTATGTCGAGTCTATTTTCAACAATTGATAACAGTTGCGTTTCTCACACATGCATAAAACTGTTTAAGCATACGAAATTACAAAACTACATAAAGGGTGTCTGACACAAGATTCAATTTTATTTGAAGATTAATTTATAATTATTAATTAGTGATTTTAAATATGCAACAAAAATTGCAAGTATTAACAAATATCATCCCTAAGTTATATATGGATGTGCGGGTGGAGTAATTGACGCGTCTCAGAATGAAAAATCGGAGGGCCGAATTTGAACTCCAGTTGTGCTCGATCCAGGTATAAGCACACGTCAAGTGGTCTTAGCATTGATGACTATGAGCTCGGTGCGGTCCATCCTTTTCTCCTTAATTTATTTCCTTTCTATTTACCACTAAGCCCATTTTTCGCTTAAGCATGAATCAGTCAGCTGTATGTGTCTGTGTGTTTCTTTTTTTTTTCGTAATTCGTTTCCACTAATCTGGTAGAATTCTCTGCTTAACACTATGCGTTGCTCCTCGGTCTAAGCGGGAAATTGGCATTTACGCTTGTTCTTTTCTGCTAATCTGGTATCCCTGCATATCTACAAATCAACAATTCGCCCTTACATGGAGTATTGCTGACATATATGATCTGGAGCCCCTTCTGTTTGCCTCGGGGTTCTTGATAGGCTCCAGAGGCGGATATGCAATATAATTGGCCCTGTTCTGGCATCTCGTCTACAGTCGCTCTCTCACAGACGTGCCGTCGCCTCTCTCTGTCTTTTTTTACAAATACTTTCATGGTAATTGCTCCGAGGAGCTACATTCTCTGGTTCGCAGATTTCATGAATTCAAGCGCCATACGAGACTGGCATCCCGCTCTCACCTTTTCACTGTCGAAACTAGTAAATGTAGCCGTCTCTTCTACTCCAATAGCTTCATATCTCGCACCCCGCGCCTGTAGGAACTCACTTCCCAATTCCAGTATACCTGAGAGCTCTAATCTCCAACTATTGAAAAGTAATGTTAATCGACATCTCCAGTTGCCTTGATCTTTCCACTACCATTCTCCTCATCCTTTCTTCTATCACTCCTATCTGATCTTGCTCCAAATCTTCTGTAACCCCTTGCGTCCTAGTGGCTTCTCGCCTTGCTTGGGGTGAAACGCTTAAAAAAAAAACAAAGAAAAAAAAAACTTAACACTAACAGGAGTTTTTCTCTAAGTTAAAAACTACAACTTACGCTTACTGTTCGTAAATTTTTTCTAATAATGTACTATTTTCGCTTTCTCTCTCTTTCTCTAAACACTTAAAACTAAACGTTTTTTTTCGCCTAAGCGGTAAATTAATATCGATGCTTATATTTTTAATTCTTACCTACTAATATTATGTTGTTTTAAATACTCACAGTACTCCATTTTGCACATTATTAAAGAAATATTAGAAAAAATCGTCCCGGCTCATTTAACACTTGATTAAATGTACACGTCAAGTATTTGCAAAATAAAAGGTGAAAGTTATGCTTGAGTATGAGATAGACATTCGATAATGTTTAATTTCGTGCTTTTATCTCGGAAAAGTGCATCGAAAGCACAGCAGTGGCTTTCTAGTTTTTTTATGTAAACTCTGGCGTAGACACAAATTTGAGATGTTGCGACGGTTATTAAAGGGGTACACTTTGAAAGAGATCCGAACTTGAAAATTGATTAATTGAAGAAACATTTTCAAGAAAAAACATGTTGTCTAATAAGTAATAAAGATGAATCAGTTAACATATTTAAACAGCACAGAGTGGAGTAGAACGGATCTCTTAAGTCCATTGTTAAAATACAACGCAATAGACGATCGAGGAGTAAGATTGAAAAGTTCTTCAGAATAAGATTTCTTGTACGGAATGCAAATATCCGAATTACCATTTTTAACCAATTCTATACAAAATATATTCTCAGGAGTTCCCATTATAAAATACTTCAGGAATTCACAAACCAATTTTAGAAACCGATATTTGAAAGATTGCGTAATGCTGCAAAGAGCCAGTAACGATATTTTGATGAATTTTAATAAATCTATGAATTTATATGCGTAAAGATTTTGCTAAATATGCCGGAAATATACGGGACGGGAGAATCCACCATGCATACATACATACATACATACATACATACATACACACATATATATAAATAAGTCAAACCACCCTCCATGTATAATTAAGCATATACCCACATCAATAGAGAAAAGAATCAGTATGAACTCAGCAAATAAGGAAATATTCCGACAACACAGTAGATTTTATAACACAGCCCTGAAAATAGCGGATACAAAAACGGTGACATAACCTATAGAAACGATAGTACCAATAATAAGAAAAACATTTAAAGAAAAATCATCTGGTATACCCCACCGTACAACCAAATGGTCAGTACCAAACTAGGCCATAAGTTCCTAGCTTTAATTGAAAAGCACTTTCCCACTAATAGCAAACTTAGCAAGATCTTTAACAAAAACACCTTAAAATTGAGTTACAGCTGCACTGAAAATCTAGAAAGAATCATAAAAAAACATAAGAAAATCCTAGAAAAACACGCACGCCAAAAAAGTAGTAAAACTCATAAACTAAAATTAGATAAAAATAACGAAATATTGTGTGATTGTAGAAACCCTAAAGACTGCCCGTTGGAAAATAAATGCCTTACAAAACCCGTGGTATACCAATGCACTATCTCATCCATTGAGAGTCCTAACACTGATAGGATATACATAGGCTCAACGTAGAATAAATTTAAAATTAGATGGAGGCAACACAAAAGCTCCTTCAACAATATTCAACATAGAAATCAGACATCTCTATCCCAATATTTCTGGCATCTAAAAGAAACGAATAAAACACCAAAAGCAAAAATGGAAAATAGTAAATAAAACAAGAACTTGTAAAACCTTGGATGACGCATGGCCTTTATGACTACACGAAAAACTACACAACATTAAGTTTCTAAATAATGAAAAATTATTAAACCATAGGCAGGAGTTAATGGGTTTTTTGCCTACATCAACAAATTTTCGCATTAAATAATTAGCATTAAAAAAAAATTCCATAGTTTAATAAAAGTCTTAAAAGCTTAGCCAAATCATTAAATAGGAAAAACCCTTTCTGTAGTCGTCAAAAAACAAACTGAAATTCAGTGCAATAGGATTTGTATATAAAACACCGACTTGAATAAACAAATAAATAAAGATAATCAGATAGATAATAATAAGACAAAATCCTCCCGACACATAATGACTTGTAGGCGCACCATAAAATTATCCCTCACTGGGAACTAACTAGAAGATGACCACCAACATTAGCCTTGAAATAGATACCCTACCCAACCCGCGCAAAACCTCTCAGATGATGAATCTATAGATAATAATTAACTCACTTACCACTTAACGGAGAAAACTAGCCTAGCCACTCCCACAATAACGAATGTTATAATGATCCATGCTTACGTAAACAAAGAGATAGCTTATTCCTACAATTTCGCTTGAAGATGAAACGGGACTAAACACCTTAATTCAACTTAATTATTTGGATGGTTTCAGGTCTCGTTTTTGAAACATGAGAACTCTTATGTAGCGAAGTAGCGAAGGAATCATATTTTTAAACAAAAAATATTATAATATATATATATATATATATATTTATATATATATATATATATATATATATATCAGCTTAATTGTAATTGTAACACGACAAAATTGGAATATAATTTAATGTAACACAATAAAGCAGAATATAATTTAATGTATACAACAATGTGTATACAACTAGTCTGAAAATGGATAGAATGAAGTCAAAAGAAAAAGGGATAGAATGAAATCTAAAAGAAAAGTGATAGTATGAAATGTCAGATTATAGTCAATGAAGTGAAACGGACTGGAAAAAGAACTAAAACATTGCTTTTTTTAAAGGTGGAATATACAGGATCATATCTCAAGAAAACCACTTCATTTAAACAAAGTCAAATATACCCACCTGCGCTAAAGGCGTGCGTGAAAAACTCATATTTTCCAGGTGGAAGATGAGTGTAACTTAAACTTAGTATAGAAAAGTAGAAAATAATTAAGTAATTAAATACGAAAAATCTAACAAAACATATAATTCCGAAGAAATTAAGAACAATAAATTTCTTTGTTAATGAATTTAAAAAAAAAAATTAATGTTTCGAATCCTTTTGCTGGTTTTCGTTTTATATTACAATGTTTTGGTTGTTTCGGATTTTCGGTGCCATTATCAGAATTTTTTTTTTTTGTTTTATTCTATTAGGTTGGTGCAAAAATAATGACGTAATAATGTCGTTTTTTAACGTTAAAAATATGTCAAAAAACGACATTATTGCGTCATTATTTTCGCACCAACCTAATATTTCTCTTTCCACATTTGCAGAATATCCGCTTCTACGTCTCCTGTTTCTATGCGTCTTTACAATAAACTGATAAAGCAGCACAAAGCCCTTAGATAAAGCCGGAATTACTCAGGCAATGAACAGAAAATCAGGAAAAATTAATATTCAACAAGACTGAAGTGACAAACAACGTATCAACAGTTTGTGCAATAAACCAACGGCAAAATTTCTCACTGCAATGTGATCAAAAGTCGAAACAGGCGGCAAACTTTGCAAATGATACGGATACGTGAGCTGCATGTGGTACTCTGAAATGTGTGACACGCTAGAACCACTTGATGTGTGCTGATACCTGGATCGAATTCGGCCCTCCGATATTTCATTCCGGGAAGCTGTCAGTTAAACAACACATAACTTAGGGGTGATATTTATTAATATTGAAATTCTTGTTGTATATTTAAAATCATTAATTAATAATTATGTCGTGAAAGAGATAATCATTTACGCCGAAAAAAAGTTCGTGTTCCGTGTGCGATCTGCCGAAGAAAATTTACAAAAACTAGTTAGCAAAAATCTACTTCAATGACTAGAATCTATGCTAATGTTCTCCCCTGCCCTGAATAGCGTGACCAATCGGAAAAAAAATCTCTCGATGAATCAGAAGCCTTTGTTTTTCGCTTATAAAGGCAGAAGATTTTCTGAGCTGCGGATGGAACACGCATTTTTGCTCGTGAGAAGCAATTTGTCGTTTCTGCTTTGTTGGACTGTTACGACGGACTATCGTTTGAACTGCGATTTGGCTACAAATCTTGCGGTCGAGAAACAGAAGAAATCTATTGCAGTTGCTACTATCAGTTGACAGTCTTTTCTTTACTACAACAAATTATAAATTAATCTTCCAATAAAAATTAATCTTGTGTCAGACACTTTTAGACAGTTCTGTTAATTTTGTCTGCTTAAACTCTTTTATGCATGTGTGAGAAACGCAACGGTTATGAACATTGAAAATGGACTCGAAATATGAAATTCATTCGGGAAGCTAAGCTCTCTTGTCTTTGGTGACAGACAATCAATAAGAAGGAAATCTAGATTAAAACTATGTCTTTTCGGGGGAATGTTTGTCTTCTTTATATAAAGTTATCATATTTTCAAGGGAGATAATTAAGTAGGATTTATTTTAATTAAGGTATCATTTTTCCCCTGGTATATCTGATCAAAGAAGCATGCACAAAGATACACACCAAACATACTGTTAGATTTTAGCGTTCCATATTGGATTTAATTTCTATCTTATTTTATCTCGCACTGTGACGTCATATTGTGCGGTGAAATTCTTATCATCAGATGATCAGTTGATAGAGAATGTTAATTCGATTATTTTATTGTTTTTTTTTTTTATTAGAAATATTTAAATACTGGTCTATCTTTTTGATGTCATTTGCTATTATTATTATTATTATTATTATTATTATTATTATTATTATTATTTTTATTATTATTATTATTTGTCATTATAATTAATTTCATAATTAATGTTAGTAACTTTTTGTGATTTTACAAGTATACAGCAGAAGTTAGAGTAAGATTATATTTTTCTTATAATATCGGTTCAGTATAATATGTTGTATGATAGTCGATGTAATATAATGGAGCCGTATAATCGAAGTATATATATATATATATATATATATATATATATATATATATATATATATATATATATATATATATATATATTGTATTTCATAGTGAAAGCTGACAACGCCCAGAAACCAATGGAGATTGTATGTTCTAATTTTCTCCGGCAAACATAAATTCTTAAAAAATAACTTACGTTGGTCTACAACCAAACGGTCATAAATGAAAAAAATATTACATATATATATATATATATATATATATATATATATATATATATATATATATATATAGAGAGAGAGAGAGAGAGAGAGAGAGATAGATAGATAGATAGATAGATAGATAGATAGATAGATATACATAAAATATTTAAGTAAATGCTCTGTATATAAATTATGAAATTTCTCGAATATTCACGCGAGTAAATGTATCTTATACCGTTTATTATAAGAAGAGTATTTACTTCAATATTTATATCTTTAAAATTGAGTATAATCAGAAAATATATTAAATTAGCTGTCTGTTTCATTATATATGTTGTCATTTGTTTACGCTAAGATACGTTTTGAGCAGATATGATCGTTTGAATGAAATCATAGGAAACTTGTTCTTTAAAAACAGTAATTTGATTAGCCAGACACTTCCTCTGTAGTTGATTGATATAGCTCCTCAGGATAAATGACGGTTCCATGTAGGATATAGTTTCTGTTCCTCTCGGAGGTCACTTATTTTCCATGTAAATTTCTCGGGCATTAAGGGCGGTAAATGTAGTTAATACTGTTTATTATAAACAGAGCACTTAATTAAATAGTTGTATCTGTAAAATAACGTATAAACAGAAAATATATTAATATATATATATATATATATATATATATATATATATATATATATATATATATATATATATATATATTATAAGTTAATAGACTTAAAAACGAAAAAACATATTTTAAGTCTATTAACTTATAATATTAATGCTCTGTAAATTTACATTGAGCACTATTTTGTAAAAATAAAAATATCTATAAGAACACCGGATTATATATCTTACTGTTCTTTCTTTTTATAAATATATATATATATATATATATATATATATATATATACTATGACAGAATAAATATTTATACTAATAACAAATATATTTTTTCTTCAACTTTAACGAAAGATACGGAAGAAAATGAAAAACCTGTAACATATTGAATTGTGTCTATTATTAATTTAGCCAGTTTATTTTCTAGCAGGTTTTCTTCTCTGTGTGGTTGAAAAAAAGAGACATTACTAAGATCTCAGATCAGCGTGTACAAGATTCAGTGTTTCCATTTAAATGTAGGTTATTCTCGGATAATTTACTCACTCCTCTCTGAAAGCTTTTAGGACAGTGGGTAAAGCTTGTTAAAGATTATGAGAAATATACACCCAGGCCGCATTGGCCTCAACTACTGTTTGAATAGGAATAATTTAAATATCTATGAGTCAATGATTACGAATGACACACATACGCACAGAATGTAAGAAAACTTTAAACAATGGAATGGCGCGTGTTATTAATTTCACCGGAGATTTTCCACGCATTATTTTTGCAAATTTTAGACATATTTCTGACCCCCAACCTCAAGGTGACCGTGATGCAATGTTTCTTTCTTTTTTCTTTTTTTTTTTTTTCATCGGTGTATATTAGTGTATTAATACTGGCTCGCCATAACTTCATACCGTTTGAAGCTCTTAGGAACTTTTTGCGATTTACCGTACCCCTCGCCCCCATTCGACCATTCATTCATACCCCCATGTCAGGTTTGTAGCCCGTTGTCTTTTGGTTTTCAATATGTCTGTTGAGTAATAAATTCTCCAGGTGAATCCAATGGTAGGTCAGCTCCTTAGAAAGTTTGTTCACTGTGTCGGCCGAGAATTTTTTTCTCTCCAGACTTTATCTTATATACCTATAAGTCTAAGTTCGCCCATTCTTAGAATATTGCTGTCACATATGATCCGGTGCTCCTGCTATATATTTCTTAATAAAACATAAAGGAGAATCAACAATGTTATTGGTTCTTTATCTGTAGTTGAAAGCATACATTTGCGTTCAAAATATATTTATTTGAAGGCGTAAAATTGTGTTCCAAATATTTGTATTTCGGCATTAAATAAACCATATAGGTGTTGATATGCCGCTAAACAAAATCAACCGTTGAACCAACTGTTCACTCCTGCAAATAATAAATTTAGATTTATATGGTTTGAAAGTAGGATGAGCGAAGAATAGACATTGTTGTATAGATTTAAAGAACAATTATGATTCTTCTTGCAGCAAATAATGGCGAAATTTCTTGAATATGTAGCGTCTATTTCAGTTGGTTTCCGTAAAGAATTTGTTCCCAAAAACGTTGGGTTTGGCACGACTTTCGCTCCCAAGACACAACCATAACGACTCCCCGCTCAAATGTATAGCCAAACTATGACAACATTTTTTAGTTCTAGCATTCAGTTAGTTAAGTGCCATGCGTGATACACGCTTAGGCGATCATGTGTCTCTCGATACATGACTGACGAGGCAGATTTTTTTTTCCCGCAGTAGGTTGCAAATTCTTTCTGCGGTAGACCACTAGCCCTCCAAGGCTATAGAACCCGGACTATTCATAGCATTGAGAAGAAGATAATTCATACCGTTCCCAAGAGTATTACCATGTAAATGAATGTAATGGATTCGACTGGATTTTGAACTCAGCTCTCCGATTCCTCAATCCGAGTTGTTATCCACTACTCCATAGTATCTCTACACAGTGCCACCACAGTGCTAGTATTGAATGTCAAATAAGTATTCCCCACCATAATTGTTATACAATAGAGGATACACTGTGAAGTGAAGGCAAAATACCCTTCAGGTACAATGTGAGTGTGATGTAGGTTACGGTTCAAATGGGTCATTACAAACAAATAGCTATCCACTTTTTTTCTCACCGCCCCCAGGTACTGCTCATTTGAGAATCACTGGTGTAAAGCATTATTTGCGAGAAATATATTTTTTGTCCAGGTTCCTTCAAGTTTATAAAGTATTTAATTACATATCTTGTAGGAGCTGTTTCACTTCAGGATGTAGGCGATCATGGGCCTCCACAATCTCTTATTCCTTGTAACGTTGATTCCCAGTGCCTTTTTCTATAACTACTTTCATGGTATTTTTCGGATGTGATCTTCGCTTTGCTACAAAAACTTATTGAATTTAAGTGCAGTTTGAAATTGGCGGCAAGGTGTCATCGATTTATAGTTGAATTCTCTTGATGCAATTGTAGATTCTATGGTAACAGTTTCTTTTCTCACGCTTCTCGCTTTGTGGAACTCTTTTACGGTCAACTTTGATCTTCAGAAATTTAAATACAATATCAACTGTCTGCCTTATTACTCTTCTATTGTCCTCGCTCATTCATAAACGTTTCTGTTTTGCAATTATTTCAAACCCAGTAACCCCTTGTGTTTTAATGTACTTACTGCCTTTCTTGGGGTCAATTCAATTAAAAAAAAGGAAAAGAGCCAACCCCACTCATTATGCGCTAAAGAAATATTAGTTTTCTCTTTCTGATTCTTTGCATAAACTCCCCGTTTGTTTTCATTTTCTTTCAGCATTCTCGTTTCTTACGGGTTCTGTCTGTGGCATTCTCATCATTATTTCTGTTGCCTCCAGTTTTCTCTTCATCTCTGAAGAAATTGCCATGGAATCTCATTTTTGCATTCTCTCTCATAGCATATTTCACGATTCCAATGTACGTTTGGATAAAAGAATTCTCAATTCCTATCCTTTCGATTTAGATGTTGGCCTATTCAACTGAACTATTGTCAAGTGAATTTACTGCTCTTACATTTTTATAATATAGCTTTTCAGAATATCAAATCGATCTAATATTAATTTAATACTGCTCAGATCTTGCTATTCCTAGGCAATAAATGTTTTGTATAGCCCTCTCGTTTTGGGGGTTTCATGTTTGACGGGGTCAATTCCACAACAAAGCTGCATTCTTCTCTCTTAGCCGTCCTCTCCCAGTCGGGTTTCGAAATGTTTTTGGAGTCCGAAGATGAAAGGGACATCAACAAAGGAAATTTGAAAACTTAGCTGTTTCATTAAACACGTCGACGTGTGCATTTTTAACTAGCCAGTGGGGTCACGCTATCAACCCCACCGAGGAGAATGTTCTCCGAGACACGAAATGATGTGTAAAACTAAACTCACTGAAATCACTTTCTATCTCTCTAACATTCCCACGTTCGGCTAAGCAAATCAACATTGTCATCCCTATTTTATTTAACATCTGACCTTCAGGATCAACCTCAGAAGGACTGAGCGAAAATACACTGCCACTAAAAATATAATAGTCTAAAATTATTGTGGCCTTTTTAGGAGCCAAAAATAAAGACACAAAGAAATATGTTGAGTTAAATTTATTAACAGGAAGAGTAATACAAGCATATACAAACAAGAGTGTTATAGCAAGAATGTTCAGTCCGAATGTCAGAGCTGATTGCTGGAAAGTTCCCTCTCCAAAAGGCAGTACCTGCTCCTATTTATAGCTGGGAAAGTCCATACGTGCGTGGGAAATTAGCATAACAGAAATCATATTAATTTGGGCATATGAAATTTTAAAACTGTTTCTAAATCTTTGATTGTCTTTCAATCATTCCGCTTCACCTGCTATCCTCTTCGGCCGCACTTAAACTGGAAACCAATGCAAGAGACTGAATAAAGGATTTATTTCGAAATTCTCTGAGATGGAAGTTTCCAGCAGTCAGCTCTGACATTTGGACCGAACATTCTTGCTGTAACACTCTCGTTTGTATATGTTTCTATTACTGGTTCTGTTAATATATTTGCTTAACTCAGTTCTTTTCCTTGTGTCTTTATTTCTGGCCCGTCACAAGGCCACACCAGTAGGGTTCATTTGTTAAATAATAGTTATAGTCTATTAAATTTTTAGTGGAAGTGTATTTTAGCTCAGACCTTCTGAGGTTGATCCTGAAAGTCAAATGTTAGACAAAATAGGGATGTCAATTTTGATTGGCTTAGCCGAACATGGAAATGTTATAGAGGTAGAAAGTGATTTCAGTGAGTTCAGTTTTACACATCATGCAGGGTAGACGTTGTTATTTCGTGTTTCGGCATATTTGCCCTCCAGTGGGGTTGATAGCGTGAACCCACTGACTACTTAATGATATTCATGTCAATGTGTTTAATAAAACAGCTAACTTTTCCAATTCCCTTTGTTAATATCTCTTTCATCTCCGGACTCCAAGAACATTTGGAAAACAGACTGGGAGAAGACGGACGAGAGAGAAGAATGATGAAAATATATCTGAAAAAAAAAGCCAGAGACGCAACGGGAGAAACATTATGTTAGTAATAACAGATGTGTGAATATTAGTCCTACTGTAAATATTGTAAATCTTGATAACTCTTCAGCCCAGCAATCTACTCGAAATTCCGCTTTTACTCTATCTATTCATGGGCTTAAGATGTGAAAGCAGCTGAAGCAACCAGAGACGATGCCAGTTGAATTATGCCTACTTTATTGTTTACGGTCAAATGTGACATGCACTGCATCGCACCGATACTGTCTATTGTAACTACATAATCTAAAGACAGACCGAATTAAGATGTCTATGTCAGAATTAATATCGCAGGTGTGATATCAAAGTGTCCATTTCCTCGATGCATAGCTTTGTATAGCCTAAGGTGTGTCTCACCAACAGATTTATACATTCTGCAGCATCACCTACCACCCCATTCATCCCTGGTAGGCAATTTAAAGCTTTGGGTGAATATATATATATATATATATATATATATATATATATATATATATATATAAGTGAACATAGAAGTCAACACTGAGAGGCGACAGTCTGTTTCATGCTAGATGCAATCGTCAGGACACTCGTGGCATGACAATTGCATCTAGCATGAAACAGAGTGTCTCCTCTAAGTGTTGACTTCTATGTTTACTTTTATATTTACACAAGTTCTATCTTTGATACTGAGCACTTTATCCCATAAATATAGCACATCTTAAGACTATATATATATATATATATATATATATATATATATATATATATATATATATATATATATATTCAACAGCATCAGTTGATAAACCACCAGAATTATTGAAACAAAATGGTTATTTTGGTAGTGATTTTATAACATATTTATGTTATAATTTTTTAATAAATTATATTAGCTCTACTCTGTATTGACCACTGTTTTTAAAATAGTATGTTTTGGTTATTGGAATTTATTCCGTATACACCAATCCTATACTTGCATGCATATCTATATCTAAATCTATATCTTTATATATATATATATATATATATATATATATATATATATATATATATATATATATATATATTGGGGTAAAATCTGGATCAAAATGGATTAAAGTTAGACAGAATGATAAGATAAGGAGCACATAAGAAGCGATTATAAATTCGCTTTTATGCTTCGCTTTTATGCTTCGCTTTTATTTAGGCTTCATCAAAAAAATGGAATATGTCAGAGAAAAAAAAGTCTGCTTCTTTTATTTGTCTTCTTTTTGTTTTCCATAATTTAAACAGACCTCACATGTATTCGTTCAGTCAAGTACCGTCGTACGTATAATACTATTGTGTTTGTGTGTCATAATGCAACAATACTTCAGACGTCAGGATTTCTGATATAAAATAACCCCAATGCCAGAAAAGCGGAAAAATCTAGAAATCTATAAGGCCGCATCGACCAACATAAGACAACGCTTTGATCCACTTCTAAAGCACAAAAATTGAAACAGGCTATAACCTCGATTTAATAAACGCCACCCTAATTAGAAAAGAACGTAATTTATTACTTAGAAAATAATACCTCTGAGAAAAACGAATTTATTTTAAATTTTTAAGTTTCAGCATTCCCAGACCTTCAGCGACTCTTCTCAGTTCATAATTGTAACTGATGCTCAACATTTCATATCTCCCCTCCTCTTCTATAGGAAAAAGGCGTAAAACTTTGTCATTCATTTTGACTAACACTGTTCTGATGTACCGGTTGTAAGAGCAGAATTGCCCATATCGTTTTACAGCATAAGTGTCCACCCAACACAATATTTTATATCTAAAAAAAACTAAATCGAGATGCTTTTTTCCAGATTTCTAAATAAGACGTTTAGCAATCTTGATAACATTTGTTGAAAGAAAAACTGACAAAAACGTTTTGAGTTATTCAGCTAGAAAGACAGCTTAAAATCTTAAAATCAACTGAGCTATGGTGAGACGAAAAATATCATTCAGGCTTTCACTAATGGTACTAACGTTCATACCTGGCTTTCGTCTTCAAAGTCCATTCATGAAACATCAAGAGAACTGCGAATAAATTTCTAAAAAGAGAGAAGAGTAGAGAGGAAAAAGCAAGAGGGGTCATCATTTCAACTTAGATCTAAAGCGATCAATTGCAAAAAAGATGCAACTCAATTCATAAGACGTTTGGCACGTGAGAGAGGAGTTTCAGTTATGACAGTCCAAAGATCAGTGCAAAAAGACCTGAAAATGAAATCGTACGGGAAACGTGTGAGGCAACTTGTTACTCCAGGGCAGAAAGTTAGAAGGTTAGAGAGAGCGAAGAACATCGTGAAAAAGAAGGAAAATTATCCTGAGTTAATATATATATATATATATATATATATATATATATATATATATATATATATATATAATTTTAACTTCGTAAGTTTGTGTGAGTGTTCGTGCGAGTGTGTTACTGAGTTTGTGTGTTTCAGAGAAAAGGAGAAGCTATAATAGACAGATTGCTACTTTTTGATATATATGAACATTTTTATATTCCCTAAAGAAACAACTGGTGGCAGTAATGTCTAACAATTCTATTTGCTTTAATAATACTTGAAATGAAAATAATGATAAAGAACATTCTATTAAAATTGATTCTACTCCATGTATATAAACAATAATGAAATGATTCTAATCGGACGCGCTGCAGTTATTGGATTAAAATTACATTATAAATAATCTCAGTTCTTAAATGTGTTCAACAGTATTACTGGAAACTTTCCACACCTAATTTTTCTTCTCTGTGTCATGTCCTTTCAGGTCGTTGGTGATCATGGCTCTCCACATTTTCTAGTCCTCTGTAGCTTTTAATTAATTTTGTCTTTTTGCTATCTCTTCCAACCCCTGCTTCACCTTCCATTTACTCAGGCTCGCCAGGTATGATGTGTGATGCTTTCTGCTTTCTTTTTTTCTATTCAATCTTTTCTGTGAATACCAAATTTTGCAAACTCTTTTACCTCATTGTGCACCCCAGAAATTTCAACCGCCTCTTCATGATATTAAATATAAATCTTTTTTTTTTTATTGCCATTTTCTCTAGAATTTTGTCGTTGATCACTTGTTCGGTCCGTGATATTTTCAGCATGCTTCAATTAAACCAGCATTCACTGTTATGTAGGAGGACTCATATTATATAACAGTTCAGTACTTTTTCTGTTTCTAACGATATATTTATGTTTCTTAATAGTTTGCTCATCTTTTGGAAGATATATTTCGCTATCCCAATGTATCTTCGAATTTCCCTGTCGTACTTCGTGATCTATTTTATTAGGCTTCCCTGTTTTTAATCATCGTAAACAAGGAAAGCAAGAGAATGTAGAGTTTGTGTGCCCAACACTTTTTTCTTTTCAATACCATTTTCTGCGCGGAGACGCTCATGCGTTCTACGGCTTCGATTCATCTATGTGAATTGCCATGAGATTTTTTTTAAGGAAGGCAATACGGCGACTAAGATACAAGGGATTACTGACTGTGAGAGAATATTAGAAAAAAACATTAAGGGGAGAGAACAATAAAAGAAGACAGATAATGTTGACATTGCATTTAAATGTTTGAAGATCAAATTTTACTGGGAAGCAAGAAGCTGGAAGAGAGTTATATGGTACAAGAGAAGAAAATGTACCATAGAATCTGCGGTTATATCTAGATGTTCCAACTGTAAGATGATGAGATATTGACGCCATTCTAGTAGTACGCTTAAATTTATGAATCTAGTTACCAAAGAGGAAAACTTATTAATACAATTTCCTCTGAAAATATTTACAGAAAAGTTACAGGGGAATCTATGCTACGTATTTATAGAAAGCTACAGAAGAGCTACCAGATTTTGGAAAAGCGACTCGATCCCAGATCAGAAACAATAACATTGCACATTCTTCTTTGTATTTTATCAAGAATCTCTAAATATATAGCAGAAGCCGTGATGCCATTCAGAACTAATAATATTGAAGATTTTTTTTTTTATTTTATCAATAATCTAAATACATAGCAAAAGTCGTTATGTCTTGTCAGAACTAATAATATCGCATATAATTTGTCGAAGAATTATATAAATGTATAGCATAAGCCACGATGCAAGATCAGAACTAACCATATTGCATATTATTCTTTGTATTCTATCAAGAATTTCTACATACATGGCAAAAGCACCGAAGCAGATTTATAGTAATATTTAATGTATGGGCGAATCGCAGACTTATAAATGTGTAAGATATATACTGTCGAGAAAAAATGTCTACCATGACACAATGAATCAATCTTGCTAGCAGCAGATCTAGCAGTTGATTCAATATAATCCTCCCACTTTATTTCAACAAAAAAATGTTAGCTCGCGAAGGTGAAACGCATCACACTCCTGGAGGTTATCCTTAGCCATGCTGATGGAAGTCAAGATTGTTCTCTTAAACGTTTGAAAGAGTGCAGCTTTCTTTTCGGGTCTTTAAAATTAACGAGCCATTTCTTGGGAAATATAGCCGTATGGTTTTCAGTTGCCTTCTATATTGTTTTGTATTTGTGGTTCGTATGTACGAGTTTCACTTGAGATCGGGTACAATTTTGAGGTGCAACAGTCTTTCAAAACACAGTGATTCCCACCAGAAGAACTCCGTTCATCCAGATTGGTTCTAGTTCAGATCGGTAATGCTGGTATGTAACTAGCTTGGTCTTTGAGGCATTGAATGTAATCAGCCAATGTTTACCCCACTGAATAGTTTGGGCAAGATCGGAAAAGAAATTAGCCTCCAATTTCTGACTATCGAGAGTTTTAGAGTGGCGCCCATATTTAGTCGTATCATTTGCATAGATGTTTACACCTGATCTGAGTATATTGTTAGGTAGATCATTTATGTAGATCAAAAAGTGGTTTAATCCGAAAAGTGATCCCTGGGTGACGCCTGCGTTGACGACTAGTGCTCCCGAGGACCGGCCATGTTAATCCTTCATGTTAAGAAGGATTTTATGATCAAAAACACCCTTCCAGTGATTTCGTAACTGGAGAGCTTGTGTAGAAAGCCATTTTTCACACCTTGTTGTGGCGTTTGAGTTATCTAGTGCTATGGTCCTAGACGTGTGTTTGTCATCAAGAGACGCACTGATTCTGTGAATGATGATAGGTCGTCGGCAGTGTATCGGGCCGACCGATATCCATACTGCACGTCGCTGAAGAGTTTGTTTTTTACTAAGTGCACAACGACCTTCTTATTGATTATGGCATCAAATAGGTTGCAGATGATTCTGAAGAGACATATGGGTCTGTACTGGGAGGTGGGGAGATCGCACGCCCGCGTTCCTGAAAACCGGGCACACACTTGACTCTTTCCACTGGCTTGGGAAGGATTTCTCATTCAAGCAGCGGTTGAATAGCTTTGCTTGGATTAGGGATAATTCTGTGCTGATGTTATTAAGGCCTACCACCAGAATTTGTCTGGAACAGAGGCTTTCTTAAGGTCAAAGCATTTGATAAGTCTAGAGACAAGTGATGTAACGGTAATATTACTGAGATTGTTCTCAGTGACACTTGGGAGCATGGGTAGGTGATGTTATTTGTCATATATCGTTGAGTTAGAGGCAAAGATGCATGCGATGAGTTTTACCTTATCAGTCAAGGAAGATATCACCTGGGGGACATTTATAATTGTGAGTACAGACGTTTTTATTTCAGAATTTGTTTTCTTTGTTTCTTTTCATCATTGGTCTAGACTACGCCTGCGTTGCTTCATTTGGCGTTTTCTAGATTTTTTGCAGCGATTGTGGCCATTTCTGAATGCAGTGACGGCCGAAAAATTCGTTCCTTGCAATAGACATTGAAATAGCAGTTTCTGTGAGTTATGGCTGCCGTGCATTCAGGAGTGAACCAGGGTCGACCGTTTGTTTTTGTTTTTCTTTTGGGGTATAAAACTTTCTATTCCAGAAAGGTTCCCGTCAGGGACAAGAGCAGCAGTTTTTGACTCGGCATCCTTGAAGAATGTTGGGAAGATATCTTCCATCATTTTCGATCGAAAGCTGTCCCAGTCTGCCTTCGGATAGTGAAAAATCGTTCTATGAAACAGTACATCAGGGGATGCCTTAAATTTGACATCAACCTAGACACAAGAATGGTTTGACGTGCCTAATGGAGGTAAAACTTTTCATAAGCATTTATCAGGGCATGGTTCCCCCCATGATGGAGAATTTTCTGCAATATCTGCTTTAAACATAAGTTTTGTTTGAATGGACTAGCCACTCTTTATGGTGGATATTGAAATCGCCGCAGATATGAAAGCTAGCCGAAGGGAAATGTGTGACGATATTGTCAATATTTTCAGACTACGGTTCCTTCCTCCTGGTAACTAACAAAAATGAATGTGGTACTATGGATAAGTACCACGTAGAGGAACATATACCGAGGGTCAGGTTTCTCAATTTTTGCTTCCCCGCCACAGGGAAATTCGTCCTTGATGTACGCTCCGAGCCCTTAGCCATGACAATTTATGTGGTCATTTTTGGTTAAGAGAAGTGAGTAGCCCGGGACTGAGAACTCCCCAGTGCGCATGAAGCGTTAATCAGTTTCAGAAAGTAGAAGGAGGCTTGGTTTAGATTGAAGAAGATAGTGTTCCACTTCTGTAAATTTGGATTATAGACGGTCACGTTTGTGTAGGTTATGGTATACGAGGGGTATACTTTGTTTTGTTGTGGGGTTGGGTTGGGTTTGATAGTTTTGTTCATTTGTATTTAGATTGGTTTCATGTGTACATTGGTTGGTGGTAGACTTGTAGGTAGAGAGACAGACACACCCGCATGAGTTGTGTGTATAGATAAAATGGAGAGAATCGTACAGAGATGCAGTAGCCTTTATCATGGCATCGAGTGGTCCCGCCATAGACGACTGCCTAGTTCAGAAACCATTCAAAAAATGGCAGGACAGTAGCTCGGATATTATACAGCTACTGATAGGATAGCCTCCTTCGGAGTTACTCGAACATTTGGATGTCCCGGAAAGGGATATATTTGAACGAAGTAGCTAAGTGGGTTTGGCTACCAAGTAGAATACGGCAGCAGTAATCGACTGGTACGCGTCGTAGTCGCAGGTAAGAACTTTTTATGGTAGTAGTCCAATGGGCGTCGTTATAGACTTAGCTCTCAGACTAAGGCTCTCGACTCTCCTACACGTCCGTTGGTATTTATAACGGAAATCAGCCAATCATATTCCAGTGAGGGGTAACACAGTTGTACGCATATTTAATTATATCACTATCAAGCGAGTGAAGCTAAAACCCTGAAAACGTGTACCCCTAGCACCCTTAATGAAGGGACAATGAAACAAAGAAAGGAAATACCTGAGTGCTGGTCCGAGTTGACATGTAGCGTATGCCAAGAAGTTTGTTTTCTTGTAATTAATATTTCGTCCTTACTTCTCGTTTTCCTTCACTGCCTTTGTAAAAGTTTGTGTAATTTATTTTCTTTGTCTGCTATCAAGACATGTGTTATCTGCATATCTTATGTAGTTAAGATTATGGAAGCCAATAATGAATCCTTATCGGATTCTAATTATCTCAGAATCACTGTATAGAGTGAATAAGTCTGGTGAAAATACATATTGTTGTCTGAAAGAGTGTGGAAAATTCGTCGTATTGAGATTCTTGACAAAATATAAAGGATCTGTAATGTAATCGATCCTGACATCTTGATTTCAATCACTTTCTCACAGACGTGGCTTCTCTCTGTCTTTTCTACAAACATTTTCAAGGCAACTGCTCTGACGAGTTTTTGTTTTCTTTGGTGCACTGACTGCATGAATTAAAGAGTGCTACTAAGTTAGCATCTAGGTCCGACATTTGTACTGTTGAAATAGCGTAATAGCATCACATCTACCCCAACAAATACTCCCCATATACTCTCGCACTTCCTACGTGTGGAACTCCCATCCGTTTACTTGCGTCGCTGATAACGGCAATGCTCAAAAATTTAAATGCAACATCAGTAGTCATCTTCTATTTTCTTCATTTCCGTCCATCTTTTGTCTTTTCTTCAATCCTCCTATACTCAGTCTTTTCACTCATTTTTACTCCCTGTGGCGCCCCTGCATGCTATTGGCATCCCCGCCTTTCTTGGGGTAAAATAATTATATATATATATATATATATATATATATATATATATATATATATATATATATATATATATATATGTGTGTGTGTGTGTGTGTGTGTGTGTGTGTGTGTGTATGTGTGTGTTACCAGAGAGAAATAAAGACAGAATAAAGCATACGCAATTTTATGGTGAACATTTTAGCCATTAACTGTTTCACCATTTTTCTGGGCGTGTTTCCTAGTGTTTAGATCATTAGCGTTCCAAGCATGAGATACTGGTTCAAACCTCACCATGGTCGATTTATCAACGAGGTGTCGTCTTCATAATAACGGCCTTGGAATACGAGTGTTGCATGCTGTACAGCAAGGAAAATATATCATACCACGGCTTGACACTGGCTTTGTGGATGATAATATTTCGATGAAACGGTATGTAAGCCATCGATATTTGTGCTGGCACAAAGTCGTAGTGGGTAAGGATTTGTGCCTACTTGCCTGTTAAGAAAAAAAAACAACTCTTGATCACGCCAGATTATATCCCCCCTCCCAGAATCTGTAACTCAAGTCGCCAGAGATAATTGCAATATAACACACATATTGGTCCTTTGGGAGTTGAAGAAACATAAAATATGCCTGAGAAGACGTTTGCCATAGGAATTAGATAGCTATCCTAGCAGACAGGTGTAATCGGAAATGGCAGCTAATCATTTAATTAATTACATTTCTTTACCCACCCTAATTGGGGAACTGAGAAAAAACATTGAAATCTCTTTTGACATCGACTGAAGAAATAAATCATCTGAGAAAAAAACATTCAGATGGCACCATTATTTAAATCAGAACGCTTAGTAGTTATTGTGTTTTAATGGAACTTGCTGTTACTTGATCTTCATTGAAATCTGCTATTACAGTTTCATGTAGCGCTTCAGAAACTTGTGCAATCATTCTACTATGTCCTTTTATTAAAACAATTACATCAGAGTCTTATTTGCCGTGTCCCTTCAGGTGATCATCACCCATCATATATTCTTGTCTCTTGTAGTTCTTCATGAGCTTTGTCGTTTTCTTAGTTCTCGCATCCATTTGCTCAAGCGCATGTTACGTGTTGCTTTTCTCTGTCCTTCTTTCCCTTAATCTGTCCTGTGAGTATCAGGTTTTCCAAGCCGTCTTTCCTCATTACGTGCCCCAAAAATGTCAGTTGCCTCTTACTGATTTTTGTTTCAGTTTTCTCCAAAACCTTATTGTTACTCTCATGTTCGGTCCATGGTATTCTCATCATCTATCTATAGAAGTGCATTTCTGTTTCGTCGAGTCTCTTCTTCACCTTTGTTGAGATTGTCTAGAATTCAATGCCATATAGTTGGACAAATATCACGTAACAGTTCATTACTCCTTTCTTAGTTTCTAACAAAGATTTCCTATCTCTTAATACTTTACTTAGCTTTTGGACTGAAACATTGACCATTCTAATACGTCTTCGGAACTCAGTGTCTTTCCGTCCTATATTGGAACACTTAGTGCTGTCATATCTGTGCTTGATTTAGGGCACCTCGAGGCGGTGTAGTCGTTAGCAAGCTAGTCTCGCTAGAACATTTAACACTGAGTAGTGAGTTCTATCCTCACTGGTTGCCCCATACTTTCAGCCATGTGCCACATCTTATGCTTGGAAAACCATTATATATTTGGCATCTCTAGGCGGTGTAGTGGTTAGCAAGCTTGCCTCGCTAGAACAGTTACCAGTGAGTTCGTTCCTCACTTTTGGCCTTGTGCCACGTCTGAGCTACGCTTGGAAAATCAGTATATTGGGCTTGAGCTGCTCGGTCCTCACTTTCTGCACTAAAAATCGCCTGCACGACTTTAATGAAACAAGTTCCTCTGTACAAGTCTCTTTCGATGGAAACCCCAGAAGCGTCTCGCTACACTGTTGCTATTTTCGTATCAAATGTTTCGACGTGTTCACACAGATTTAATATTTATATTAGTTACCCACCATGCCACGCACACTGAGAGAAATAACCCCTAACAACTTCGAATTACATGAGTAAGAAGGAAGTTCCTCTAAGGCAGCAGTTTCTCAGAAGGCGTTACTTATGGAACAAATTCCCGCGAAGATGTTCCCCCGATCGTTAACCTCTACGATCAGACTTTATCTATCCTACGTATCAGCGAAATATAAGTTTTTTGCCTTCCACTTCTTAATTCCCCTGTATGACATAATTGACTAATCCTTTACCTTGGGCTTTTCATGTGTGAAGAATTAGTAAAACTGAACTATTACGAAACCCCAGTGAGCCCGAAACAACAACAACAACAACAACAATAATAATATTTTTTTTCCCCAAATGGAGCGAAATCTCAAAACTGTGGCATATGAAGAGATAAACAATTGCAGTTGGAGTCCTCATATTGAGTGGAAAAGTTTCCATTAAACTCATTGAAGAGATTTCTGGTAGCCTATGCCTTAAGAAGTACAAAAATGTTCTCAAAAGTACAGCCCACACCTTACGAAAGGCTTTATCTGTGTAAAATATGCTCAATGGAAAATACTATACTGCCATTTCTGAACTTAGGTCTCTGGTCCGGACCCAGAAAAAA